>JABACO010000015.1:3309012-3859986 GCA_013339895.1 Ephydatia muelleri
TTAAATCGATATATGGGACAGTGCCCGCGAAAAGGGACCTAGTGTATTTATATAAAACGATATAAAATTTTGTTCATATAAGACTGATATAACTTCCGAACGGTAGCGCTATCGACTTCCTATTTTCAGCACTTCATATTACACCATTTCTCTATGGTAAAATACTTTTTGGGATCTTGCACTTGCTCCTTGCCAGTATTGCAACGTTCGATACCCACCGGGTTCAAACCCGCCATAACTTTCTGTAGGAGTAATGAAATCGCTTCAAATTCGGTATGTAGGTAGAGAGGTCCTATACCTATCGATTTGTTCTGTTCGTTAATTTTATGCCATCTGTAACGGAGATACAGTTGAATAAACTACGTGCATCCCGCTTGATTCGCGCCAATGTAATAATCCCCGCCTCCCCATACATTGAGCGGAGCGCAATTTGCCCAAATCATTGGCGCGAAACGAGCGCGAAAATGTGCACGTAGTTTGTTCAACTGTATCTCCGTAACGGATTGCATAAAAATTAACGATCTGCAGAAATCACTAACGGCAGGACTCCTCTACACACAAACCGAATTTGAAGCAAATGGGACCCTCCTACCGAGAGATATGGGGAGTTCGAACCCCGCGGGGTATCGGACCTCGTGATATTGGCACCGAGTTAGTGCAAGGCTCCAAAATACATTTTACCATAGAGAAATGGTGACGTATGAGGTGGTGAAAATAGCAAGTCGATAGCGCTAACCGTTCGGAAGTTATATCAGTTTTATATGAACAAAATTTTATATCGTTTTATATAAATACACTAGGTCCCTTTTCGCGGGCACTGTCCCATATCTTCCATAATATTAACGCTATCGGGTTCCTATTTTTAGCACAACATACCACACCATTACTATATGTGAGAATCCATTTTGGTGTCTTGCACATGCGGGGTACCGACGTTACAAGGTCCGATACCCCGTAGGGTTCAAAACGGCCACATCTTCAGGTAGGAGTGTCCAAATCGGTTCAAAATAGGTACCTATGTAGAAGGGTCCTACCGCTATTGATTTGTTCTGTTCGTTAATTCTTGCTTTATCCGTTATCGAGATACAAGCGTGCAAAGAAATTGCATACTTCCCGGGCGTTACGCGCCATTAACGTAGTGCGAGGACGTCCTCGAAGCCAGTCGTAATACGTTAATGGCGCGTAACGCCGGGAAGTATGCAATTTCTTTGCACGCTTGTATCTCGATAACGGATAAAGCAAGAATTAACGAACAGAACAAATCAATAGCGGTAGGACCCTTCTACATAGGTACCTGTTTTGAACCGATTTGGACACTCCTACCTGAAGATGTGGCCGTTTTGAACCATACGGGGTATCGGACCTTGAAACGTCGGTACCCCGCATGTGTAAGACACCAAAATGGATTTTCACACATAGTAATGGTGTGGTATGTTGTGTTAAAAATAGGAACCCGATAGCGCTAATAATACGGAAGATATATGGATTAAACTTTTATGTTATAAAATGAAATCCACAAGACCCATTTTCGTATAGAACGTTCCATATATCGATTTAAATTTTATGTTATAAAACAAGACCCATTTTCGCATAGAACGCTCCATATTATATTACAAGTATACATGACACTAACACCAAGCTAGGCAGGCCAGCTGGATCTGGCAAGGATGGCCTGAGCATTACCCCTCATTAGGGTCAGGCTTAGTCTGCTTGACACCTCCTGCCTCACTCCAACTTCACAGGAGACTGAGCCCACAGCCAACCTCCTGCAGGTGCATCAAAAGTTTCACGAGTCTTTTATCCCCCACCACCATAAGTCCTTACAGCCAGGGGAATGACACTTTTTTTTTTTTGCACTTTAGGTTTTCAGTGATGTCACATGCAGCAGCTTTGCCCATGGACCATGATGAGACCAGGATGACAGCAGGGCGGGTTTGGGAATCGTCCTTGTAAACAAAACAACAAAACACTACAATCACTATCTGGTCAATTTTAAGCCATATGTGACATATTATAGCCCTCAGGGCTTAATCGCCCCCTGCTCTCCCCTAGAGGTAATTTTCTCGATGAAACCTGGTGTGATACAGTTGTTTGCCACCAGGTTCCTTAAGATACGGGCAGTTTAATTGTTTAATTGTAGCATGTTATCAAACCAACATATTATACCTTTACCTAGCTATTTGCATCACCCACTCTGCTACAAAGCAATAGAAAAGAATGCTGGTCATTGGAGGAGATCTATGCATACATCACTGATTTTACCTCAACAGCTATGAACACAGGCCCTCATAACTTCTACACATTGTTAAGATGTTGTGCATACGAGGACCATAAACACAGTTCCCTCACTTGCATATGAGACATTTGAGTGGCAAGAATGTATAGGAAGGCTTTAAGTATTATTGTTATAAATCTTCGTGTAATACCAGTGGCACAAGTTGGAATTCTGAGATCTGATTCTGTTTCCTTCTTTATGCCTGCCTTGTATTGTGTCCCTAGATAGGCCTTGTCAAGAGCACAAATGAATGACATATGAGACATGATGGTCTATCACAACGAAGAGCCCTGTGCATGAAGCAATACGACAAATGTGCTTGTATGGAGTTAGGTGATTATAAAATGGACGCAAGAGCTGGTAAATGGCAAGAGAGGTAAATATTTAATTTTGCATTACCTGAATCAATTGCTACAACAGATAAGCACCTATCACCTCATCCAAACATCTTCATCCCACCTGTTTCTGATGGCAGTTGTGTTCCAGTTTCTGTCTCTGATGAAGAAATGGTATCTGGTCTGTCTCTACTGGCGTAGTTAGCTCATCAGCTAATGGCGGCCACCAGCTTTTGTCAGGCTACCTAGATGGCACTACCCTGAGTTGCAGTTTGGAGGAGTGATTTGAAGCTGTTGAAATAAAAGGCAGATAAATGGGCTTGCTACTGAACAATGGAAAATCAGAGAAGATCACAAACCAGTGACCCCACCACAGGAGCTTCCATGATGCGTTGGTGCATGCCTAAAAGACAAGAGCAGCCTTGCTAGGATCACCCCATCAGCAAAGCAGGAATTGCAAGTGAATTGACAAGAAGATAATGCTCCTGAAGATCATGGATGAGAGGTTCAAGCAGATGCTATCCTCCTTTGCAATGCCAAACTGCTATACTTTGCATACATCATCTTGCTTCTATCCACAGCATCAGGGATGATGAGCTGAAGTGTATCCTAATACCATCTACGATTCATCCACTTGGACCCAAGCCACCTGGACTGGGCATTAGTAGCGCCACTGACCTCTTTTCCTGCCTCAGTGTTAGGGTGCTTGTGTCCTCATTCATAAAGTCTGTCCTTCAGCTTCTCAGACATGACATTAACAATGTTTCTTTCAAATACACGCATACATACAACACCAGGAAGCAGAATGTTATTCATCGATCAGAATACGCTACACATGAAGATAATAAATTTGGAAAGATAATATTACCTCATGTTTCAGAAGCAGCACCAGATGGGGGTACATGATGATTTCCTTGTGACCAAACAGCAATGGCCTCACCCCATGCCAGCCGCTGGGGGAGTTTTGAAGGTTGAGAAGCAGGACAGAAGTTCACAAGCACCCTGACACTGAGGCAAGAAAACAGATCAGTGGTGGTACTAATGCCAGTCCAGGTGGCTTGGGTCCAAGTGGATGAATCGTAGATGGTATTAGGATACACTTCAGCTCATCATCCCTGATGCTGTGGATAGAAGCAAGATGATGTATGCAAAGTATAGCAGTTTGGCATTGTGAAAGAGGATAGCATCTGCTTGGACTTCTCACCCATGATCTTCAGAGCATTATCTTCTTGTCAATTTTTACCTACACAACTACCCTCTAAGATACATGAAGGACAAGTGCCATTCTTTGTATGCAAGAGGCTTTTGTTTGTTTTTTCTCTTCAGGGCTGGAATAATGCAATTAAACTTCGAAATTGACCAAAGGGAAGGCCTGACCTAGCATGATAGGGAAAAATCATTGCCGTAGGCCAACGCAGGAGCACCCTTCCAAAATCTTACCGTACATGCCTGGTACATCAAGCAAAGGCAAGACAGCATGTCGCACTGGTTGTATTCAGGGAATTAAATGAGTGTACAATTACTCCTACAGAAGAGTATTGCAAAGGCAGGATGTGAATCACAATATGTACTTTGTACTTATTGTGAGAGAGCTGGGAACAGCAATCAATCTGATGAGTATATGTACACTCGTTTAATATCTTTCATTCAACTATGGGACATGCAAAATTGTGCTGATGGTCTGTAGGACCTAGGTTGTTACCCATGGCAATGAATATTATAGTATTATTGAACCTACCCTATCATTGCAGATGGTGGTAGGTCCGGGAATGCCAGAAGTCATCTGATCTCCAGACTAATACTAGTAAGAATTTCATATCACTCTACCAAGAGTCCATGCAACATAAAAAAAAACAGGCTCGAAACTTACTAGCTAGGTGAAGCCCATGTGGCTACGCTATCTTTGAAGGCGGGAGCTGCAAACCAACTGTATACTCTATATGATAATTACTTCCTTGAAGTGGAATGATGTTTTTACCTGAATTAATTGGGAGGGGTGAACTGAAAAATACATTTATGTGAGTGTTTTTTGTATGAGGTTTAGAATTGATATGTGCCCTCAGGGGCGGACGCAGGGGGGGGGGGGGGGGGGGTCCGTGGTGTCCGGACCCCCCCCCCCCCCCCCCCCCCCGATCCCTCCCCTTGCTATATCACGTGCGACGTGTGCATTTAATTACATCGGATGCATATGGCTACAAAGCGTACTTCGTCAATACTCTCGTTTTTTTTTAAAACGATCGAAAGGTAAGTTTTGTTCTGTGATATTATTTCGTACATAACTTCGGCACTTTCCTTCATCGCAAAACCCTACGTGGCGTCGCGATCAATTGAACAATGTGGAATGTATATCTATATAGAGGACACCAACGACAAACAACCTGTCGAGAAACCAGCCCTGAAATCTTACGGTAGATAATTGAAAAAATGCATCCAATTGTTATTCATGGTTTAACTCCTGTATAAACTGTGTATTGACATCAACATTGACGACATATGCCATAATTTTATTACCAAACATAGCAGAAGAATGTTTCAATCGTGCATTTTGTTTGACTAATGTATTGTTCATTGTTTACATGTACATGTATATCAGAATCTCTTTTGAAACTAATTCAGCCAGTACTACTTCATTGCATGCATTTTTTGTATTATCTGCATGCATGATCAGATTATAATCAATACTAGGTTCAACCCATTATTGCATCATATGCATTTCATAACCCATCGTACCAGTTTCAGGCGTCAAAAATGACCAAGCGTCAAAAATGACCAAGTAAGAGCCCCCCAAAAGCTTCCGCGCTTCGCGCGGGAGGGGGCACATCCCCCTCCCGCACCCTCCCCCTATTTATTTTTCATGTTGGACTCCCCCCCCTTCAGAATTCCTGTATCCGCCCCTGGCCCTGATGGAAGTAATGCATTTTATATGCTGCACAATTTCTGTATGTTGTACATAGGAACCAATACCTGCAAACACAACTGTTGCCCATCAAAGTCTACAAGTTCCATTAATTGCACACCACGCTGCTCTTTACGACTACAGTGGGGGCTCTCGTATGTGGAAAAATCGCACCTCACATATGTGGAAAAATTATATGATTCATCTGGAAGTAAAAGAAACTGTTGGTGCCCCCACCCGTGGCGCCGCTTTTTTAGTTTTGGCATGAAAATTAAAGCACTTTTCACAATGATACTGTTCCAAAACAACTTAATATCGACGGCATCAAGTATAACCTTTACTCTGAAAATGGGTTAATTAACAAAAGCCTGCGTGGATAACGACGAGAAAACTCTTCAACCACCGCATCTGGATTCAGTTCCACATCTCTATGAATCAGCATTAATGCCAAATCATTACCCATAGTGCTTCGAAGAGATGTCTTCAGCAACTTTAGCATGCTAATTGACCTTTCAAATAGTTACGGGCAGAGTAGCCGATATGACAACTCAATGATGTTAAGGCAATTTTTTGCTGGCCGTAAAATTAAATCATCATATTTTTGTCCACTTTGGTAACGTACTGTTCACACACTTTGACTTGCTAGGGCGACTTAAGCATTGTATGATAATGCATCGAGGTTTTTTGATGTTCTAGGAAAAATTGGTGTCATAGCAACGAAGTACGCGCGTGCTGCAACAATTTGTATTGTACTTGTTTATTTCACTGTTCTGCATAACGCGGATGTTTAAACCAATGTTTTTATTACTTTTTTACACATAGATGCAAAGGAATTATTCAGTGCTATGAGAAATCATGTGGTGTGGCGTACCTAGACGTATGCGTCTCTTGAAAAGATGAAAAGTTGTACTTTCTTTATACACGGAGTGCATTTCATTGCAGTTTAAATTTCATTATATTACTATTTGGTAATGAAACCTACCATTCCACTCGAAATTGGAAACTTCAAGCCGTCTTGAATCGTACTGTATTGGTGTTTGACAGTTTTAGAACCGTTCATACGTCCGCACAATGAAATATAAAATTGAGGTTCTTTCAGGGCGGCCATTCATGCGGCCGGTAACTAGGGGGTGTGGCCTTGTATATACGTAACAACCAATCACTATTCCGGGCGGCATCTACCCGCGGCTGCTGCAGTATCTGTCAGTGTAAAGCAGAAATTTTGGCAGATCGTGAAAGGTAACTGAAGTTCAATATAAGCGTGTGTGTTTGGTTTGAAAGTATAGTTATCTTGCTATTACAACATGCAAACTCGGCGCGCTAGCTAGGGGACCATGCATGTACACACGCATCAAGATTTCAATACGAATTATGAGACACTCATTATTAATAATGGCAGCATGAAAACTGAATCAAATTCATGTTGATGGATTCATTCAATCATACAACTGCACATGAACAAATACTGTAATCATAGCTAACACATAATAATATCTTCTGGAGCATTCTTGATCATTGCGCAGCTCTAGAAATGAAAGATTCAAATATGGATGTCACACATTTGTTGGTGTAGAGTGTAGAAGGGGTAAGTTTGAAAAGGGGAGTGGTGTGTAGAGGGAGTGGTGTAGAGGGGAGTGGTGGTGAGTGGTGTGTAGAGGGGAGTGGTGTGTAGAGGGGAGTGGTGTGTAGAGGGGAGTGGTGTGTAGAGGGGAGTGGTGTGTAGAGGGGAGTGGTGTGTAGAGAGGAGTGGTGTGTAGAGGGGAGTGGTGTGTAGAGGGAGTGGTGTGTAGAGGGGAGTGGTGTGTAGAGGGGAGTGGTGTGTAGAGGGGAGTGGTGTGTAGAGGGAGTGGTGTGTAGAGGGGAGTGTTGTAGAGGGGAGTGGTGTGTAGAGGGAGTGGTGTGTAGAGGGGAGTGGTGTGTGTAGAGGGGAGTGGTGTGTGTAGAGGGGAGTGGTGTGTAGAGGGGAGTGGGTGTAGAGGGAGTGGTGTGTAGAGGGGAGTGGTGTGTAGAGGGGAGTGGTGTGTAGAGGGGAGTGGTGTGTAGAGGGGAGTGGTGTGTAGAGGGGAGTGGTGTGTAGAGGGGAGTGGTGTGTAGAGGGAGTGGTGTGTAGAGGGGAGTGGTGTGGTGTGTAGAGGGGAGGTGTGTAGGGGAGTGTGGTGTAGAGGGGAGTGGTGTGTAGAGGGGAGTGTGTGTAGAGGGGAGTGGTGTGTAGAGGGGAGTGGTGTGTAGAGGAGGTGTGTAGAGGGGAGTGGTGGTAGAGGGAGTGGTGAGTGTGTGTAGAGGGGAGTGGTGTGTAGAGGGGAGTGTTGTGTAGAGGGGAGTGGTGTGTAGAGGGAGTGGTGTGTAGAGGGGAGGGTGTAGAGGGTGTGTGTAGAGGGGAGTGGTGTGTAGAGGGGAGTGTTGTGTAGGGGAGTGGTGTGTAGAGAGAGTGGTGTGTAGAGGGAGTGATGTGTAGAGGGGAGTGTAGTGTAGAGGGAGTGATGTGTAAAGGGGAGTGGTGTGTAGAGGGGAGGTTGTGTACAGGGGAGTGGTGTGTAGGGGAGTGGTGTGTAGAGGGGAGTGGTGTGTAGAGGGGAGTGATATGTAGAGGGGAGTGGTGTGTAGAGGGGAGTGGTGTGTAGAGGGGAGTGGTGTGTAGAGGGAGTGGTGTGTAGAGGGGAGTGGTGTGTAGAGGGGAGTGGTGTGTAGAGGGAGTGGTGTGTAGAGGGAGTGGTGTGTAGAGGGGAGTGGTGTGTAGAGGGGAGTGGTGTGTAGAGGGAGTGGTGTGTAGAGGGAGTGGTGTGTAGAGGGGAGTGTTGTGTAGAGGGGACTGGTGTGTAGAGGGAGTGAGTGTAGAGGGGAGTGTTGTGTATCAATGCTAAAATTTTATGCATGCAAAAGAGGTTAAGTATAAAATTTTACATTTTACATTTTATTTGAACTTATATGTAACATCGTTAAAGAAAGTTCAACATGATGACTGAAATCAGCTGCAACTATGCAATAACTACACTGAGAACCATCACTCAGAAGCAGTATGCAAAGAAGACAAAGCTTGATACACACACATACACCAAAATTACAGAAGCCTACAACCAACAGTTCTCTGATTACCCAGACATGGTATTGTCACGCAGCACTGTAGTTAAAAAGCTAAAAAAACTGATGTCAACGTTCAACAAAAAGTGGAACCCAACCATCATGAGAACAACATACATGGAGACATTCTCGCCTACTGAATGGATGAAGTTGTGTGACGATGAAAAAAAGGAACACAGTGTAAGCAAATGTACCAAATGTCCCATAGCATATGGTTGCCTGCACAGTGCTTTTCATCACAGGAAAGGTTCTAAACCTGACGAGAATGAACTACAAATTTTTCTGACCTCAGAACATCTCTCTTCTCCAAAAAAATTGGCAAGGAATGCATTATTACAACTAAATGCCATCTGCAGCTCTAAATTTGGTGAAAGTGCTCAATCTATTATTGCACGCACACCAGGTTCACAGCTAATATCATCATCATCAAGAAAGAGACAGCTCCAAGAAAATGCGAAGCAAGTTAAGAGTTCGATACAAAAGGTGTTTGATGACACAGCCCTGGAAACAGTAATGGGAAACAGACTCAGCTGGAGGTTTTATGACAGGGCAAGAAAAGTAGAGGGTCTGGAAAGCAAGTGTACGAATGCAACTGCTTCAGCAGAAAAACTTATGAGAAAGAGAATTCATGGATGCTCACTGACTAATGTTCTAGTTGACAAAGAAGCTGTTCTGGCAGAGGCAAGTGCATGGAGTGACGAACAAAAGGTGAATTGGAGTGAGCTGGCAAGGAGACATGGTGTTGTGCAGAAAAATGGTGGGCAAATGGTAAAGGAGTTTCTACAAGCATGCAATATTCCTGCAGCATGCAGAACTGATGTAAAAAGAGCACCAAGACGGAGGAAAAAGAAAATCCTTGGGGGTATAACCATGCCAATGAAGAAACCATCTGCTTTTTATAAGAATAAACTGTCAGAAGAAATTGAGAAAGGTGTGATACTAATTGGAGAGGAAGTTGTGGAAAAAAATAGCGAGTATTTCAAGATCGATAATGGGAAGGTGATCACAGCCAGTACTCAAACACACGCAAGAAAAATTCCACTTCTAGATGTAAGAAAACGATTACTTCAAAAACATGAAGAACTTGGCTTGGTACGATCCAATCTTAAGCACCAGAAAGAGACCACAAGGCATCTAAAATCTGGCATGACCATTCTAGTGTATGTGGCCATGGCCTCATACTAGTTCTTGTATCTGCAATATATGACCCAGCACTCTATGTTACAGATGAGGAAGTATTTCGACGTACAGGGATGTATGTTAATGTCCAAGCAATAGTGGAACGTCCCGAGCTGCACATTATAGGAAGATCTACGTCAAGTATTGAAGATCAGAGAAAGTTCATTGAATGCAGAAGACAGTGCATGCAACAAATGGGAACCAAGTTATTTACATCTGAAGGCCTGGAAATTACAGATGTGCTTCGATTTTTCCATGGTGATGGCCCTGCGCAACAATTTGAGGCGGGTCATTCTATAGGAGGAAATTACTGCTGCGTTGGTTGTGGTGCACGGTCAACTTTGTTTGATGACATTGTGCACTGTTACAGAAGTCCGAAATTGTCTTTTAAAGATCGACAGGAATTTGTATTGAAAGGAGCATCGTGGGAAAAAAACAATGCCACTCCGTTTGACGGGCTAAGTATTGAACAGTTAAGAGTTGAGTTGGCTAGAAGATGCATCGATATCAAAGGCAAAAAACGGCCACAACTGGACAAAGACTTTGAAGAACTCAAAATGGGAATCGTCAGCGTTCCAGCATTGTTGCAGACCAACCCAACTGAGTCATTAGAATCTCTTAATCTTGTGCAGTATGAGGTTTCACCACTGGAACCCCTTCACGACATTAAGGGTCATTTTTCTAATGTCATTGAAGAGAGTATTTGCATTGCACCAGAAGGGGTAAAAACTGAGTTACACAAAATACAAGCGGCAGTTTTAAGCAAAGACACACTACGAGGATGCGACTACAGAAAAGCAATGATTTTGATGTATTTGAAAACAAAAGAGATTCAACCAGATTCCATGCTATGACAAAGAGTGCAAACATTGTGCCATTCACTACTCATTGTTAATGAACATGTGTCCATGTACATGTCAACATATCCTTATAGGGAATACTCAAAACCACAGGTGGAAGATAACCTACCAGCACAATTTCATTAAAACTCTTTCAGTACATGGGGGCTATAGGTTGGAACTAAGTCACATTGTACTTGCGCTTCTGAGTCACTCCTAATTCGATACAGGAAGGTATTTACACCGACTTTGGGTCCCCAGTCCTTACACTCTGGAAAGGGTTCTGGCTTTTTTGACAAGGCTGTCATGGCAACAAGACTGGTGCCAACACATAAAGCTTCAGGGACATTGGGAGAATGGTCCTGACCATTTTCCTGACATTGCCATCAATGCAATAACTATACCAGAGGCATGGCCTAAGTTCTTACACACTGTTTATTGCCTTGTGGTAGCTTACAAACAACATGACATCGCCACGACCTAAAACTCTTTCAGTACATGGGGGCTATAGGTTGGAACTAAGTCACATTGTACTTGTGTTTCTGAGTCACTCCTAATTCGATACAGGAAGGTATTTACACCGACTTTGGGTCCCCAGTCCTTACACTCTGGAAAGGGTTCTGGCTTTTTTGACAAGGCTGTCATGGCAACAAGACTGGTGCCAACACATAAAGCTTCAGGGACATTGGGAGAATGGTCCTGACCATTTTCCTGACATTGCCATCAATGCAATAACTATACCAGAGGCATGGCCTAAGTTCTTACACACTGTTTATTGCCTTGTGGTAGCTTACAAACAACATGACATCGCCACGACCTAAAACTCTTTCAGTACATGGGGGCTATAGGTTGGAACTAAGTCACATTGTACTTGTGTTTCTGAGTCACTCCTAATTCGATACAGGAAGGTATTTACACCGACTTTGGGTCCCCAGTCCTTACACTCTGGAAAGGGTTCTGGCTTTTTTGACAAGGCTGTCATGGCAACAAGACTGGTGCCAACACATAAAGCTTCAGGGACATTGGGAGAATGGTCCTGACCATTTTCCTGACATTGCCATCAATGCAATAACTATACCAGAGGCATGGCCTAAGTTCTTACACACTGTTTAGTGCCTTGTGGTAGCTTACAAACAACATGACATCGCCACGACCTAAAACTCTTTCAGTACATGGGGGCTATAGGTTGGAACTAAGTCACATTGTACTTGTGTTTCTGAGTCACTCCTAATTCGATACAGGAAGGTATTTACACCGACTTTGGGTCCCCAGTCCTTACACTCTGGAAAGGGTTCTGGCTTTTTTGACAAGGCTGTCATGGCAACAAGACTGGTGCCAACACATAAAGCTTCAGGGACATTGGGAGAATGGTCCTGACCATTTTCCTGACATTGCCATCAATGCAATAACTATACCAGAGGCATGGCCTAAGTTCTTACACACTGTTTAGTGCCTTGTGGTAGCTTACAAACAACATGACATCGCCACGACCTAAAACTCTTTCAGTACATGGGGGCTATAAGTTGGAACTAAGTCACATTGTATTTGTGTTTCTGAGTCACTCCTAATTCGATACAGGAAGGTATTTACACCGACTTGGGTCCCCAGTCCTTACACTCTGGAAAGGGTTCTGGCTTTTTTGACAAGGCTGTCATGGCAACAAGACTGGTGCCAACACATAAAGCTTCAGGGACATTGGGAGAATGGTCCTGACCATTTTCCTGACATTGCCATCAATGCAATAACTATACCAGAGGCATGGCCTAAGTTCTTACACACTGTTTAGTGCCTTGTGGTAGCTTACAAACAACATGACATCGCCACGACCTAAAACTCTTTCAGTACATGGGGGCTATAAGTTGGAACTAAGTCACATTGTATTTGTGTTTCTGAGTCACTCCTAATTCGATACAGGAAGGTATTTACACCGACTTGGGTCCCCAGTCCTTACACTCTGGAAAGGGTTCTGGCTTTTTTGACAAGGCTGTCATGGCAACAAGACTGGTGCCAACACATAAAGCTTCAGGGACATTGGGAGAATGGTCCTGACCATTTTCCTGACATTGCCATCAATGCAATAACTATACCAGAGGCATGGCCTAAGTTCTTACACACTGTTTATTGCCTTGTGGTAGCTTACAAACAACATGACATCGCCACGACCTAAAACTCTTTCAGTACATGGGGGCTATAAGTTGGAACTAAGTCACATTGTATTTGTGTTTCTGAGTCACTCCTAATTCGATACAGGAAGGTATTTACACCGACTTGGGTCCCCAGTCCTTACACTCTGGAAAGGGTTCTGGCTTTTTTGACAAGGCTGTCATGGCAACAAGACTGGTGCCAACACATAAAGCTTCAGGGACATTGGGAGAATGGTCCTGACCATTTTCCTGACATTGCCATCAATGCAATAACTATACCAGAGGCATGGCCTAAGTTCTTACACACTGTTTAGTGCCTTGTGGTAGCTTACAAACAACATGACATCGCCACGACCTAAAACTCTTTCAGTACATGGGGGCTATAAGTTGGAACTAAGTCACATTGTATTTGTGTTTCTGAGTCACTCCTAATTCGATACAGGAAGGTATTTACACCGACTTGGGTCCCCAGTCCTTACACTCTGGAAAGGGTTCTGGCTTTTTTGACAAGGCTGTCATGGCAACAAGACTGGTGCCAGCACATAAAGCTTCAGGGACATTGGGAGAATGGTCCTGACCATTTTCCTGACATTGCCATCAATGCAATAACTATACCAGAGGCATGGCCTAAGTTCTTACACACTGTTTAGTGCCTTGTGGTAGCTTACAAACAACATGACATCGCCACGACCTAAAACTCTTTCAGTACATGGGGGCTATAAGTTGGAACTAAGTCACATTGTATTTGTGTTTCTGAGTCACTCCTAATTCGATACAGGAAGGTATTTACACCGACTTTGGGTCCCCAGTCCTTACACTCTGGAAAGGGTTCTGGCTTTTTTGACAAGGCTGTCATGGCAACAAGACTGGTGCCAACACATAAAGCTTCAGGGACATTGGGAGAATGGTCCTGACCATTTTCCTGACATTGCCATCAATGCAATAACTATACCAGAGGCATGGCCTAAGTTCTTACACACTGTTTAGTGCCTTGTGGTAGCTTACAAACAACATGACATCGCCACGACCTAAAACTCTTTCAGTACAT
Organism: Ephydatia muelleri; assembly: GCA_013339895.1. Classification (NCBI taxonomy): domain Eukaryota; kingdom Metazoa; phylum Porifera; class Demospongiae; order Spongillida; family Spongillidae; genus Ephydatia; species Ephydatia muelleri. The sequence goes on from JABACO010000015.1 coordinate 3,322,807, forward strand.
GGGGGCTATAGGTTGGAACTAAGTCACATTGTACTTGTGTTTCTGAGTCACTCCTAATTCGATACAGGAAGGTATTTACACCGACTTTGGGTCCCCAGTCCTTACACTCTGGAAAGGGTTCTGGCTTTTTTGACAAGGCTGTCATGGCAACAAGACTGGTGCCAACACATAAAGCTTCAGGGACATTGGGAGAATGGTCCTGACCATTTTCCTGACATTGCCATCAATACAATAACTATACCAGAGGCATGGCCTAAGTTCTTACACAGTTTTACATCCAATTATTACTCTAATCAAAATCCACAGCTCACCAAACACCATATATATTAGAGGCAAACCTGAGGCATATGCGGTCACTGCAAATGCTGCAATCCATGGGCAGTCTGAAGCCACACCTACATCCAATTGTTATTCTAATTCAAAATCCACAACACACATTGGAGGCAAACCTGATGTCACCACTCGATTGGAATTCCTGATCCTCCATGGCCAGTCTGAAGGCACATCTACATCCAATTCAAAATTCACAACACAACCTGATGTCACACATACATCAGATAGACAAAAGATGTGCAGATTGTTTAGCTTCTGGATGCGTGCGCGTGAGCGGTAAATTACACACACATAAATACACGCGCGATATGCATGCATGCATTCGGAAGATGGAGGTATAATATTGTGAATGATTACACACACGCAGCTACGCATAAGCTGCTATCAAATAGGTTTGATCACTACATATAGAATTACACATCAGAATAGCGTTTGTATCAAATTGCGTTACGTGGCCAAGGGGTCATTGAAATTGCAACTTCAATTTCTCCACCACGCGCTCGACGTGGAACCCCATGCAGTTGGGTCCCCAGACCAAGCCTCGACTGCCTCGTGAACGTATGCTGGGAAGACGATCCGCCCACATTTCAAACCTGTCGCAATCGCTCACGATGCGTACACAACCTCGTCACTTTTATACAGCTGATTTGGTTGGGTCGTGCCGTTTCTGATCCATCTTGTTGTACTGCAGTATACCATCCATCTTCCGTTCCGATCAGCCACTGTAATTTTATACACTAATAAGAATATTTGTCGAATAATTACGTCTGCTCTCTATACGGTATATAGATCTATGATGCAATGATCTGAATGACGTGCGCGCGCGCGTAATCCCAATACGCCGTTACTAAGCTACATTAGCGCCGTGCGCTCGACAAGCTGTTTACATGTTGTCAACATTGTTGTCTGTTCCAGAGCCCAGAACTTGCCTTAACTACACTGAGAAGAATTACATAAATGTTTGGAAGTAATCCTTGTCAACAAAACTTAGAGCCTTTGTAGGTGTATCAAGCTGTTTTGCTCTGACAGTCTCACTTGGGCATGAGTCTTCATTGGGCAAATGACGCAAATCCACGGGAACAATTGTGTCTTGTTCTTCACACTGCTGTAATTCCTGCTGCTCAGTGATTAACGTAACGCCATTGTGTGCACCCGAAGCTTCACCGTGACCAACAGCTGATCTATATGACATACAAATACACATGTGTATCAAGCGTTTAATATCATATGTTTGGCAGACAGAATTTTAGTTTACTTAGATCTACCTGTTTCCTGAGAAAAAGGATCTGAGATCCATTGCTGCACTTTGCATTGACGCGCTTACATCCGATGGAACGGCTCGGCCCTTTCGATCGCTTCATAGATAACTGATTTAATTAACCACGCTCAATTAATTATTCATCTTAGGGGTCTTTAGACCCCCCCTGAATCCGCCCCTGGGGGTTATACCTGCCAGTGAAGTGTGGATAAAAATTGGAGGCGACAAAGGAGGTGGCTCATTCAAAATGAACTTTCAGATCGTAAATGTTGCAGCTCTAACTCTGTCCACAACACGTGTGTGCTTTGCTGCTATGAAGCAAGTGACACTGTTACAAACCTTCACATAGCACTTGACCGCTATAAAGATCAAATAACACATCTACGAGGAATGAAGTGTAGGTAGGAACGGTTAACAACTATGTTATCTGAACCTGCGTCAGCAGGTTCAATATAGGATTGATTGAGGAATGATGAATGTCATTAAAATTTTTTAATCGCGTCGGGAGGGACAACGGAGAGAAACGGATCACTTATCTCTTTGCAGCAATCGAACGACAACATCAAGATCTACGTTTTGATGCTAGTTTCATTTCATAAAACTATGTGCTTCTAGACAAACAAAGAACCTGTTTCTCGTGCCCACGCCCAAAAAAATTGTTGGTCGTCGTCGTCGTCGTCGTCTTCCTTAGGAAGGTATAACTCGAGCTACGAAGGGTTTTAAAGAACGGCAATAGTACCAATCTCTTCAGAATTTACCGGCACGGTGCCCCTTAAGGTCATATAGATGCATATCACATCTACCAAAAGTAGCAAGCATAATATAGGAATTAATTTTAAATAATGATGTATTTAATAATGTTATACAGTATAAATGCTCCAACCTGCACTAAATTTATTTGGTGTTCCTATCGCAGTTTAGTCATTACTTACTTTTGTTAGTGAAGTTGTTTTTTTTTAAATGCCTTCGCGTAATCGAAAGAAGAGATGTAAGCAACGAGCGGAATACCTCCAAAAACGAGAAGATATTTTATCACAAGAGAACAAGGCTAAAGCCCGAGAGCGCTACAAGGCCGACCCTGAAAAGAAGAAGGCCTCTGTACGCGACACCTACAACGCAAATGCTGTATCTAAGCGTGCTGCTAAAAGGCAGCGATATCAAGAGGACGTCGAGGAGAACCGTGCTGCTAAAAGGCAGCGATATCAAGAGGGCGTCGAGGAGAACCGTGCTGCTAAAAGGCAGCGATATCAAGAGGGCGTCGAGGAGAACCGTGCTGCTAAAAGGCAGCGATATCAAGAGGGCGTCGAGGAGAACCGTGCTGCTAAAAGGCAGCGATATCAAGAGGGCGTCGAGGAGAACCGTGCTGCTAAAAGGCAGCGATATCGAGAGGGCCTCGAGGAGAACCGTGCTGCTAAAAGGCGGATATACAGGGGCAATTCAGCTACCATTAAGGCAGCTAGAAGGAGTCGGGGCACTTATGCAGTTCCCCCCCCCCCCCCCCCCCCCCCCACTTTAATTAATTGAATTCTAGAAATATTGAAAAAATAATTTCCTGCGTAGTGAAATCCAGCTGTCACTGCGACCGCATAATCATGTTTACATCTATAGTGAAATCCAGCTGTCATTGCTACCGCCATTTTACTACGATGGCTGCATTACCTGTTCCCGTTCTGGCTCCTGCTGTGTTTCCCACTCCGGATCTCCACGACTTCAAATATTCCGACCTCTTCAAGGCTACGGAAGACAAGATAAGTGCAATTGCATGGTGCCAGAACAACGGCCTCATAGCTAAGGACAAAATGTGCGCTTCTTGTGGTAGTCCGACGGCATTGAGGGAAAGAGATGCGGTCAAAAATAAGGGATTTTATTTCAGGTGTACTCTTAGAAGCTGTAGAAAAGAGATTAGTGTACGTAAAGATACATGGTTTGAAGGGTCTCATTTACGGATAGCTACTATTATTCAATTTGTTTATTTTGGGTGTAGGGACTACGTTATTCAAGACGAACTACAGTTTCAGCTAGGGATCGTAGGAGAACACACCATAGTCGACTGGAAGAACTTTTGTAGGGATATTTGCTTGGAGTACTGTATTAGGAATCCAGTCGTCATAGGAGGACCAGGACAGACGGTAGAAATCGACGAATGTTTGTTGAGAGCAATGGGTTTTTGGAGGATACGACGTCGCGACGAAAGTAGGATTCATGGTTCCAGTCGATCGCAGAGATGCAGCAACTCTACTTCCAATCATACAAAAGTACATCGCACCTGGAACTACTATAATCTCGGACCTCTGGGCGGCATACAACACAATAGGAACACTCGGATACCAGCATCTCACCGTTAATCACAGTTTAAACTTTGTAGATCCAACCACAAACAAAGATTTGGATGTAGCTTTCATGACTTCGTAGCACATGTTAGGGCATTTTATCAGAGATAATATATGATTTTATCCAGTGTAGATTTATTCGTATTGTATTGTTTGAAATGTATTCATGATACCGTAAATGTTATGATACCGTAAATGGAATAATAAAGTGGGGGGGGGGGGGGGGGGGGGAAACTGCATAAGTGCCGGAGTGGGTATTGGAAGGGAACTACCACTACCACCCAAAGGTATGTTATAGCATGCTGTATGTAGCATTTAAAATCTAAGGGCTGCTTTGCACGTGGCTCATGGCTTCCCTGTCATGCACACATTAACACATTTCTTGTATGCCTGCATACCGTATTATCAGATGTACAGTAAGGCTTCCCAGTTTCCTTGTACATGTAAAGGTCAATGTTTGTACAAAAGGTATTTGTGCATGCATCTGTGTCTGTACATTATTGTATATTAGTTATCTGATGTTGAAGAAAGGACTAGACACGTGTTTATAGTACAAGTCTGTCATGCGCATCCACCCTTTGCTGCAGCTGTGTTTAATTGTTATCAGATGTACAGTAAGGCTTCCCACAAGTAAAAGTTCCCCCATGTACATGTAAAGGGTTAGGTCAATCTTTGTACATGTCACGTTGTTTTAAAGGTCCACTACACGTGTGTACAGAAGTGTTACCCAAAATTGAGTTGTATGAAAATGAAATAATTCGCGCAATTGGTGAAATGTTTTGATGCATGTATAAGGCATAATGTGTGGTAAAATAAAAGTACTGCAACCCTATCTTCTCCCATATAGTTACTCCCTGTTTGAGCCCAACTCTCGCACACTAGCAGAGTATGGAGTGAGTCTTGAAAAAGCAATTCTTAGGGATAGTGAGCTTCTCAGTGAAGTAAACAATGCTTTTTGCAATAGCCATCCATTGCTAGCTCAAAAGGTTGTTACAAGATCTGCCCGTGCAGCAGTAAGTAAGATTAGTGCAGATGCATTACTTGCTAAAGCAATAAGTGTACGAAGATCACAGGCAGGGTCACTGCTAAAAACTATCCGTAAGGTTAATGCAAAGAAGTTGCAAGAGAGTGATATTTTAGTCGGGCATAGGTTTCATACTGCTGGGGCTGAGCCTTACTTCTTTGATAATTCATACACTCACACAAAACAGCATGGAGCCATTCCAGTAGACCTCAATGGTAGGTGTGTAGTGGCAGAGGAGATAAAGGACAGGGATAAGGTTACCATGCGCCCTTTGAAATGGAAATGTACAAATGAGTGTCGCAAGCTCACTAGTTAAGAAGCAGCAATAGTGATAAAAACAAATTTATTGTTCCAAAAGTCCATTGAAGACCTCAGAGCTGGGCTCGATGCTCTTGATTCAGGGTGTGGTCATGTTCATTATGATGTCACTTTGAAATCACATTCTGGGTTTATTGATCAGCTTGGGCATCCTATTTATTGTGAGCTTCCAGAATGCTCTAGTCCATTGCGAATTATTATTAAAGGTAAATACTAAACTTTTTACAAGTTGTTTCAATACTCTGTCTGTCACGTAGATGGCTGAAGAAGTCGGGAAAGAATTTTTTGATGAGTCTGAAGGAGAGGAGGTCGAGGAAGCACATACATCCTCGATCACAACTTCTGCCCCCGCCAGCGCTAGCCTCACCACCAGCAGCAGCGCTGCCCTGCCAGCGCTAGCCCCACCACCAGCAGCAGCGCTGCCCCCGCCAACGCTAGCCCCACCACCAGCAGCAGCGCTGCCCCCGCCAACGCTAGCCCCACCACCAGCAGCAGCGCTGCCCCCGCCAGCGCTAGCCCCACCACCAGCAGCAGCGCTGCCCCCGCCAGCGCTAGCCCCACCACCAGCAGCAGCGCTGCCCCCGCCAACGCTAGCCCCACCGCTGCCCCCACCAGCGCTAGCCCCACCACCATGGCCAGCAGCAGCGCTGCCCCCCCCCCAGAGCTAGTCCCACCACCACCAGCAGCGCCCCTCCCACCGCCAGTACCAGTTCTGCCCCCGCCAATGCTGCCCCCACCTTTTTTCCTGCCCCCGCCACCCGCATGGCCATACCCAAGGCGGGGGGGGGGGGGGGGGGGGGGGGGGGGGGGGGGGGGGGGGGGAGAAGAGGAAGAGGAGGGAGAAGAGGCCGAGGAGGCGGCAAAATAATTAATTATATTAAAAACAATTATACGTACCATTTTTAATTTATGTGTTAGTTAATTTATTACTTTTCATTATTAAAGTCGTATTGTAAAAACAAAGCGTCTTTGACACGGAGAAAAAAAACTTATGAAACAAGTAAATAAAAACATTCTCTAACGAGAAAGTTGGTGGGCATATAGGATTGACAATGTTGGTGTAAAAAGCACGGAAACAAGTGTGACAGAAATGTTACTGGAAAATTGAAATAGGCCTATATTTAGCCCAGTCACATTTAGGCAGCGCACGCCTGAGAAAATGGGCTAAATATAGGCCTATTTCAATTTTCCAGTAACATTTCTGTCACACTTGTTTCCGTGCTTTTTACACCAACATTGTCAATCCTATATGCCCACCAACTTTCTCGTTAGAGAATGTTTTTATTTACTTGTAAAGAATTAAATTAACAGCACACACGCACACAAACACATACATACACACACACACACATACACACACATACACACACATACACACACGCACGCACACACATACCCACATACACACATACACACACACATACACACATACACACATACACACACACACACATACACACACACACAATGCTAAGGTTTGCCCACCTGGGCTTCACATCACTTTGAGTGTCTTTATCGAGCTGGATGGGTTGCTTGAAGACGAGTGTCGTAACCTTGACCTTGAGCTGGCTCTGCATTCAAGTGCCAACTCCAGCTTTTCCACATATGACCAAGACCTGCAAAAGCTTCACCTATTACAAGCAGAGATGGAGCAAGTGACTGATAAAGTACAGCATCTGCTATGCATAGTCAAGGGACACTTAATAAGTATTACCCACAAGTTATAGCTGCCATCCCCCTACAAAAAAATCTTGCGACGGTTTTACAAGTATTATCAACTCTTACCACTTAAGACTTGTCATGACTTATCATGGTTTGACAGTCTTATCAAGACTTACCATGTAAGACTTGCCATGACTTAGCAAGAGTTATAAGACTTATCAAGTCTTATCAAGAATATGGAACAGAACTTATCATGACTTATCATGGTTTGACAAGTCTTATCAAGACTTACTAAGCAAGAAGTTTTATCAAGAATTTGGAACAGAAATTTTAAGACTTATCATGACTTATCATGGTGTGCCAAGAATCAAGTCTCATCATACATCAAATTACAAGCATTACAATTTACAGTTTACAAATTACAATCACGACACTTTTGATTGGCCTTTGATACAAATGTTTTCATGTCCCATTCATAGGTGCTGTACCTCTTGCTAATGAGATTTGAAAAACAAAAAATGTAAATATGTATAGAACATACAAGTTTTACTTTTGTTACTTTTGCTTGATCTAATGCACCCCTCTCACTTTTAGTACTGGGAAATAGCAGGAAGGTGGCCATTTCCTGTTTGGTAAAAAAAATGCAAGCCAAACAGGTAAGGGTTTTTTGCTGGAAGGAGAAGAACGTTTATCCCATTGATGTTGTTATATATATCAGAATGATGAAAATAATATTTTACACTGACCATATACATGCTTGATTCCTCCTCATGAGTTGGTGCATGGCTGCTACCTCCTGCCCCTGAATTTGACGATGCTGATTGTGTTGGGACTGGACCATATTTGTCCGTCATCGTCTTTTGGGCCTCACATATCTCATCCAGCCTGGATAGATTTGCTCCATTATGACCTAAAGTATTAATAATGTTTATGGGTGATTCAATTTGCAACACGAGTATGCATGTAAAAGAACAATTACCACCATCTGTCTCATGATCGGTTCAATTTGTCTTGATTCTGTGTAAATATTTTTGTTCAATATTCAAAGCATGAACATACTGCATTTTCACTAATTGTGCTTGAACACGTTGCACTTTGCAGCCTTTGTCCAGAAGGAATAACACATGCAAAGTTAATAACTAGTATATATTTACATTGAACCTGATGTCACAGCTTTAGCTAAGTCATCCTTTCTGGATGTCTGAGCAACAACTACTGAATCCTGCAAATTACTGCACAATAAAGACATATATACATAGGTAGGACATAAATAGCAAACCTCATCAGAATTCTCATCCTCTTTCATGCTTGACGGATGGCTACTTGTTGAACGATGATGAAGCTGTTGTCGATATAATGCAAATATTATTTTATAAAGGTTTCGATGCATACCAATACTGCTGATTCAGACTGCACAGTTGTATTCTTTATTTTCTATGTGATTAGTTCAAATCTTCGTTTAAATTTTTTTATATTACCCGTATTACCTTGGATTTTGGTGCCGATTTTGAAATCACATCTGCAAAAGTAAAGCAGTGTGTATAAGTAAAAGTTATGCAAAAATAATAATAACCTTGAAAGGATACAAACTGTACTTCATAAAGCAACTCTGCCCCTTTTGTGAGATGCATAACAGGCTGCATATCCTCTCGGTACAGATCTCTGAATTTAGACACCAATATTTCCCCAGTTTGCGAAAATTTTAATATAACAGCGTTCACATGTTGAGACTTCATACATAATAATTTGCACAAGCCTAGCTAGCTGATTTAAATGTGTCCTAAAACTGGTCTACCATTCAAAAGCTTTAAAGGAATCCGCTTTTATTGCCTGGCTGGCCCAATTGCTACTTTATGTATACTTGTATATATCATCGGAAGCTGTTGGTGTGCACGTAGCAGAGTGGACTGGAATAAAAAGACAGAGACTGGTGAGGCTATATACATGCACTCAGATATGGACACATGATGTCACTGCACTCACAACATTACCCCAGGTCCTCTGGTTTGGATGACCAAATTTGACAAAGCCATAGTGTGTGTGTGTGTGTGTGTGTGTGTGTGTGTGTGTGTGTGTGTGTGTGTGTGTGTGTGTGTGTGTGTGTGTGTGTGTGTGTGTGTGTGTGTGTGTGTGCACCCAAGTGGAATGGACTGGCATAGGGGGGGAGGGACTATAGTATAGAAGCACTCAGATAAGGTCACTTGATGTCATTGCACTCACCACATTACCCCAGGTCCTCTGGTTTTGACGATAAAGTTGACAAAGCCATGGTGTGTGGGTTTGTGTACACAAGCGAAATGGACTGGCATAGGGAGGGGTGGACTGGTGAGGCTATAGTATAGAAACATTCAGATAAGGTCACGATGTCATTGCACTCACCACATTACCCCAGGTCCTCTGGTTTTGACGATAAGGTTGACAAAGCCATGGTGTGTGGGTGTGTACCCAAGTGGAATGGACTGGCATAGGTCCGAGGGGTGGACTGGTGAGGCTATAGTATAGAAGCACTCAGATAAGGTCACCATTGCACTCATCGCATTATCCCATGTCCTCTGGTTTTGATGACCAAAGTTGACAAAGCCATGATGTGTGGGTGTGTGTACACAAGTGGAATGGACTGCGCACAATTGACATCCCACATAGCTAGCATGCGGCATGTATTTAGTAGGGGGGCGTTACTAAATCAGACAACGTGGCCTTTGGTGACTGAACTGGAAAGTAAGCATACTACACCGATGATCAGGAGGCATGTGGCTATAAGTTTTTGCAAACCTAAAGTGGTAACGAATTTTCTATGACCACAAACAAGCTGAGCGAATTCCATGAATAATCAACATACGTTGTGGTTTGGCCCTACAGGTATACATGATTATAGGTATGGATTACCACAACCAACAAGTTCCCATACATTGTAGAGTTTGTGGGCAGAGGTTAACGAAGTCAGGGGCGGATCCAGGATTTCAGAAAAGGGGGGGTTGTTAAATAATACTATTAAAGTGGGGGAGGGTGTGGGAGGGGTACCCCTCCTGCCCAGCTCAAGGGTCTGGGGGAGCGCTGTAAGCTCCTCTAGCGGGGTCTGGGGCGGAGCCCCAGCCGCCAAAGCATTTTTATTATATCATGTGCAAAACACTACATAAAACTGCGTAGTATTTATCAAATTATGATTACAAGAATTGCTAGATCTATGTACTACAATCGTCAAATAAGGATGCTTGAAACAGTTTTCTGGGATGGGCCTGCACGAATGCCTTGCAAATTTCATCAGCAGGTACTCTTTCTTTTAAGTGCATCGAAATCAAAGCCAGATCAGAAAAGAGTTCTTCTGTCATAACCGATCTTGCCTATGTCTTGATCCTTCTCATTAAGGAGAAGGATCGTTCTGCTTCTGCACTTGATATAGGTAAGGTGCAGCCAACAACAAGCAGTAAATGGACGTTTGGAAAGGAATCCCTGTCACATGCACCCAAAGCATCAAGAAGAGTTTTAGGAATTTCACTTTTTTTTTGGAATTCCAACTTACCTCTATGTTCATCCATAGTCCCTTCCACCTTCTTACATCACTTCCAAGGGATTTAGGGTATTGGAGGTCTTTCTCCCATTTAAGCATATTATTGATGTATTCATCCGGATTTACAGACGAGTCTAGAAATAAAGATGGCACAAGAGAAAGGGCATGGCGATCTTCTCCATTAAACAGAGTCAGAGAGTACTGCCCGATCTTCTCCATTAAACAGAGTCAGAGAGTACTGCCTGATCTTCTCCATTAAAAGAGTCAGAGAGTACTGCCACAGCTCACAGTACCATGGGACAGTTGTGACGGAAACCACCAATGCAATTACACACCGCGTAATTGCATAAGTGGTCCGTGGTCTAGACAAATAAAATAATCATATACCCAGTTACACTTCCGTTTATGAAAATAAATTAGACAAACCTCTTCAAAAACGCTATGATACTGCCTTGCCGTTTGTTTGCTCGCACAGCTGCAGTTGTATAACGAATTTCAGCCATCTTTACTTTGCAATAATTCTTAATTGTTACTAACGATAATAATTAAATTTTCATTGCAGGTTTGAAAGGGGGGGGTTGCAACCCCCCAACCCCCCCCCCCCCCCCCTGGATCCGCCACTGGAAGTACAGGGCAAAGAAGAGTATCAGCTATGAGAGCAAGGCATTCTCAGCTGAGCTCATTTGACATCGACACGTCTGAGGAAGATGTCAACATTCACCCTGAGATGTTCTGCATGCACTGTAAGCTCTCGATGCAGAGAACCATCTGTGCCATCAAAAAGGGAGTGCATCACAAATGTGCCGTGATCCTATTTGAATGGCAAAACCATATAGATCAAGAATGCAAGGTAAACAGTACACATTTGCTTTTTAGAAGTAAACATATGGCATCATAGTGTTGAGGTATGTGATCACTTCCGTGCATGCTCAAGTGGACACATGAGGCCAACAGTTGGTAGAGGCCATCAGGCAGGCGTCACGCCTAATTTACTCATAGCTCATCTCAAGAAGATTGCCCCTCCTCCAGTTCTCTTATGTGAGCCTAGTCCACCTTTGGCAAGCGTAAACAACCAGTTGATGCTAAAGGAGCTGAAGTGTGAAGTGAGCTCCAACATCCTCTCACAGCCACTGGAACTGCAGTGTGGTGCACTGGTGTGCACCAAGTGCCTCCAGGAGTGGATAGCAGCATCTGGTGCTGTGAACTGTCCCTGCTGCTCTGAGGGTGGTCCGTTGGTTTCCTCCTGTGTCAGGACCAGCACCAGGTGTGATACTCCTGCTGCTATCGGATGTTTTGGTACATTGTACAGACTGCAGCAGGGATGTTAAGGCTGGTGACTACCATCACTTACACCTGAGGAGGAGAAACAAGCAGCGGGATTGCTGAAGAGGGCCATCTCTACCAGTCCTGACAAAGGCATCATACAACTTCCTACAGTTAAGTGAATGTCATTGGCTTGTACTGAGGTTACATAATATCTACACACACTTTAGTCAATGACATTCATGTATGTCACCAGAGCTCACCAAGAAACCACAGCTGCCTGCTCACGGACTATGAAAATGCGATGTTTTCAAATGCAGAAAATCCGAGGCATTGTTAGTGGTGGTGGAGAAGCGTCAGCTCTTATCCAAAAGGAGGTCCTCATCCTTAGAGGCGATCTTCATTGGATAAAGCAGGAATCTCATCATCAATTTAGCTTGGGGCAGCTGAAGTACTGCCATTAAGGCTGTAGCCATAAACTGACGCTTCTAAGGCTTGTAGCCATACCTTGGAATAAACTGACGCTTCTAAGGCGGTATGTCACAACATGCAGCAAAGGTAACTCCGTGGTGTTTCAGGTGGCTCAAATTGTCACGCATCTGTCTGGCTGGTGAGGAAAGGATGCGCCACATTTCCAGCCAAATTGTTGGTGATAACCTCAAAGGAGAGATAGCCCCATTTTCTTTTACAATTCCATCTGGTGGAGAGGAAATAAAAGGCGCTCAATTTGGTATTCATTCCACGATAAAGTAGTGCAGCCCTTAGATGGGAATGAAATGGTAAGACAGTGAAATGGTAAGACAGTGAAATACAAGAGGTTGTTACTACATGGTTGCAGAACTGGCAGACTTACCTGGCATAAAGGGTTTATACCAGCCAATGAGATCCGGTTGAAGATTAGAGGAGACAAGGGAGGTGGAACATTCAAAATGACCTTTCAGATTGTCAATGTTGCCACACACAAATCAGTCCACAACACCTGTGTATTCAGCTTTTTTGCCGCTGGTGACAGTGTCACCAATCCCATGTGGCATTTGATCACTTTAGGGGACCAGATAGAACATCTACATGGAAATGTGCACTGACCACCAGTGCTGTGTCTCATCAGGCAGTATTAGAAAAGATGCACAAAAGTTCTTTAACTGCATCTCAGTACCTATTTTTGACATCCTCGTTTCACAGGTAAATAAATCCGATAATACAATTATTTGAGTTCAACACCATGCAGGTCTGCCCACCTGGTCTCCACATAATGTTGGGGATCTTCACTAATTTGCTGGAAGCTCTATGGTGTCAACTGGATTTGGAACTGGCATCTCATACAACTGAGTTCGACAATTTCCAATCTCTCCAAGTACAGCCAGGCACTGCAAAGGAGGCTTCCCTTGCTCCAAGGAGACCTTGAAACTGGCTCAGCATTCGCAGGAAGTGTTGCAGCATGTGGCCTTAGTTCATGGAGAGGAGAACCCTCTTGCTGTGGATCTTTTGAAGCACTCTGCTGCAAAAAAGAAACCAGTGAAGGCAATCATTATACAACATGCACAATTGTATTCAAGTTAGTTGAATATAGGAAGCAGAAGTGGCGAAATGCACAGCAACTGTGAAAAGAGGGAACTCCTATATCAAAGATGGCACAAGAGTAACTGCCCCACTGATTGGTATAATAAATGCAAGCATGATGTGAAATGATGACAATGCAACAGGATGCTACCATTGCCTATATTGCAAAATTCCGAGTAACCAGATGGCTACACCTTGGAGAGGTAGCTGGTCACGTGTCAAAGTTCATCACCACATTCTCCTTATATGGAAAATGTCACAATACATGTATATGTGATCAAACTTCATTGATGCGGCACAAGCACATGCAGGTAGGGAAACAAAACATTCAGTGTACATGTAGGGTTCACTATATGCTTTATTTCAACTAAATAGGCTATTCAAGAATTCATGGCCTTTTTCCGGGACAAATATTATCCTGAGGCAACAGTCCCAATTAAAATGCACCAATTGGAGGACCATACTCTGCAGTGGGCAAATACTCACCATGTTGGCTTGGCCTCCTAGATGAACATGGGGCTGAGTCAATCCATACCAAATTTAATCAACTTGGCTTGGCATTTGCTCCTATCAAAGTCATGTTCACCGTGCGTAAGCCAATAGCTGTCGAAGAACCAGAGCCGACAGTTCGCAACGTCAGGCCACGTGATTTATGTCTACAATAAAGGTCAGAGGTGTTTGTCACTGTTTGATTACGTTTCATGTACCTCGTGCACAGCTGGTTCTAAAGGACATCGGTTGCTAGGTTCGTTGCTATGGGTCGAAGCAACCACTTCAGGGCTTAGTTTCCACGCGCGCGTTCAATGAGAGCAGACCGCCGTGGACCACGGCGGTTTGCTCTCGCGTGGAAAAATTAGTACATGCCCCATAGCAACGAACATGACAACCGATGTTCTTTAGAACCAGCTATGTTACTAAGTTGGTAAACCGCATTAACATCTAAAAGCCATACTAGAAGTGACAAACACCTATTTTAGCATAAATCACGTAGCCTGACGTTTGTTGACTGACAGCTCTGGCGCTTCGAAGCAATTGACTTTCAAGCGGTGATCGCCGACCTCGTTTGTTCAAACGACGATAACGACGTTCAGGAACCGAGGTAGAACTGACCCAAACTATCACGGTAAGGTTAATCGAATGCTCTATCTGTTTTTGGTATAAGCTAACGGTGACGCATTTTCTGAATTAGTTTTCAAGCTATTAGAAAATCCGCCATTTTGGCGTCTTTTGGGGGTTGGCAAGTATTTATTATTTTGACAGAATGTTATCTCGCATTTCTCCTGGTATTAAATACTTGAAAGTGAGCTGCATCACATATATTCTTTACTCTCTAGCTGGAGGAGGGTTGCAGCTACCAGTTGTGGTTCAGTGCTTAATAAGATGTTCTTTAACTATGTCTATGCACAGCAGATTGGAGCAAATACCAAGCCAAGTCTATTAAACTTGGCATGAATCAATTCAGCCCCCTGGTCTTCCAAAAGGCCAAAGCCAGCATGGTAGGTATTTGCCCACTGTACTGCATGATCCTCCAGGAAATGCGAGACTGTTATTTCAGGATATGGTAAAAGGCCATGAACTCTTGAATAGCCTTGGAATCCACCTTCACTGGCTGGTATAAACCCTTCATGCCAGGTAGCCTGCCAGCATTGCAACCATGCTTTTAAAAGTAAGAGCATTTGTATTTCACTCTTACCTTTCAAGAAGTGGACAACCTTATCTACCAGATGGGGAACGTAAAGTAAAGGAGCTCCTTTGATTTCATCTCCACCTGGAAATGTAAAAGGCAACTTTCCTTTGAGGTTATCACCCACAATATGGCTGAAGATGCGACACATCCTTTCCTCACCAGCCAGATGAATTCAACTTGAGCCACCCGAAAAATCTGTGAGTTACCTTGCAGCATACATTTATGATATCATATACCGTCTTAGAAGTTTATTCCAAGGTAAAGCAAGACCAGCCTTTATTGCCAATACCTGAGCTGGACCAATTTCAATGGATGATGTGATGCATACAGTAGCTAGCCAACAAACATTGTCTCTCTTCATCACTCAGGGTGAGAACTTCTGTTTGGATGAGGGCAGATGCTTCTCCACTGACAATACTTCGTATACTCTGCATTTCACTGAGAGCATCTGGTCCTTGAGCAGGTGGCTGTGGTTTGTTGCTTGGCTTTGGTGACTTGCATGAATGTCATTGGCTAAAGTGAGGGTAGATATTATGCAACCTCAGTACCAGTCAAAACACTTCCTTAACTGCTCCTCCTGTAGAAAGCTGTACAATACCTTTGTTGGAACTGGTAGAGATGGCTCTCTTCAGCAGCTCTGCAGTTTGCCTCTCCTCCTCAGGTGTAAGTGATGGTACACACTCATGCCCTTCATAATCACCACTTCTAATGTCCATGTTGCAACCAGCACAATGTCTTCTAACATCTGATAGCAGCAGAGGGGTATTCCATTTGATGCTGGTCTGACATGTGACAGATCATCGTCTGAGCAACAGGGACAGCTCGCAGCGCCAGATGCTGCTATGCACTCTGTGCAGGCACTTGGTGCATACCAGTGAACTGCACGCATCAATTCTAGTGGCTGTGAAAGAACGTTGGAACACAGTGCACACTTCATGCAGCTTCTCTAAGATCGACAGGTTGTTCACACTGGCCAAAGTTGGACTATGCTCATGCAATAAAGCTGGTGGAGAGGCAATCTGGAGATGAGCTATTAGTGTATTAGGTGCCTGGCGAATGGTTTCTACTTTTGGCCTTTTCATGTGTCCACCCACCCATGCACCATCCATGCACACATGCACTGAAGTGCCCACACCACGATATCATACTATTGTATTGTTCAAATAAAGTACATTGTACCTTGCATTGATGAAATGCCACTGAAATACACTGACTGTACACTTGTGATCATTATGGCAAATATTGTTCTCTCCATCAAATGCTTACAGAAGCAAGCAGCAGGATGTGTGTTGACATCATCCCCCAGAAGTGTTGATGTCAAAAGCTATTTTCAGATCAGCTGTGAATGTGTTGCATTCATAGCTGATCTTTTGCTTTACCACAGCCTCTGTCCACACACTCTACAACACTGGGTACTTGCTCTTCCATACCTACATGTACAAATGAAACCACAACTTGTATCGATTATTCATGAAATACGCTCCGATCCGCTGGTTCGTGGTGAAAGAAAATGCGTCACAACTGCAGGTTTGTATATACGTATTGCCACATGCCTCCCGATCACTACCGTAGTATGCTTATACCTTCCAATTTTGTTCCTGAAGTTAACGTCATCTTATTTTGTAATGGCCCCTCCAAAATACGTGCCGCGTGACCTTACAAAAACGGCCTGCGTGTATTGTTTATGTGTCATGTAGACTATGCGTATAGAGTGGGCATGCTAAGAAGTTAAGTACAGTGCGTGAGTTTGATTTCATTTTATGATTTGCAGTTTCTGGTGAATCATGGAAGCTTTGAAACATTTGGTAGCTATAATGAGGCGTCACTTCAGAATTATAGCGTAATACCGTAAATTGTCTAATTGTACACCCAGTTTCCAGCCGCATACAACCGTGGGACACAAATTTCAATGAATGCGCGCGCCGTTGGAGGTGTTAATGAAGTTAAATGTTAGGCGGTGGAATGTTGGGCCAACTTTTAATCGGTGTCTGGTGCGAGGCTAACAAGATGTCTGGTGGCGAAGAAACAGCAAATTATGTGCAGTTTGATGCACAACGCTACTTGACGCAGCTCTTTAGCGACATCACGATTTTTCAAGACATACCAACGTACGTGAAACTATTCGCCCCGTTTCCGGACAACAGTCTCACTATGCTGGACTTCGGGGGAGGACCAAACGTGTTCCCTCTGATCATGGCCGCCGAAAAGGTCACTCGCTACATCCATTCCGACTACGCAAAGAACAACAGAGACGAAGTGGAGAGGTGGAAGGAGGCGGATTCGCGCGCATTCAGCTGGAAAGAGAACATCACGCGATGCCTGAAAGCAGAGGGGAAAAGGGGTACAGATGAGGAAGTGGCGAGCCGAGAAGCGCGCATGCGCAAGGTTCTCGAAGCCGTCATTCCCTGCGACGTCGCTGTCGACAACGTCGTGGCAGATAGCTACGTGGGTCCCTACGACATCGTCACGTGTTCCTACTGTCTGGAATGCGTGTGCACATCGGCCGAGGCCATCTCTGAGGCTATAGGAAGAGTCTCTAAATTGGTGAAACCAGGAGGCTACTTCATCCTGACGGTTAGCTCCATCTTAGATCCTCCTGAATCGCCGTTCTTGTGTGAAGAAACCCCCGCCATTGCGGGATTCAAGTACAGGAGCTTCTGGTGCGCACCGGTACAGTCGTACGTCGATACGTTTGAGACGAACGGCTACACGGTCGTGGATAAAGTGGTGCGCCCATACCCTCATCCGACTCTTAACATGGATGATATTTACGCAGTCATAATTGGCAAGAAAGCCAATTAAAGTGTTCGATTGTTGTATTTTGATTGCATCATTAAAGTTAAAATAATGGGCATTGGATTTTCACATAACGTCCCTATCCTGTAACCCATGAAGGCGGGGGTGGGTCAGGGATGCATAGCTACGCTGAATTCTTTTGTCGTTGGAACATGCAAATGGAAACTTGTTATTTCTAGCTTGGCTCAGTTTTGAGTCTGAAACTTGAGTTTCCATCAAATGGGTTGCACATACCTGTCAATGGCTATGTAGGCCTTGTTGAATTGAAGGCTAGTCTGTGTAAAAGTAATATAATATACAGATGAGCTATTTTCACAACTACAACCAGCATTGAAAGTTGATTTCCTGTCTACAGGTGTGATTCACCAACACCTCTAGGCCCCAGGCCACTGCCCTGATCGTTTTGCCATTTGTACTGGATCCAAGGTTAGGAAGTGGGTGGTGTGTATTGTTTATTCGATATATGTGGCTGCGCATGCAGGGACCCTCAAGATGTCCACAGTGTTGCAGTAGCTGGTTTCACTGATGGCTATGTGAGGATATATTCCAAAGTGTGTTTGCCAATGTGTAAGTATGATAGGAGAGGGCTGGGTCCCACTTCCGAGCCCATTTTTTGTGGTTAATATACCATCTGTTGCAAGTATCTGAACTCATGCTTGCTTGTTGTTAGGAGAGCAGAGGGAAGATCAATCCTTCCTGATCGATAAGAAATGGCACCTGCAGGACCAGTCTTCAACAGCTGACGCTCCCTTTCTGGGTTGGTGCTGTGGAACTCTGATTGCAATAACTATGCCTTACTCACTCCCAATCCTCTTTCGTTCTCATCTCTTCACATCACCCTCACTCCACCTAAACCTAATCTCTTCACCTCCCTCCCAAACCTCATTTCCTAACCTTACCTCCCAGCCTACCCCAGTAACCCCCCCCCCCCCCCCCCCCCCCCCCCCCCCCCCCCCCCCCCCCCCCCCCTCCAAAACCTTCTCCCTCCTGGTCTCACCCCTCTCTTCTCACATCCTATTCACCTCTCTCTCCTCACTTCCCTTCTACATCACCTCTCCCTCTCCCAGCTCCTTCCCCTTAAACAGCCGCACATAAAACCATCTCCTTTAGCTGTGAGAAAACCAACCTTTGATTACAGCGTTACTAAGGTATGGGGACCAGTTAAGGGAGGAGGTCAGTATGGGGGGAGTCAGTAGAAAGGATCAGAAGGAGGGAGGGGTCAGTAGGGAGGAGTCAGCAAGGGGATAGATCAATGCAAGGACATCAGTAAGAGGAGTGGGTAGGGAGGGTTAAAATGAGAAATGGGGGAAGATCCAAGTGGTTAGCAAGGGAGTGGGCAGCTCAGGAAGGGGTGTGACTATCATGCATTTTAGGGGAGGGAGAGGATGTGTAGAGAGGGGTAGCTTTATGTACATGTGGAGTGTCTCTTCCCATCACAAGGATGCAGGCAGCCTGAATATGTCTGATGTGGTGAGTGCTGTGGCATCCAAGATGACCAGTGCAGTCCTTGGAAAGCTGTCTCAGGCTGGGTAGGTGGAGGGACAGTTGACATTGCTTGGGAATGTAGCTACACATACTGTGTAGGATATTGTCTGGGAATGTAGCTGTTGTGGATGTAACAGTCACCTGCATGTCATTAGTGCTCACCTACAGTAGCGGTCATAATAAAAGCAGAGATAATCTATATATTATCTCTGATAAAAGTCTTAGTGCAACGATCCTAGCACTACGATATGGCTTCTATTTCTGCTTAGCGATTCAAATGCGATTTAACACAAAAGCTGTCAATCGCCAGACATGTAATTTGACGTCATCGTTTAACCGCAATTCGTGTTTATAAAACGTTCGCAAAACGTGTGTTGTAGAACATTGCTTAGATCGACGTTCCGCGGCAGTGATTACTGAATTTGTAACGTTAACAAGGAGAAACAGGCTAACATGGCCGGGCAATAGCGGACACATGATGTCACTCAATATCTCACAAATTATTATAGCATGGGCGTCGGAATGTACATGTACAAAACATTGGTCCGGCAAATGAATAAATAATGAAGGGGGTGGGTGCGGGAGGGGGTGTAACCCCCTCCTGCCCAGCAAGGGGGTATGGGGTAGCTCCCCTATCGAGGTCTGGGGCGGCGCCCCAGAAGCTTTACAAATTATGCATTATTAACGTCCTAAACCATAAGGAATTTCACTGCAGTTCGCCGCCCAAAAATCATGCTATGAATTCGAAATTGCGATTGGTACATTTGAAATGCTTCAAACACTTGCATACATATCATGTAATGACCAAACTGGCTCAGGCGGTGTTCGTTACCTCGAACAAACTCTTCTGCAATAACATTCATGATCAGCTGTGCTTTTCACACCACTCTGCTCTAAACGAGCGCGTTTCACCCTTCGATCCAAGCGAACGTTTTGGAAAGGGAAATGACTTAGACGGATGAAATTTCTACGGCAGACCAAGGGACGGACAATAATATCGAGCGAGCGGCATCCATTTGTGTAATAGATTATCAGATGATCCCCAACATTGTTATACTCATTGCAAGTTAACACTTCATTCGTGCTTGCATAATGACAGACGTAACAGGAAATAAGCTAAAGGGAGTCTTGCTCTTATCAGTTAATTCATCATAATAATATTTATTCTGCCGGACAGGTTCCGACGCCCAAGTATAGCCCTTCAAACGGATTGGGACGTTTTGAGGCACTTAGACTTTCAAAGACAAGACGTATAGAGGCAGCAGTCAAAATAAAAATCAACACGAGCCATTCATTTAATTGTTGGGAGCTGAGACTTAGATGTGATACTTCACGGTACATAGAGAATCAGTCGAACAACGCACTTGTTCAGTAATATGCGCTACGTTAGATAACTCAATCCATTCAGCAATCTACGCTGCGTCATCAATTTGTAATAAAATACTGCGTGCTTGACTATAAAACGGAGTTGCGGAATTTAGTTCACACATACAGAAGTGCCATAAAGATCATCGTTTTATCTTCGTGTTTAAAAAAAGACTGCACAGTGCTACGATCGTTGCACTAAAACGGAACGTGACTTTTATGATGACCGCTAAGTTATACCATTCACATGTCATTACGGTACCATCATCACTATTCCACAATCATCACAGTACCATGATCTCCCCTAGGCCCACCAGTACCTCACTATTCCACCATCATCACAGTACCATGATCTCCCTTAGGCCCACCAGTACCTCACTATAGCACGATCATCACAGTACCATGATCTCCCCTAGGCCCACCAGTACCTCACTATAGCACCATCATCACAGTACCATGATCTCCCCTAGGCCCACCAGTACCTCACTATAGCACCATCATCACAGTACCATGATCTCCCCTAGGCCCACCAGTACCTCACTATAGCACCATCATCACAGTACCATGATCTCCCCTAGGCCCACCAGTACCTCACTATAGCACCAACATCACAGTACCATGATCTCCCCTAGGCCCACCAGTGCCTCACTATAGCATCACCATGACAGTACCATGATCTCCCCTAGACCCACCAGTACCTCACTATAGCACCATCATCACAGGACCATGATCTCCCCTTAGGCCCACCAGTACCTCACTATAGCACCATCATCACAGGACCATGATCTCCCCTAGGCCCACCAGTACCTCACTATAGCACCATCATCACAGTACCATGATCTCCCCTAGGCCCACCAGTACCTCACTATTGCACCATCATCACAGTACCATGATCTCCCCTAGGCCCACCAGTACCTCACTATAGCACCATCATCACTGTACCATGATCTCCCCTAGGCCCACCAGTACCTCACTATAGCACCATCATCACAGTACCATGATCTCCTCTAGGCCCACCAGTACCTCACTATGGCACCATCTTCACAGTACCATGATCTCCCCTAGGCCCACCAGTACCTCACTATTGCACCATCATGACAGTACCATGATCTCCCCTAGGCCCACCAGTACCTCACTATAGCACCATCATCACAGGACCATGATCTCCCCTAGGCCCACCAGTACCTCACTATTGCACCATCATCACAGGACCATGATCTCCCCTTAGGCCCACCAGTACCTCACTATAGCACCATCATCACAGGACCATGATCTCCCCTAGGCCCACCAGTACCTCACTATAGCACCATCATCACAGTACCATGATCTCCCCTAGGCCCACCAGTGCCTCACTATAGCACCATCATCACAGTACCATGATCTCCTCCCCTAGGCCCACCAGTACCTTACTATAGCACCATCATCACAATACCATGATCCTCCTTCTATTTCAGGGGGTGACTTGGATGGGAAGGAGAAGACATTAGACCACAGGCACCTTGATCAGACTCCACATTGTACTCCCACCTCATTGTGATTACCACTACATCTGCATGTGGTTTGAATAAACATGCCCACATATGAGCAAAGTGCAGTAACCATATTTTTGGTCTCAGTCTACTGTAGTTACCTCCTGCATGTTGCCTTGTGTATCATTATTGGTTTGACTAGGAAGTGGTGTGAACGTGT
The DNA here is from genome assembly GCA_013339895.1 of Ephydatia muelleri. NCBI lineage: Eukaryota > Metazoa > Porifera > Demospongiae > Spongillida > Spongillidae > Ephydatia > Ephydatia muelleri. The sequence goes on from JABACO010000015.1 coordinate 3,345,085, forward strand.
GTGTGTGTGTGTGTGTGTGTGTGTAGCTGTATGGATGTAACAGACACCTGCATGTAATTAGTGCTCACCAACGAGCTGCATTATACCATTCACATGTCATCACAGTACCATGATCTCCCCTAGGACCACCAGTACCTCACTATACAAGGGCGGATGCAGGAATAATAAAAAGGGGGGGCTAAAAGGGGTATTCAATCCTGGTTTATATACAATTTTCACATCTTTAATACACTTTGGTAGATTATGCAGCACTAAAATTATATGCACTATTAATCCACGAAGTATGATTTTATAAGAATTGCAGCTTTCGTGTGTGTAGTCTTGCATATCTATCCACAGCGTCTTCTAAATCTATTGCTATGTTTCTATGGACATGCAATAAAGTTAAACTACTAAGTCTGTTCTCTCCCATTGTCGTCCTCAAGAAAGGTTTGAGTCGACGTAGAGCTGAGAATGTACGTTCGGCCTCACAAGATGTGACAGGAATTGTACTCATTATTCTCAACAGAGTAGAAATGTTGGGAAACAGCCTACTGTCACATTTGTTTAGGGCTTCAATAGGACTTTCTGGCAGGTCATCAGTTTTAACATGAATCCATTTATGTTTCCAACAGTGCAGCTCAGTTTGCAGTGAAAGAGGGGCAGGTAAATCACCCTGATAGAGTGATGCAAGATTGTTGACATGAGTCTGCCAATCATCCTTCTTGCAAATAGTACTAGGTACCAAACACAGCCCAAGGGTTGCTACTTTTGCATTTGTGGTAAATCTGTCCTCCATCTCCTGCAAAAATGATCAAGGAAAGGAGCAGTCAGTGATCTTCGGTAGTACACTTCAGGTATGTCTGCCTCAACGTTCGATCTCTGGGTTTGCCTGCTACACATTCGTGGAATAGAGGGTTTTTCTGTTCCTACCTCTTCTGCGATCTCAACAGCCATCTGGAACCAGATTTTATTCCAGTCATCTAGTTCCTCTCTCAGTTCCTTGAGCTGGCCTAGTACCTCCTGAACCAAGGTTATCCCCTGTACAATATCAATAGATCGTTGCTGGAGCAACACTGTTAAACCTTTGATATAGCTGAGGATATTGTATACAACAACCAATGCCAGCAGAAAAGAAAACTTTTCTATTGCTGAAAGCAAGCCATTTGCATCACTTGTAGTTTCTCTGTTCCAAGAAACAGAATCCTTTCCATAAGCTATATCACTAAGGGCTCCTATAATGGCTGGGTACAATTCAACAAATACCTCCAGAGAATCATGCCTTTCTACCCATCTGGTTCTACAAAGTGGTTTTACTCGCTTCTTCCTTACTTCTGGTAATTCACTTTCAATCACTTCCTCAAGTTTATCCTGCCTCTTGCCATGTTCAAAGAACTTAGACACTTCACTAACAGTTCCCATCATATTACGAACAAGCACTACAGAACATGAACTGGCAATAGACAGGTTCAGTATATGGCTGCAGCAGTGAATATATGTTGCCAAAGGATACTTCTGTAATACTATACTGCTTGCACCTTTCCTTATACCAGCCATGGACCCACTTCCATCATACCCTTGCCCTCGTAAATTATCACAGTTTAGACCAAGCTCATCCAGTTTCTGCAGGATAGTTGATGCCACAGCCTCCCCAGTCATTTCTCTATGTTGCTCCTTAAATCCAGCAAAACTTTCTTTAACAACATATGACTCTCCTTCATGGTGCACATACCTCAGTACAAAAGTGATCTGCTCAATTGAAGCCACATCCTGGACCTCATCTGAAATAACAGAAAAAATTTTTGCTTCATTTACTTCGGCTACTACTTTCTCTGTAATCATACCTCCCAGAATATCAATGATGTCATTTTGAGTTGTCTTTGAACGGTAAGTGGCATTTTTAGCACATTTGCTTAAATGTTCAGCTAAAACAGTGTCCCCAGCACCACACCGAAATTTTAGCAGGGCTTGGTAATTACCAGGATTAAGGTCAGTGTCTTCAAGGTACTTTGCATCATCTCGGTGACCTCTTAAAGCAATTCCTTGACGACCGCAAAATTCTACTGCTGATATTATCGATTTTAAAACTAACCTGTTTTTCTGAATGTGTGCTGCATGCAAGGTATTCAATTGACTTACAACACTTTGACCTTTGGATGCACTCTCAAGGAAAGCTACCATTTTAGCGTATGAATCCTTATGATATTCTGTTTTCTCATGAGATGCAAGAGTCTCCAGAGCTTTCTTGAATTTAGTTAGTGGAGATTCCACCAGAGCACCAAATTTCCCCCCTGTACGTATTGATGATGCAAATGCCATGCAACATGCGCAGTACCCACCATTTTCAGATTTGCTATATGCTAACCAGGGATAATTCACAAACCAAGAGGCTTGAAATCGTCTCAACTGCCCACCTTCTGAAACTGCAGGGAACCTGTACCCTTGTGGTTGGTCAAATTGCTTAAGGACCTTGTATTTGTCCTGATCTGAAAGTGCACCACTTGAAAAGCTAGTTCTTAAGGCTCCCAGGTCATACGGTCCCATTGCTGGCAAACTACTACACTCATCACCTGCATTAGCAGAAGCACTGTTAGACTCAAGTTGATCAGGATTCTCATCGATGTTGACAGCATTTGGAGATTCATTAGATTCGCAGCAGTCTGGCAAAGGCTGATTGAATCCACCGCTTTGTGGCAAGGGTTGTGGTTCAGCTATGAATATCTCATCCTCAACTTGTTTTCGTACATGAGAGGCTTCATCGTTTGATTCATTTTCACAAGTACGAAAAAAAGTGCAAGATCGAGGCGCTTCCTTTCTGTTTCTTCCGCGAGGGTTCCACCATTATGTACAGCTGCTACGTTATCACGTGCCCGTGCATATAGCTATTGAAATTATCGTATACCTGAAGAGGCGTGGTTGAAAAGAAAAAGAGGCGTGTTCCACGGGAAAGGGGGGGCTATAGCCCCCCCAGCCCCCCCCCCCCCTGGATCCGCCCTTGCTATAGCACCATCTTCACAGTACCATGATCTCCCCTAGGCCCACCAGTACCTCACTATAGCACCATCATCACAATACCATGATCTCCCCTAGGCCCACCAGTACCTCACTATAGCACCATCATCACAGTACCATGATCTCCCCTAGGCCCACCAGTACCTCACTATAGCACCACCATCACAGTACCATGATCTCCCCTAGGCCCACCAGTACCTCACTATAGCACCATCATCACAATACCATGATCTCCCCTAGGCCCACCAGTACCTCACTATAGCACCACCATCACAGTATCATGATCTCCCCTAGGACCACCAGTACCTAACTATAGCACCATCTTCACAGTACCATGATCTCCCCTAGGCCCACCAGTACACCACCATGACAGTACCATGATCTCCTCTAGGCCCACCAGTACCTCACTATTGCACTATCATCACCATATCATGATGCTCCTTCTATTTCAGGGGCTGACTTGGATGGGGAGGAGAAAGCCCATGCCTGCTCACATTAGACCACCGACACCTTGATCAGACTCCACATTGTATTCCCACCTCATTGTGATTACAATTACATCTGCATGTGGTTTGAATAAACATGCCCACATATGAGCAAAGTGCAGTAACCATATGCATCAGTATGTCTGTGTAAATATGTCTGAATTAGGGGGAAACTAAAAACTAAAAGATCCACTAGCAACAGAATAACAGGTACTATTTGTAAAATAAGTAGAGTAACCTTTTACACTATGTTCACATTATAATTTATAACAGCTGCAACTATCACAGTTTTGATGCATGCACTTTAACACCGGATCCGTGAGAACAGGACATTTTTTTTGTCGAACCCTCCATTCAGAAAATTAGTCGGAAAAATGTTTCTCGCTACAAGAGTGGCATTTTTGGATAGCCCAACCATCGCTGAAATTGTTTATGTCATTTTTAATCTTGTAGCAAGATTGATGCTAGATCTGTATGCATTGTAAGAGACGCGATTCGCAATTTCTCGGTCATCGCGGGGACGTAAGTACACTTTTTTCTCAAGCCCTATTCAACAAGTTTTATTGTGCTTTCATGCTTAGTTTGTTTACCAATAGAGATCATAGCGAATAACGTTTCATTAATCCGCTTAGATTTTGTACAAAACGTTAAGCCAACTTGCCTTGGTAAGTCCCCAGACCCATGGAAAGTGACGTAATTCGTTGTTTAGTCATTAGTGGACGAGTCGAGTGTGCTGAGAAGCACAAGAAACCAGTGTGCACTAAGTGTGATGGAGGAACGCGTTGCACTAAGTGTTGTCTATGCAAACCCCACCAACGTCCAGGTCGTCCAAGGAAGGATAGATCGTTACCAGATACACCCGTACGGATAAATCCGGAACGTAGTAGTGTCCATTGTGCAGTTTCTATCGTTGATACGACATGTGGAAAAGATAGTCCCACTTGCAGCAACTATGGATCATCACAGGCGCATATTCTTAGTGTCTTCAAGTTGATGGGTTGTGACTGCGAAAGTAGCGTGCGACGGCTTCCATGTCTTGATATCCGGCGGCAAGTTGTTTACGCGGGCAATGATGAGATAGATTCTCCTAGCTTCTGTCGCATTGAAAATGTCTTTTTGAAAGGCATGAAGGCCTTGGTGCACTTGCTGCTCCCAAACTTGAAACTTAAAAGCGACTTGAAGAATGCATTCATCCTCAAGTCTGTCGTTGAGTCCAATGAGGCCACCTCTGCTGATGCTTCGTTAGACAGAGACAGCCTTGTCACTATACCCAGCACAATAAGTGATGTACTAAAGAGAGAAAAGTATTACACATCCAGTGATGCAAGGAGACTACTTGTCACTCTAGCAGATGTGCCTCATGCGGATGTGGCATCACTCCTGTCCATTAGCAAGGACTATGCATCTGAACTAATGTTTCAGGCAAAGGTAGACAGGCTTTACCTCACACATGGTTTGAGACTTCAGGAGCATCATAAAACTCAGTCTCGAGTGCATAGAGATGTTGTAGAATTTGCTGTGGAGTTCATCTACAGTGATGACAACATTAGTCGCCTTGCCTGGGTAGCCAAAAAACGTTCACCTAATAGAAATCCCAGATGGAAAGAGCTGACGAACATGTTTGCAATGAGGTCCCTGGTGCTAAAGCACGACATTGCCAGCATGTACGAGGTGTACACTATGAAGCACAGAGACGTAATGCCAGGTAAGCCACCTATTGGGAGAACATTGTTTTACACCATTGCCAATCACATCACTGGTGGTGGTAAGGTGCAAGAGGCACGTGCAGGGGTGGACTATGTAAAGGTCAATTTCCACATTGACAACTTTGTCATTGTGGACAGGTTGATCAATATTCTTGCACCTCTGTCTGATGTGGACCATACCCTGCGAGATGAGCTGCATGGCCTCCGCACCAATGCATATGATTTCCTTAGCTACGGCTATTCCTTGCATGCAAGGGAGGGTGTGGCAGCATCTGATGGCACTGAAGCAAACAGCCACCAGCCTCAGGAACATGAAGTCAAGCAGTTCAGGGCATACCAGGAACTGGAGGAGATGGCTTCAGCACCTGATCTTTTTGATGATCCAGACACACAGCAGGCATTTGTGGACCATGTAAAAGCCCAGCTCAGTCACTGTGCTCAGGCTACACGCACTGTCGTAGAGCAGAGTGAGTGCAGTGGTTTCAGTACCCACTCACCAGTATTCTCACTAGACCTGGTTCCTAACAGGAAGCCCAACAGGGATCCTAAACTTGGTGGCCACCTGGAGTGTAATGCCTGCAGAGGCCCCTTTGTCTTTTATGACAGGTTGAGGCAAGTGGCACTTAACAAGCTGGATGAGGACCCCACCAGGCTAGATGAAACAGCTGATGTGCTACTCACTGTACACCAGTGTGAGCGCCGCACCTTTAGATATATGGCCCATGTGATGCAAGCTGCCCAGCAGAGCCTCAGAATGAAGCAAGCTATTGCAGAAATGGATTCCACCACTGCCTACCTGATCTTCGACTTCAAACAGAAGTTCCTTGCAAAGGGGTTCCGTGAGGGTGGAGATTCATACTATGGAAAGAAAGGAATGCTGTGGTGGGGAGCTGGAGTATTCATCAAACCTTACTCCACTGAGGAAGAGGTCAGTAGTGGTGAATCAAATGAGAAACTCCATGTGATGATAGACTTTAGTGATGAGAAAGTCCGATTGTTGCAGCAGGTTGGTGTGGTAAATGAGGGAAATGATGGTGGAGTACAGGATGTGGAGATAAATGAGAATATGGAGGGGGGTGGATATGCAGAGGAGGGAGAGGCTGATCTTGATGGGTGTGAGGAGGAGGGAGAGGCTGATCATGATGGGTGTGAGGAGGAGGGAGTATGTGATCATGATGGGTGTGAGGAGGGAGAGGGTGATCATGATGGGTGGGAGGAGGATGGAGAGGGTACTCATGATGGGTGTGAGGAGGAGGGAGAGGGTGCTCATGATGAGTGTGAGGAGGGAGTGGGTGATCATGATGGGTGTGAGGAGGGAGAGGGTGTTCATGATGGGTGTGAGGAGGGAGAGAGTGATAATGATGGGTGTGAAGAGGGAAAGTGGGATGGATGGGAAGAGGAGGGGGATGGGTCTGATGAGGAGGGAGAAAAGGATGGTTGTGAAGAGGAGGGAGAGGGTGATGGGTGTGAAGAGGGAGAGGGGGATGATGATGAAGCAGGGGAGTGGTGTTATGATAATGAGGGAATGCAAGACAAGGCTGGTGGGTGCGAAGAGGTAGACATGGGTGACTTGCAGAATGTCAACTACGAGTGGATTAGTGAGGATGAGGAGGAAGTGGATGATGATAAGGGAGTGGACGAAGTGGATCTCCATTTTATTGACTGTGTAGTCCAAAACGAGCAGAAAGCTGATGGTAACATTGTGCTGTCTTGCTTAGAGGCTGCCCTTCATGCATTGAGACAGCGGTTCCCCCATGTCACCAAACTAATTGTCCAGAGTGACAATGCTAAAAATCTGGCTGGCAAGCAGACCAAGCTGCTCCTTCCTTATGTCTGTTCAGCTGCTGGACTAAGGTTAGTAGCATACTACCACAATGAGGCCCAGAGTGGCAAGGATGTGTGCGACACACACTTCTCACATCAACAGTCCCGAGTTGAAGCCTATCTGGTGCAGGGAAATGGTGGAAGAAAAGTATCTACTCCCAAGCAGCTTGCAGTGGCACTAATGGAGAAATCCCTCAGCAACACTACTGTTCTGTTGGTGAAACCAGATTTTAAGGCCCCATATAGATCTAAAGTCATCCCTGCCATATCTGGAATATCTGAATATTATGCTGCTCAATATGCCACAACTGACGGCCAACAGCACATCAAGTTCTATAACTGCCTGGGACAGAAGATGCCATCTGCATGTGTCCCCATTCCTTCCTGCCATGCTACTTCACTGATTAATGCTATGGGTGAGGAGGGCATCAATTTTACTGGTGTTGCTGTGCTTTTGAACAGTTTTAGTGAAAGTACAAGTTAGGAAGGACAAGGGTCGATACAAGAAGCGGACTAAAGGCATAAGCCAGAGAGAGATGCAGCGCGTGCAGAAGCAGCATGAGGATGAAGAGGCACTGAAGAGGATACAGGCAGTGTACCCACAGTGTACAGTGTGCCTGTATCACTTCAAGTCACAACTATTGCTTGCAAAACATGTGTGCAGTGGGGTGATGGAACACCAAGATGTACTCAGTATTGCAATGCGGTATGCTAACACTCTTCTGGCCACAATGGACTTCACTGTTTCTGGTGCTGTAGACCGAGCATCTAACTTGCTTACAGATGACAGCAATCTGACATATGCCACATTTGAGTTCAATTTCTATGCAGGATGGGCCCATACACGAAAAAAAATGCAACCAGAGCTGACCACCAGGGTAACTAGGCTGATACATGAGTGCTGGAAGGGTGGTGAGAACAAAGATCTAGGGAAAGTTAAGATCTCAGCCGATGGTGTGTTTTGTAGATTAGATGAGCTGCAGTCACAGAAAATGATTCGTCTGAGTGAATTGCCAGTTGCAGGGAAGATACGTGTCGTGTACCAGACCATTGGGAGGCAGTCCGAGCCAAAACTTTCAGATCGCAAACGTGGAAGGTCCCAAAGGAATGAAACAACCCAAGGAAGGCAGAAGAAGGCCAGGATGACCTTTGAGGACCTGAAGTTCGACAAGGACCTGTCCCAGTGGAAGAAGGAAGAACTGCAAACATATCTCTGCCATCACAACATCAAGAAAACAGGGAACAAGTCTGAGCTAGTAAGGCGCATCACAGAGTACATGAAAACTTTACAAAATTGATACATTTTGTGCAGGATTAACATCAGAAAAGCCGTTGACAAGAGAGAGAGAGAGAGAGAGAGAGAGAGAGAGAGAGAGAGAGAGAGAGAGAGAGAGAGAGAGAGAGAGAGAGAGAGAGGAGAGAGAGAAAAGGGAGAGTAAGAGAAACGATAATCGACAAATGCGTGGCTTACATGTCACTAATATTAGCGTGAAGCTTTAATAGGACCTCCGCCCGTAAACGCGTAATTACTTATTTCCATCGTGCCCAGACCTATATGATAGACATTTGGCTTTGAACTCTGTCTTTCAGAGAGCTGAAAGACTGCAGTGCTAAAATTAGTAGAATTCGATGTTTGTGTGTAGAAATGAGAATATATTCACTGTTTACGAATGAGATAAACGTCACTGAAAAAAGTGTACTTTTTTCGGTGACGGTTGTAAGTTACGAACTTTGAACAAACACAGGATAGGCTAGGAAGTAGGTATGAAGGTGGGAAAAGCATAAATATTCATGTGGAGAGTTGTATTATTATAGTTCATAGCGTTTACGACAATTGGACCGCTTCCGACTAATTTTCAAAAACGTGCGTTCGACAAAATCAGCTCAAAAAATGTCCTGTTCTCACGGATCCGGTGTTAAATAAACTAGTTCGGTACTACGCTTATCATTCTATCATTTTACACCCCTTCCCTTCTTTACTGTAAATTCATAAGCATGCATAAGCAATCTATATAAATGCAGCTCTTGGTTTCCCTGAAAATAAAAATTATGTGTGCATGCAGACTCGCAAAGCAGCGTGAAAAGCAACAAAGTTACGGTAATGTAGGTATAGCGTTCTATAGACACGATACAACACCTGCACACAGTAAATAAAATACATTGCATATGATTGAAAAAGCATTGAAATGTTTAAAAGTTCAACTTGGCTTATACAATGTGATTATTGCCGTTTTTCTATTATGATGAAATATGGTTTCATCGACATGGACCACTTTTATATCGCTGCATTTGTAGCATCCAGCAATTTGAATGATCTCTCACAAAATGCATCCAATGTTGTCTCAAGAGTTGTATTTCCACATTCCTGTATTTGAAAAGAAAAATACTCATCAGCGGATCTTTTAGTTTTTTTTACTTCCCCCAAAAACGGCCTAAATTTACCCACTTTACTCGCGGATGCGGTGTTAAAACTACTAAACTATACATATAAAGTAACTAAACCAAATTACATGCTCTACTGAGGAGGGCTCTGGCATTGCACCTCACTAGGGCTATGTTCAACTTCCCATACATCTCTACCAAAATCTTTGGCTTCTGAATTCCTAAGCCAAAGGACAGGCGTGGGGAGAAAACTTGCCTGGCTTCACTAACTCAGCTCCCATAGCTCTCTACCACGAGAGGGGTGCATTTCCACCCAAGCATGTGACACTTGGGGTCATTAGCCTGGTGCTTCCTCCGCTCTGCCAGTAGTGCAGCAGTTCCAGATGTGACACTTGCTTCCTGAAGTGACACTGGTGTGAGAGGAGATGTCACTGTAATGTCAAAGGCAGTTGGCATTCCATCTGACCATCTGAACAAACAGACAAAAGGTGCAATTGTTATATGATTTTAATGCTTATCTATATATTGATCACTCTTGTCACACTAGCTACTGCCCCTGTTGTATAACAGATTATGTGCTGCTCCACAACCAATGATACATAGAAAGTGTTACAGAACTCTTAAGTGGTCACATGTTACATTGTGATAACTTCTCATATCATACGTGTATGCGAAATACAGCTAAATCACTCTGCGCACTAACAATGGTGCAAGAGTTCACAGTCACCCTTTTACTGGTCTGGCACCCTTTCATCAGTCTGCCCTCCTTGAACTCCACATCCTGACACACTTTCATGGGTTCAGGCGGACTGATGAAAGGGTGCCAGACCAGTAAAAGGGTGACAGTGAACTCTTGCACCATTGTTAGTGCGCATATTTTACACTTGTGAGCCCCTCGACAGCTACAGGACGCAGATATTACTTAACAGCCAAGGAAGTTGCAGCAGCAACCTGTGCACTTTCAGCAAAAGCACAAGTATCCATATAAACTATTACATTTTGTTGTATTGTGTGTGTGTAGTGCCTTGATTTATGCATGGTTTACATTGCAATTTAAGTAAGATACATGCAGTTACTTGTTCCGATCCCAGAATGATCTTTTTTGAACGAGCGCTGCGCATTACTAGTAACAATGATAAGGTATTGGGGCTAGTTGTTTACACTTACGCCAAGTATGCACTACTCAAATATTGCCGCCATGGCTTTCAATAAGAGCTGTCTTCTCTTAAAATGCTTTCATTCTAACGATGTGTCTCTCCTTGTGCATCTATATAAGGTGTATGTTTGTCCCCTTCTGGAAAGTAATACCCAAGTAAAGATATTCAATGTATTGAATGCGTTCAGAGATTTTTCACTCATGCCATTTTCAAACGTGCTGGTATACCATATATGGATTATGATGATCGCCTTGCGAACCTGGGTTTACAGTCCTTAGAGTACAGGAGAGTCTTCTATGACCTTGTCATGTGCTACAAGATCTATAATAACCTGGTTGATTTACCTTTTGAGAGTTTTTTCACCAAACCGGCTAGGTCTTATTCCATCTGAGATCATCCTTGTATCCTGCGATCCAAACACTTACCCCATCATGCATTCCGAGCGCATTGTTTCACTGAACGTGTGATACCTATATGGAACCACTTACCCCATGATGTTGTCACTTCATTGAACATTACAGTTTTTCGTACCCGACTTAGATCTGTTGACCTATCACCCTTTTGTATGTTATATCCCTTCCATGTTTAGGAAGTTTGTAAGTGCACGTACACACCGTGCCACTATTTGCCTTTTTGCATATGTATGTGTGTTTATATGTATGCAATCAATCAAATCAAATCAAAATCAAATCAAATCACAGTTGTTACTGCTGTGGCCAAAGTTTAAATAGTTGTGGTTTGGCCACTTAGCAACACCTCTGTGATAGCCACCTTAAAAATGGCTGCCTTACACAAAAATGTTTGTGGTTCTCAGTGGTTATTAATAATTATTTTACATAAATGTTCACTATAATGTACCACATGATACTAAAGTAAATTGCACAATTATGAAGTTTCTGCACACAGTAATTATGAAATCTACCTTACAAACCAATACATAGTTTAACCATTTCATTTCTCATTGAAATGCTAGACACGGTAACATTGTACTTATCAGGCCCTTCGATTTGGTGCCATGCATGCAACAGTTTTCGTAGTGTGTACCAAGATAAAACACTGCAAAGTAGAGTTTATCAGTAAACTAATCAATTATTCAACGCCGAGTATTTTGCAAATCATTAAGGGTCAAAACAAAAAGTTTCATCCCAGCACCTCTTATATAAAGACAAACAACCATAAAAGTTTTGAACATAAAGCTACAACATGGTGTCCATCTCTTTGATGAAATGGTTTAGAATGACTCCACTGCAAGTTGATAATGGTAATGGTGTAACCCCCTCCCCCCTTCCCCCCACCCTGAATTATTACCTTGCACTAGACACACACATGCACTGTTGAAACACACACACACACACATACACACACACACACATCCACAACGCAATGTGCACATACACACACACACACACACACACACACAAACACACACACACAAATGCATGCTCACAAGCATGCTACATTGCACATACAAATATATCATTCAACAGCATAACACAAATGCAACTGCACACCACACTCACCTGTACACAATCTGGTTATAAATACAAACCTTGGAATATATCCTGACATAGCCATCAGAGAAACCAGCTACTACAACACTGTGGACATCTTGAGGGTCCCTGCATGCGTAGCCACATATATCAAATAAACAACACAATACACACCACCCACTTCCTAACCTTGGATCCAGTACAAATGGCAAAACGATCAGGGCAGTGGCCTGGGGCCTAGAGGTATTGGGTGTGGGAAGATAATCACAGTAAATGTCCCAGTAGTACAGTATCTTTGTCTCCAATGCAGTTGGGGTATTTCATCTGCACAAGGGATCGACATTCTAGGGCAGGTCACCCAGTCTATTGCACTGCAACATCTTAGAATTAAATGAATTTATTATACACCTTTATTAGGGTTGGGAAAATTACCACACCAATTATCACCATCATTGCTTAATCAGATCACAAGATGATTAAGGTTATATATATATTTATGTCTTTTTTTTACCTTAGGGCATGTTAAGCTTTTATTTGTGTTAGCCACTGGTTGAAATATATCATGTAAGATATCATTTTGAAGCTAAATGGATGGCAAATCACATGGGAATATCACATCCTGATTATGCACAAGTTGTTAAATGCTATCGTGCAACTATCACGGTAAATCTTTTATCTCAAAAGGGACAGGCAATGAAACAATATCACATTATACCCCAACTAGGCCTACCAATGAAGAGTAAGATTAGTGAAAAACTTAAATGGCATAGTACAAATATTTTGTGCCCTGTAGTATTATCATAACCCCCTTAGTTAACACCCATGTATTCAATATATATGTACATGTATGCTGAATAGGTAGCTGGATGTAATTGAGCACACTTTTGAAACTTAGTAATAGCACTCAACAGCAGTGCACAACGTAGGTAAAGTACACAGCAACAATTGGAAAGGTTAAAATGTGCTACTTAAAAGCTTTCTCCCACAAACTTCGAGCCTTTGCAGCCTTGCTGTGTGATTCGTGTGAGATTGAATATCCTCCTCTCCCACTGGTTAGATTGGGAGGTTCAATTCTACAGAAGATATCATTTTCACAAACTCAGCATGTATAATCTTTTTCAGGGAAAATAAACCTCTTAATGCCACCACTTGGATGCATGAACTTAATGAAAAATCTCCAAACTCTTCTGATCTCTCTTCTACAATTTCAAACCAGACCTTACCCTCATACATGCATGCAATGTAGCTGTTGGTGGTTACATCAGAGGTATCAATCAGCAGTGATTCCACAACACTGACAATAGCAGTTTTCTTACTGAAAGATATCTCATATACTGCTAGCGTGGCTGTTGGTTGTGGAACAAAGCGATGATACCTCTGTGTTCCCTTGATAGTTCGGCTAGTTTGGAAACGTTCGGCTAGAAAGCCCTTTGCTTCCAGAACTTTCTCTTTAGCAAAAAAGTGAAATTTTATCCCAGGGATATTCTCTTTGCAAAATGAGAACATATCTTGGGGATTCAGGATTTGATTAGACACAGGGCGTTGTAGACTAGCCTTTAGAGTGAGGCACTTTGCTGTACCACCTATATACCATCACAGGCTGTCAAACCATGTGAGGTCGCGAAAAAAATTCCACTCTGCAAGCAACCCAGCGTCCTCTTGGTGGAAACAGTGGTTGATAAAATTGTGACGGTTTTTATATTGTCTGGCACAGCCATCAGAAAAGTAGTGAATGTTTGGATGCTGTGCTTTCAGGCTCTCCAGAAGAATTTTCTGAAAGGTGTACACAGTGCTGGTTGTGTGCCGAGTGCTGTCACTAATCATGCAGTGGCTTTCTGACGAAAGAGTACCATCAGCTTCATTTCTGTAGTACACAATGAAAGGTGTTTTCCCAGTGATACCCTTGAGCTGCATCTTGAACGACAAAGTAGAAGTTTTCAGAAAGTCTCCTACAACGATGCACTCCGAAGTAAGGATGGTCTCTTTTAGCTGTCTTAAATACTTAGTTTGCATTTCAGCAACATGGTGATGTCTTGTGAGAGAAACTACCTTCTTTGCAAGTGACTCATGAAGGTCTCGACAGTTTCAGTCACTTTTAGGAGTGTGCATCTGCCAGTGGTCATCCACTGCCGATATGTGATCTCTTCTGACAAATCTAACTCTTCCAAAGAGCTTAGCAATTCCACAACGCCTTCCTTTCCAGGACAAGAGCTGCATCCATTCATCATGCACTTCTCTGACGTTACATCACAGACAGCTGCTTTTATACACTCAGCAATGCCCAGCCCCTTGGTTAGTGACTGAAGCATTAGCTTGGGATTCTGGTGATGCATACACACACATACAGAGGGAGTGCCTGTTGAGCCAGCCAGAACGCACCATTGTGGGCAAAGGGAAGCAAAAGTAGAAAATCCTACTTTAGAAAGTGGGTGTAGCTCCTTGAAGGAAGAATATACCTCTTTCAAATTTGCCAGAACCAGTCGCTTCTGCTTCCTAGCTTTGTCTCCATTTGGAAGTCGAATGGTAACTGCATCCTTTCTTCCTGGACACAATCGTGAAACCTCATCCAACTCATAAAATGCTATCACCTCAGCTTTCAGTGCCTCAGTTAGCTTTCGACCTTTGGACATCTTCTCAGGTACTGCCATGACTCCTTTCATTTCTCTAAGATTTAGACTCTTCTTTACCATGTAGTTGGTTGCACCAAAATACTCCTGAGTTTCTTCAATTATAAAAGGAGACAAGGTCAAGATCTGAAGCTTCATGGGAATCACTGTGCTGGAACTTGCTCTTCAGACTTTCCATCAATCCTTGGTACATAGCACGTTCTTCAGCATCCCTCTTGGTTTTCTTTGGGTCAGGCTCCTGCAGATCCCCAAGTGAAGTGTGGTAGACTCCTCTAGCTTTCTTTTGAGCACAGTTGATGCTGTACGGTACTTGCTCTGAGCTTTAGTGAAACGTTTAGGACTGCTCAAACCACCTATGAAGTAACAGTAAATTGTAAAGGCTGATTGTGATACATATATACCTATGTCTTACCAAGTTTTACTGGGCTTTGGTGTAAAACTTGCAGAACTTCATCAGCACCAGTATTAAGAGTGACGCTATCATCTGAAGGAACAGATTCATTGGAAGAAGAAAGCCAAGAGATATCTACATTCCTAGCAGATGGACCTCCTCAGAAACTTGCAAAGCCAGCACTTTCTGTAAGTGTGTCCTGCACAATGCACACAACTTGTCTCCTGGTACAAGAGACACTCCCACTCTCAGTGCATTTGCCCTCAGCTCGGTAGTGATCTCTCGTAATGCCTTTTTTCTTGAGTTTTCGTGCTGAGCAAAGGCATTGCAGCACCTTAGCTGCAAGGCGGAGTACTTGTGAAGATACATTTCTCATGGTGCGAACAAATCTCATAGATATCTGCTGGAGCCAATTTTGAACGCAACGATAGAAGCTCGATGTCTTCACTAGAAACCACGCGCACTTTAGTGTACGTCTCCAAAAAGCACTTTCCAAGAGAAGCGAAGCTACAAGATTTCAAATGCCATTGCGCAAATGGATGCAGGACAGACAGCGTGCTTGTTTAAATAAATTCGTTTACAACAAAGGGTTCCACGCACCTCTGTTGTGGGAACCTCATTCATGACAACGCGAAGCCTCTCAAAAACCCAAGGGTTCTTACTTTGTAACTTGTATGGTTTATTAACAATAGCACCTGCCCACCATATTAATTTTTATAATTAGAAACTGCTATGATAGGCCTTTCTAGGATATGTTGGCAAACTAAAAAGCTTTATACTAAACTGCACAATTAATATTTAGTAACTTGCCCACAAGCATGAAATATGATTTGCCATATTTTCAGCTTTAAAATGATATCCATATTATATGTGTGAACTAATTGGTTGACACACACACACACACACACACACACACACACACACACACACAGTCACCTGTGTACAAATAGGAATTTGGTACGCTAGAAGTGCTAAGTGTAGAACCTCCCTCCACAATCATGTGATAAAGGCCCTGGAAAGTGTTAGGAAAGGGGGAACAATGTGTTCATATAGCAGCACACACAATACACATAGTACACACATGCATGCACACACACTCACACACACACACACACACACACACACACACACACACACACACACACACACACACACACACACACACACAGTCACCTGTGTACAAACAGTACTGTGAATTGGGCCTTGAATGACGCAACGAACGCCAGCAGTCTTCCAGTTGGGCATTGAGCAAGCATCACCTCATTCGCCTTCGGAGAAGGGCACTGAGGATAGGAAGTTACATGCAATAGTCATGTTAACAGTTGTAACGATAGGTAAAATGTACATTCATGTAAAAATACATTAATTTTCATGACAATAGTCTTCAGAGCGCATGCTTGCATACTTCATCGCCATGTTGTACACCACCGCTAGCATAAAGCAAGATTGATGAAACTAGTCCTAGCGGAACAATCCCTACTGACAACAATCGAGGCTCCATGTCAGAGGACGTTTATTCCAATAATGCCGCACCATACGTCGTTTTCGTGCGATTAATTATTAGAATGATTATGAATCACGTTTATAAAATTTGGCAATTCTCAATCAAATCATTTGTGTCGGGCTGAGATGGACGGTTTGAACACATCAGAATCGTAAGCAATCATTGTTACTGCAGTGCCTAAAGCGAATTTCGTTTGCATATTCCTTGTAAATAATCACTGTTGTAGTGTAATGAAGGTAAATGGTTTATTAAAATACATGATTGGTACATCAAACGGGACCGCGTTTGCGTTACAAAGGTGAAGATGTGTAGTTCGGAACCGAAAATTAGGGATACGAACGAGAAAAAGATATATTTGAACAACGAGGACAAACGTTAATGCGATGAGGAAATCACTAGAGATGGGTTGGAAGCGCATCACTCGAGCCATTAAGACTATGCGCGCACTCCGTGATCGCGCGAATCACACCTTTCTAGAGGGCAAATCGAGGCAAGAGTCATCAAAGCGTGCCATACTGATATTTGGTGGACATTTTTCATCGCCTGTTTGAAAGGTAAGCGTTCTGTAAGGTATTGACCTTAAAATAGCCTCGGTTTGTACTACGCGCGCTGCGTACCGATCATTTCACCACTCTCGCGTGCTTATGTACCTTTTGTGAGAAACGGGTGAGTCTCCAAAGGTTTATTATGTTTTCTATGCTTATAGAGGCCATTTTGCAAGGAGGGATTTTTTAAACTTTTGTTTTATCTTCATCCGATCGTGTGCAACACCGTCATATAGTAGTTGAGGGCATAAATTGGTATACTTCGTGCATGTACCTGTTTACGAGCCATCCTAAGTGGTTTTGTAATTCTATGAATGAAACCTAAGTGTTCAGTGAATGCTCCAGGAGGGACTTTTACTTGGTTTTCTAAATACACTGCCTCAAACAGCGCCGATTTTTGTCACAGTAGCGGTCATAAAAGCGTTCCGTGCAACGATCGTAGCATATATGGCTTCTGGTTTGGTTTATTTCTGGCTTCGTAGCCATTCATGCGACCTGTCAATCGCCAGACATGTAATTGATAGGTGTTGTAGAACATTGCTTGGATCGACGTTCCGCGGCAGTGATTAGCGGACACGTGTTATTTATGACGTCACTCACTAATTATTGTAGCGGATTGGGACGTTGTGAGGCACTTAGACGTTCAAAGACAAGACGTATAGAGGTAGCAGTCAAAATAAAAATCAACACGGGTCATTTAATTGTTGGGAGCTGAGACTTAGATGTGATACTTCACGGTACATAGAGAATCAGTCGAACAACGCACTTGTTCAGTATTATGCGCTATACGTTAGATAACTCAATCCATTCAGCAATGGAATTTAGTTCACACGTACAGAAGTGCCATAAAGATCATCGTTTTATCTTCGTGTTTAAAAACAGACTGCACAGTGCTACGATCGTTGCACTAAAACGGAACGTGACTTTTATTATGACCGCGCTACTGTATCCAATTTTTCTCACGTCTAGCACTTCATCCTTGTCCATCAACTCAGAGAATAGGTATAGAGGTATGAAGTAGAAGGGTAGGCATGTAACTCCTATTTAAACAAATGTATACAGGTACAGGTACTGACTGTAAGAGTTTCCGAGCGTCGCGCGTCCTCAACAGCGCTTCTCGACGATGGAGTCTGAATCTTAAAGCCATCATCAGCTAACACATTTTCAACAGCATTTTTCAGTATTTCGTCGGGTTTTGTCATTGCCTCAGCTATAGATTGTATCTGCTACACACGAACACAGCAGATCATGGAGTGTAGGTGACAATTAACAATGCTTCCAATCCATCTCTAAACTATCTATGCTCGTACCCTCCCTGAAAAAATAACACCTGATGCCAGTGCAAGACAGTCTGAGATTTTGCTAGGGTTCCATACATGCAGCGTGCTTGGCTTCTTCAGTTCTCGTTATGTGAAAGTTTTAACGTAAGTCTAAATGTTGAATTTCACTGATCCAGTTGCGCAAGACAGTCTAAGATGTTGCTGGGTGGTTTCATACATGCCCGGCGTGCTTGGCTTCTGGAATTGATGAAAATGTCGAGTGATTCTAGTTGGGCGCAGCTCGACCTCTGAGTTTTGGCTGAAGGTTGCGGATTTGTATCGATCTAATAGTGATTGTGGGCTATTATCACATATAGCCACAATCACTATCAGATGAATAGAAAGTATAGGCTTCATACCCGACCTTTCACCAAAATGCTCAACCCAAGTTTTAGTTAATATACAATTGGAATAAAAATTATGATTAAAATTATTGTTGACATGGCTGCAACAATACATATATCTAAAGGAGTTGTAGAGCATCTTAAGGAGAATAGCCTCCATGAAACGTTGAGCTTTGCTAAGCAATGGGGGGGGGGGGCTTAACGTTTTTGGATCATGGCCCCCTATGAATAATTAATGATACGAGTTATTAAGTTCACGAAGTTCGCAATCGTTAGAAGAGAAGGCGGATGGGTGGGTGCAATTATCCTGATTCCCACACACAGTAAGCGTCGTACAGACGAAGTCACAGAAATGGTGTAACCATTTATTACATGCAGCGTTAGAATGTTCTTTCTAGATGATGGCGGTGTTGTTTTCGGCAGAGTAGATGGTATTGTAGCTTTTGTGGGTGCGAGGAAAGGGCACAGAACTGTATAATGGATTTTTAAATTTTATGTTTGGGGAGGGAGAAGATTTCAGCTGATACTGCCGATTTGAATGCCACATAGGTGTGGAGTACAGATGGAGGAAAAAAAAATTAGAAGCGATGTGACTGATGGAAGTGGCTGGAAATGTGGGATTAAACATAAAGGAAGCTTTTTCTCTCAGTCAAAGCCAAAATAGCAGAGGCCATAGAGGGTCTTCTTGCTGCACTCCTTCTGAAGATTGATTAACTTCCCACAAAACAAGGATGAAGATGAACAGTACACAGAATGTACAAAAGGAAGCAAGTAGGGAGCATATTCTTTAACTGCCAGGGGCATTTTATCCCTGCAATTTTTCATTCAAATACTGCCAATCGTAATAAAAATAGCATTATTAAATAGAGCATGAAAATCTGTGCTTTATGATACCCAAACATAACGAAGATGTTTAATATTTAAAAATTTTCGCATCTTGAAGAGCAAAAATTACCGTCAATATATGTGACAGACTTTAATAAGAACGATAATGTTGTGATTATTATCCAGTATTACTTCTGCAGCTTGCAGTTCAGCAATTACACCAAGCTCTAGTGTCATGTATTCTGTGGCACATCTTTTAAGTAACACCACCATGACATGAAATAGTTGAGCACAATAGCATCAAATACCATCATGGATAGTAGGCTTTTCCAGCTGCTTTTGTTTGCTGTTTCTCAGACTCCAGCTCCTGAACTTTCTCCTCCAGAATTAAGTCTCATTTTGAGGCTGCAAGAATTCTCCATCTTTAACCTAACTTGTGCTCCAATTCATTTATTTATTTATTTTGTAAAAAGGTTGCTTCTGTCTGTTGCTCAGTTTATGACACTTTTGCAATGATGTAAGCAACCTTTAAATTATCCAACTTAGCGTGCAGCTAGGATATTTGCAAGTTCTTTCTTTCAATTTTTTCATTCAGTTTTTTGACAAAATTCTGCGTTTTAATTTTTTTCCTCATGGCTCGTAGATGTTTGTTGGGTTGTCAGTAAAGATACAGTGCTTTCATTATTTTCTGAGTGCTTGACTTCAGGTGTGCTAATCCTGTAGATACAAGAATCAGCCTGTGCCATCCCATGTTGTAACCGAAATCTTTCATGACATATGTAAGTTTGCTTGGAATCAATATATTTTTAAACTTGTCTAAGGTTCAAGAGATTAGCTTCAATTTAGAAATGGAGAGCTGCTGAAGCCTGTTGTGATGCAGAATGAAGGAGTGGACACAGCTCTTCAGTTCTGGGTCTGCTAAACTCACATGATCATACGTAAATGTACTATAGCATATACCCATTATAACGAATCATATGTTTTGAAAGATGCCTTTCCTCATCTCCTCCAAGACAATGCCTATATAATCGAGAGAGATAGATCTGCTCCTTAGCGCCTGCCCCACGTGGTATTCTATGATATAACTAAAATGCACGGACGGTGTGGCTTGAGCTTCATTCCTAATACCAATAAGCTTAGGAATTTCATTAGTGTTACACCAGCAATACAATTAATTCTGATTGGAGCGCCTACATTCCAGTGCAATGGACAACTTCTCTCAACCTGTTTCCCAGACCAGTGTATGTGATGTTATACTGTTCATTATGTACATTTGGGTCTGGGTACGTGTCTGAACCTGTGGGTTATTCTATCATAGGCCCCATAGTCACAAGAGCGAGTAGGGTTTGAACTGTCCTCCGTACCTCCTGCAATGAAAATAATTAGCTGTGTCCGGATCCATACCTGTGTGCGGGTGTGAAAATGTGTTGTTTACCATTTGGCTACGGAAAATACCATAAATTGTATAGCAATATTTGACACGACAACAACAACAACAAAAAAACAGTAGCGTTCAAAGAGGCTGGAAAGTTTGAGTTGTTTACAAGCTCTGTCACTGATTATGCAACTGGTAGCTTTGTGCTGCCATTATGAACAGCAGTCAAGGTCACTTGATACTGTAGATAATAAAGAGATCAAAATGAGACATCTTAACACCAATCAACAGGTCCGATCATTATAAGTGTGCAATTTTCAAACTAAAGAATTTAAAATGGCTGCTCTGCCTATTTCTTGCAGAGAAGACAAAGAGCACCTATTTCAAATAGTTCTGTTATGTTGAGATGAATGGTGTCCAGGATTTTGGCATCTTGCAAGTGATTATATAACAATGATCCTTTTGCTGATGAAGTCCACATTTACATGTCTGTATTAAGATAAAACTACCGCACTGTGTGCAGATGAATATTACTACAAACTTGAGATCAGGGCTCTTTCTAATATTTAATTCTGTGCCTGCAAAATCTCATTATATTTCTGACACCACATCTCGCCACATGACAAGATTTGTTCTGTTTGACTGGAATGCTGACATCTCCAGTTTACTGAGCTTGTTGGTATTTCTGATATGTTACCATCTCAGGTTATAAATTAAGCATTCAACTCAACGGAACATAAGCATGATTAATAGACAAAAGGGGAATTGCTCTCAAGCAGTACAGGCCTAGGTTCAGCACTAATTGGAACAGGTTCAAATATCCTTTCTCGTGAAAACTGATCTTCTCTATACATTCATTTCCGGTATTGGGTGTTCATTTTTTATTGTTGCTCCCAGTGCTCTTCACCATGGCATTAATAGCATCCTCTTTTGTACACGGGATGACTTTGTCTTCCTACAGCCACAAGGATGCACATATAGATGTCCAGGTTTCACAACTCCACAGCTTTCTTTGATATCAACACCCTCAACAGCAGGACTATTTAAATTTGTAGGAGCATGCACATCCACAGGAGATTCATTCAGTATTATGTTTTTGCAATTCATCAGCCTCAGCTTTACTAGGGATCATTTGCTGATTAACTGCAAACAAATAGTTACGTTCTTTGAAGTGCACATGTGCGAGGCATAAACCGCGTTGTAAATGATGGAACAAACGAACAAATTATTTGCCATTTTCGGGAAAAGGGACCTAACGCATGTTTTTTCAGGATTTCAATTTTTTTTGAAATTCTAGAGGTCTGAAATGTCCTCTACACATTGTTTCTTATGCACTGAGAATCGGAGAATCTGTCGTGGAGCTGTAAGCTCTGCATTTTTAATTAGCCATACATGTATTGGGAAATTTTATAATGTATGTACTAGGTCCCTTTTCACAGAAACAATCCCATATTTGCAACCAAATATACAATAAAAATGAGCAAACTATAAACTTAAAGTAGATACGTGATATATTGCGACAGCTTACATGTGAGTATGATATGATTACTTCTAGTACGATGTATGCTACAAGATATGAATAAATTATATGCATCATAAACAGTGCTATGCAATGCTTAATTTGTATGGCAAGTGGCAAAAAATGTGTCTTGAATATTGCTTAATTTGAGCACTGAATAACATAATTATACAAGCACTTCACTTGAATGTGTTTATTGCTAATTACAATTCCTACTGCAAATTCTTAAACTGCTACATTCCAATGCAAATACTTAAATACCTACATATTTTAAATACATCCACCTCATCATCTACCTCATCTGCTCTAAGTACATATTGACCTGTTAGTTTCTTTCATGTTTGTACAAAGCGTATACACTGTAAATGTGACATTTCCCTTAATTACAGGGGTGTAGGTCCAAATGAGAAGCTAGCAAAATACTTTCTGGAAGCATGTGCAACAAATCCACACTCGACAGCTACTATAACAGGCACACATAGACTTAGTTATCAGCAGCTGCAAAAAGTTGCTGTGCAAATACAGTCCGTACTTAAAGATGCCGGAGTCAAGCAGTCTCAAGTAGTTGCCATTTGCATTCCACGATCTGCTGCTCTCGTGGCAGCTGTTCTTGGCTGTGTTCTTCATGGTGCTGTGTTTCTACTTGTGGACCCTTCTTTTCCTGCACAGAGAATGAAGGTTCAATTTGAGATTTCCAGACCGTGTGCGCTACTATATTCTACACAAGACCATCTTAAAATAGAGCCTATATTACATACCTGTTTAGCCCCTATCTATGGGATTGGTATTGAGATGGAAAAAGACTGCATTTCCTTTCCTCATACCCTCCGTTGTAGTCAAAATGCTGTTGAGAATTTTACATGTGACAGAGACGTTATTTTCCTAATTTTTACATCCGGTTCTACTGGTGTCCCGAAGGCAGCTTGTGCATCCGCATCAGTAACCCTGAACCGATTTGAATGGATGTGGAATGAGTTTCCATTCCAGTACAATGATGTGGTATGCTTCAAAACATCTGTGAATTTTGTAGATTGTATCTGGGAGTTACTTGGTACAGTACTTAAAGGTGCATGTTTAGCAATTCCTCTGGAAGAAGAAGCTAAGGATCCACGTCTCCTGGTAGAATTTATGAAGAAGTGGAAAGTTACTCGAGTGATGTTTGTACCTTCCTATCTGAGACATGTCTTGGAATTTGCAGCAGCTTCGGAAAGTCTACAATTTCTAACCCATTGCTTATCAAGTGGAGAACCAGTCACACTCAGCTTAGCTGCAATGTTCTTTAAAGCAGCTCCCTCTTGCAGGTTTCTCAACCTTTATGGCACCTCTGAGATTTGGGATGTCACATACTTTGAGGTCACATCTCAGTATTTAGAAAAAACTAGCAGTTCATCAGTGCCTATTGGCAAGCCGATTCCAAATGTGGATGTTCAAGTTATTGACCCAAACACTGGAGAAGTTATTCCCCCAAATTCATCCAAAGAAGGGGAATTAATTACATTTGATACCTGTGCAGCACATTTGTATCTCAATTCGAATGACAAATCATTAGCTCACCCAGATAGTAAAAGGATCTTTAACACACATGATCTTGTTTACTACAATTCAGTTGGTGACCTCATGTACATTGGACGAAGAGATCACCAAGTCAAGGTTAGAGGAGTGCGTGTGAACCCTTCTGAAATTGAAGCTGTTCTAGAAAAGAACTGTATAGTTGAAAGAGCAGTAGTTGTTGCAGATGAGTCTCACATGAATTTAATAGGCTTCATACAGATCTGCGAGAATCATCGTTCCAGCGTAGAATCAGATTCTATGATTGAGTATAGTGGAGCGTATTTCTTCGCAAACAGTTCTTGCAGCAAAGCAATAGCTACTGAACTTCTATTGCAGCTTCCGCAATACCTGGTTCCCTCATTGTATGTCTTTACCTACAGGTTTCCAACGCTTCCTTCAGGAAAGGTAAGTCGAAAAGAGCTACCACCTTCATCAGAGATTAAGAGACTATTTTCGGAGTCCGTTTCAGAGTCTATTGAACTTAGTAACACAGAACAACAGCTATGTAACATGTTCTGTGAAATTCTGAAGCTTACTAATGTTTCACACTCAGGAAACTTTTTTGCACTTGGAGGAAATTCCCTTTCAGCTATTGATCTTGCAAGCTCTATTCAGGAATATTTTCATTGTGAGGTATCAGTGGCCACTATAGTTGCAAACCCTACAATACAATCACTGGCACTAGTAATAGACAAAAATGCTACCGAGGTTGAGACAGTGACTATTTCCCCTGCTCTTCAGCAGGCTTTGATTGACTACACAGGGCCTCTAACATATAGCCAGGAGGGTACATGGTGCTATGAGGCCACGGCTCCCTGCCCTCTTTATAGTTTAGGAGATGCAGCCCTGTGTTTAAAACCCATTAATGTTGACATAATGAAAACATCAATTCACCATCTGGCAATGAAACATGAGTCTCTTCGAACAGTTTACTGCTGTACAAAGTTCGGACATCCCTTCCAGAAAGTACTGACATTTGAAAGCTTTGAATTCACATCTCTTCTGGCACTGGCATTTGTTGTGAAAGACTGTTCCACTGACTGCCCTTTGGGTTTTCATGACAGCCAGATCATCTTGCCTTCATTTGAGTTTGATCTTATTCATGGACCTCTTTGGAGGTTCACCCTGTTTACAAACGTTACCATTCTTGGTGAAAAGGAATGTTGCAGTGTTATAGCATTTCAGGCTCACCACATGATGACGGATGGATGGTCCATTCAGCTTCTTACTGCAGATTTAGAAGAAATATACACAAGACTTTGTAATGGAGAAGCTAATGTGTTTCTTGCACCGAATCCTTCCACTTTTCTCTTTGCAATCAAGCAGGCTATTGCTGAGCGCTCCAAAGGTATTGACAAGCAACTGCAACTTTGGCGTACCAAGTTTTCTAATGCATTGCTTCCGCCTTTTTTCCACCCAAAATGCCTTGTTACATGTACCTATAATGGAAGTGCTGCTTCAGTCATTCACAAGTCTTTTGCTGTTTCCATGGCAGACATTAGATCTCTTTGTCAAGCAAATGCTATGAGTGAATTTGTTCCTGTGTTTACAAGTCTGCTGGCTGCCATTTACGCATTGAACGGGAATACTGATGTCCTTGTTTCCTTGATGCTTGCTATTCGCAATTCAGAGAATGCTAAGATACCTGGCTTTAGTGTAGACGCTTTTCCGCTAAGAACAACATTTGATGAAGCCATTACATTGCAATCTTTACTTTCTACTGTCAAATCTGGTACCTTAGAGGTGATGGAAAATCAGATATCATTGTATCAATTCGAAAAGGCATTAATGAAAAGAGGCAATCTGATGCCTGACGCGTCATTTTCTTCTGGAGTCTCCAACCAGTTAGATATTGTTTTTGACTATAAGAACTCAATGTCATTTTCTGATTCAAAGTTATTCAAACACATACCTGTAAATCTATCAGCCTGTGAGTCTCTAATGGATGTTTACATTGACGCTGGCACCGATGCATTAGATGTTCATGTAGCCTACTCAAGTATCTTGTACCATGCTGAAACAGTACAAACGCTGCTGGACACATGGGAGAGGGTGTTGGAAATAATGGTGAAGCATGTATACTTAAATGTACCCTTGAAACGTCTATGTAGTGACATTTTCATTTCTAGTCATGAAGAGGCTAGCAACACCCAAGAAAAGGACCTTATTGGCTGTGATCCTTTCCTATTGAATTCAGAACCAGAAGGCATTGCAGTTTCACTGAATGCTAGCACTGATGGTGTGGTGACATGGTCCCATTTCTTACTGATTCAGAAAGCACTTGTGCATTTCATGAGTAGTTGTTGCACACTTTCAGGCAACAATCGCCCCATTGTGCTTGTACATCTTCCATTTTCAGCCTTTAGCATAGCACTGATAGCAGCAGTTACAAGACTGGAGTATGGCTATGCATTTTATTCTTCCCTAGATGGAATAGTTGCAAAAATTGGTGACACGTCAAGGAATTGTTCGTCGTGTCTGGTTGTAGTCAGGAATAATGCGGATTGTGAACAAATCAAGAAATGCAACGCATTCAATTTTTCTGTGGTCACAATGGAATCATTTGATTCCAAAATGTTGTCTCAAGTCTCTAATACTCAAATGCTTGACTTCACAGTTGACTACACCAAGTGGCAGTCAGACATTTTAACATCTTCAAAAGTCTCAAGTGTGTATTTCACTGATGGAGTGATGCACAAAGCCATCACATTGACATCACCAAGTTCTTCAACTTTTGCCATAGCTGTTACTCTGCTGCTTCAGGGAATGCCGGTACAGGTTTACACATTTGACCATACTGTCTCATTTGTGGAAGCTTTTAACGATTCTGGAGTAGACATGGTATTGATTCAGGAAATTGCTGTGCCTTCAATACTACCACAAATTGTTCAAAGTAAAAACATCAAGCACTTATGGATTCAGGGACTACCACTGGGTCTAGCCTATATCTCCAATTGGATGGCTGCTTCACAGCACATGCAGGTTATTGTTACACATAGCCTTATGCATGAGCATCACCTAATCACACATCACCTAAACCTTAAGGATATTCCACCCATTGAAGACGGCAGCATCCCTTGCATACCTATCGGTAAAATGTGTCAAGGATTGAATGGGAAAGTATTGCACAGAGATGGTCGAGAGGTATACCAAGGGTTTGTTGGCAATTTTGCCACAGTAAATGATAGTCAAGTTCATAAGTCTACTTCTCTTGTTAGACAGCTATCCAAAGATGGCTCATTTGAGCTTGTATCAGTGAATGCTGAAGCCTATTACAAAGCAATTGATGTGACACCTGCATTATTTGTACTCAGTACCATTCCTGAGGTCAGCTGGTGTGGTGTAGCACAAGGCAATGAAAAAGAGAGTACAGCTGTTTTATATGCCACACACATTGACTTGTCGGAAAGAGCTCCTTTACACCATAAAATCTCACAGCAGTTAATTTCTACCCTTTCTCTAGCCTATGCTGGTCTGGTTTATCAAATCCCTGAACTTCCACCAATCACCAATGATGATTTTGCTTCTGTTAACCAGATCATTTCTACTGATGTTCCACACCTCCACTGGCTTTATAGTGATCCTGCTTTATCTCATCTTAATGATCACACACTGTCAGACAAAATAGTGGAGCTTGTAAGTAAGTCTCTTGACACTGATCCTGATACAGTGCGGCAAACATGTGATTTACTGTGCATCGGAGGCATAAGTACAGCTTTTGTGCTCAGTCTCACTGTTGGGCTCAATGCTGCTTTTAATGCTGGCTTTACCATTCCTGCAGTGTATCAAGCTGTTCACGATGGCCGCTTGATCAGTCTCGTAGTAGATGGGGGGTATGGACACGTGATTTAATGGAGTTCTTTATTGGACATAGGAATAATCTGCCTTGTTTGAAAGAAGAGAATATTTGGACATAGGAATAATTGAAAGAAGAGAATATTTGGACTATTACCTGTAGACATGTAATTGTGCTTATTAGCTATGGATCTTTAAATTGTTTTGTGTTTGAAATATTTACGAAATCATATTCTTTAAATGTGGTTGGGAATGAAGTAGAATGTGTAATCGCAGTGATTGAGTATGCTTGGTTTTGCATATGACTTTCTTTTTGTTTTTGAACATTTTTGATAAATCCTTTATATTTTGTTGTAAACTAGACTAGTTTCAATCTTGATGCAGAAACTTCCAGTTGAAGTTATATCGGTAAATGCTGAGCTTAAAATCTTCATTGAAAATTAAGGTAGGGTAAGCAAAGTCGTTTAATAAATGCAAAAATGACACAGAGGTATCCGAGAAGTTTTCTTCTTTGCCTTGCCTACATCAGTAATGATTAGTTAGATGGTTTACAATTGTACATGGATTAGGCTGTAGCATGCATAATCAAAACATAGGCAGCATAAGATTGGGGGGGGGGGGGGGGGGGGGGGGGGGGGGGGCCAAGAGTTGGTGGTAAAGAAGAGGAAGTGAAAACATTCAATGTGAAGATAAAATGCGTAAAACAACTGCACTCTACACACAATTCTAATATGCCTGTATAATGGGGGTTACGTTTTAGGATGGTTCTAAAGGAGAATGAGTCTTGTTTGGATCAAGGATATCCAATTCAAGGGCTTGAAGATTATCCCGTGTGGGTGGTTTGACGACTGTGCCTTCAGCTGCTGGCTGCTTCAATTGTTGCACAGTCTCAGATAGCTGCATCACAGTCACTTTGTGCCGAGCATCAATTGAAGCAGCCAGCAGCTGAAGGCACAGTCGTCAAACCACCCACACGGGATAATCTTCAAGCCCTTGAATTGGATATCCTTGATATTGCATTTTTGAAGCAGCATGCCATGAAGACAGCTGTCTTCATGGCATGCTGCTTCAAAAATGCAAACATGTCATCAGAAACAGTGGTCATGTTCTTCATGCCAGCCGCAGTGGCAATACCGGGTATGGCAGGCCTCTGCCGTGCAGCAAGTGCAATGGTTGGCCTCAACTGCTCCACACTCGTTGCGAAGGCAACCTTGTGCTGGAGATTGGTGGCTGCAGATATCTGCGAAGTGGAGATGATGGGAAGCTCTGGCACAGCACTGACATAGTGTGGATGCGAGCTAGGCATTCTGCTGTGTCTGTGCTTGTTGATGATGAAGTGCAGCTGCTTGCCTTAGGACAAGCAAATGCTGATTGTGTGTAAATTTCTTCCTTGAAGTGGAATGATGTTTCTACCTTCAAAGGGTACAAAAAAACAATTGGGAGGGGAGTAGGGAAAAGTGAAAAATACATTTATATGAGTGTTTTATATGAGATTTTGAATTGATATGTGCCCTAATGGAAGTAATGCATTATATGTGCTGCACAATTTCAGTATGTTGTACATAGGAACCAATACCTGCAAACACAACAGTTCCCCATCAAAGCCTACAAGTTCCATTAATTGCACACCACGCTGCTCTTTACGACTATGTGACAACTCAGAAAACATACTGAGATCTCCAATATTGGCAGCAGTGACACCAGCCATGACTCCAGATGTAAGGTTGGCGACAGAATTTATGATTCCTGTTAAGCTGGTAACAGTTGTTGACCCTGGTGATATACCAGAGGCAATGCTGATGCCACCTCCAGCAGTCACACTAATGCCAGCTGCTGCTGTGGCTGCTGCTGTGGCTGCTGCTGTGGCGCTGCAATGCCAGCAGAAGTGAAGGTCTTCCTCACCGGGCAGTAAAGGAATAAGTGCATAATAGATGTATTTTGTGCAGCAACCACGTGCACTTTCAAGCTGCCATCTACTTACAACATAACACAATCCACATATTTCCATCAAAACACACCCACTGCTTTAGATGCATGTCAGTATAACTTACAACAGGGATTAAGAGAGGTACTTGCATATTGTCATTGATCCCCAAATATTACCCATAAGCATACACATATTGTTGTGTTCATTTCTGTGTCCTAAATCATGTATACACATATGCATTAGCACACTAGCTTACAGCAGTGGAAAGTGCTGATGGATGAGTAGAGGAGGCAGCCTGAACCAATGGCAGAATAGCAACAGTTGAAAGACCTGTGCCTGCTGCAACACCAGGCTAAGACCAACAAGGAAAGAAGACATGAGGAGAAGACTTGGTTGCCAAGGTGCCAAATAGGGATGATGCATGCAAACGCACTATGAAAATAAATACATACATTTTATTTTGTGAGGGATGCGAAACTTATAAAAGAACAGCAAGTGGTGTAAATTGTGCTACAATAGACAATTCATTGCAATGCTTTAACTGTTGATAAAATATAAGGATTACCTTGTAACATAAGCATTTCACCCTCCACAACACAGCTTAAGTGCTACTTCCACTAACACACACATATACCAGTTTAGCCTGTGCTGCATATGGTGTCGAGGAGGGGGTCTGGAAAAGTGGGAGTGGGGTAACAACAGGAGTTGGGTCCAGTGCTTGCCCTGGTAACAGGAGCAGTAAATCCAGGTCTGAGCAGGTCTATATATATCACAAAACGTAGATGAGCAACTGAGCATACACACCAGTGATAGAAATAATGTGCGGACATCAGTCATTGTAGCGCATTTTACAATAATGATCGGCCGATTCAGATCTCCATAGGACATGTTGACCTTTATGCACAATTGTGCAATATTATTTGACGATGCACACAAGTTACATCATGCGTTGCTCGCTACAGGGATTAAAGAAGGCAAGACATATTAACATATATATCTACAGTAATAAGGTATAAACTCAATTGGTTGATGTACATGACCTTTTGCAGTGATCTATTTGCAGAAGGTAGTTTGACAAATGATAATTACTGGCAACTGATGCTTCCATTGTGGAGTGGAGGAGGTTGCTAACATCTACAGATTGCAAACACGAATGCCACCAGAGCGTGTGTAAGCTCCTCGCTTTACAATCATACAATATTGTCACTGCCCATTTGAGCAAAACATCAAGTGAAATGATCCAGTCAAATGAACAAATGACCAGATATATGGAAATGTGATTTCTGACAGTGCATACATATACACAACACACCCACTGTCTATCCTACCTGACGGCTTAAAGAAAGGTGCTGCTGCTGTTACAGCTGGAGGCTGTATGGAAGGTCCTTGCATTGGTCTAATGATTTACATAAGAGATGTCATCAAACATGACTTTGTTAGGCATGGACACAGGCTTACGTTTTGAACTAATCCATATGTCTGTGTGGGCCCAGCCAACAGTTGGTGCACTTGTCCATGCCTTGGCAGCTCCTAATCCAAATGGTAAAAGATGAAATGTAGGCACTCCAAACACAATGAGGAGGTGGGCACATACACTGTAGCAATGCACATCTGCCACATCGCACTTACAGACTGGATTCTTTCGGCTCGTTGTTGAGCTATTTGCATCGGAGACTGCACTCTGTCTACAGTGATTCCACTATAATTGCGGGGAGAGGGAACTAACCACAATACCACTTCATAGCCAGGCAGTTTAGCCTTGGTGAAATCATAAAACTAGCCATTGGCCAGTCAGTGAGAAACTAAGTGCTTATTCTAATAGACCAAGACAATAAAGGGTAAATTTATCATACAACACATTCAACTTACTATTCCTTGAGCAGTTCACTGTGCAATGAAGACTTCTGTTGTGGCTCCCACCTTGCATGAAGGCAGAGCATAGACACGTTACACTACTGCATAGCAACAATCAACTCTGGCACACACGCACTTTGCACTTAATTCCAGCCTGTTTGCACTTTTGGGCAGTCTGAATTATAAAATCCTCTGCCGCAGAGAACTGCTTTGTCAACTCCTAGCCTCCATTGTCGAGGATACACCATGCTGCTCTCACACATAACTGCTTGTGTTAGTATAAATAATTGGCACATGTACGTGATAATGCATGGCTGCAATATTTGTGGTCCATGCATGTATACCAGTTTAACTGCCTGTGCAATACTATTATAAAATTCACATACATGTATGGATTCTAATGTTTGTTTGTCATGACCCAACGCCCTGTACACATTTGGCAACTAAAACTTGCCCATAGTGCAAGTGGGCATCATCAGACACCTGCTCCACCGAGCAATTAGCACAAATAGACTAATGTTGACCCCTGCAAGCCACAAAATAAAGCACAGTATCTGCCCACGTACAGCCAAGGTAGGATCCTCGCGAGGTATGATTTCATTCATGAAACGTTCACGGCATTGATGAGGTGACCTCTTTAGCCTGCTGAAGAGTGTAACAGTGTCTGCTACCACACTCCAGTTGGGAGTCTGCGCAGGAACGCTGATGTTCAGAGAGAGTGGAGTATCCAGCACAGATAGAACCGTCTATCAGGAAGAGAAAATGCACAATAATTCTCCACAACATGCACCCCGATTCTCAAACACCATAGAATCAATGCACAAATGCTCCCTGCCAAAATACCATTGTGTGCGACCATGCCAATCTCTTTTCATTGCACGCGCACACCGATTACAGGCTGTATGTGAGGACTGTATCCTACTGATCACATGTGCATCAATGCAGATGAGTAAGTAACATCCAGTCCTCAAAAGCAGTTCAATAGGGTCATCCTATTGTAGAAACATTTAAAAAAAGAATTCTTTCAGGAATCGCTCCCACTTATGCGATCTAGCATACAGGCAAGTGTTCCTGGAGGAGTGAAGTGAATTGATCAGCCCTCGATTTGGGTTTCTTTGTATGAGTACCAAACCGTCGCAATTTTGTAGGTAATGCGTCACCATGTGCTCGACGCCAGATAAGAGATTGTGGCACATTGAGATGTTCTCTATAAAATCAACAAAAAATGGAATGATAATGAAATGGAAAGTTGAAAGCAAAACAATTATAGAAAACAGTGCCTTACTTTGAGTGTTTGTTGATAGATTTGTGAGCCTTCTTGTGATCTGATAGTTATTAAAAGAGCAACATTTTGACATCGTCTATAATCAAACTGTTTACATTCTTTTCCACTCCCAAAGAATAATCATTCCACTCTTACCCCACATTCCACACACTCTGCTGATACATCGAGTGTTAGCATGCTGCATATCCACATCAGTGCATATTCCAGTTGATACACACTAGATAATCATCCTTGTCACTCCTCACATATTATGCAATCTTCTCTATGCCACTACTAACATGCTACAGTGCCGTCCGCCCACAAGTTCACACTCGCATGCATACGACTCATGCATGACTCGTAAGCTTTAATTGAGTGAGCTGAGTGAATATTTGAATAGAAAAAGTTCAATCCATAGGTTTACGTTGAAGCGATTGCAGAGGGGAGGGTCAATGCCATAAATTGTTTGTCGAGTGGCGCTCAGAATATACACTCGTAAAGAATACACATACGCTCGTAGCGAGGACTCGGTTGCTCGCTACACTGTAATTGCACTTGAACATGGCTCGACTCGCAAGACACTCACGTGCAAGTGTGAACTTGTGGGTGGACGGTACTGTAAATAATCATCTAATGTTAACACACTACAGATGTGTATCCAATGCAAAAACATAACTTGATCTAACGCTAAAGCACTGTACATCTAACAGACTTAACATGACTTTATTTTAACTCACTACACATGTATCACTTTATCGAATGCTAACACTATACACCACTCTATACCACTACTAACACTATACACCACTCTATAACCACTACTAACACTATACACCACTCTATACCACTACTAACACTATACACCACTCTATACCACTACTAACACTATACAACCACTCTATACCACTACTAACACTATACACCACTCTATACCACTACTAACACTATACACCACTCTATACCACTACTAACACTATACACCACTCTACACCACTACTAACACTATAAACCACTCTATACCACTACTAACACTATACAACCACTCTATACCACTACTAACACTATACACCACTCTATACCACTACTAACACTATACACCACTCTATACCACTACTAACACTATACACCACTCTATACCACTACTAACACTATACACCACTCTATACCACTACTAACACTATACACCACTCTACAAACCACTACTAACACTATACACCACTACTAACACTATACACCACTCTATACCACTACTAACACTATACACCACTCTATACCACTACTAACACTATACACCACTCTATACCACTACTAACACTATACACCACTCTAATACCACTACTAACTATACACCACTCTATACCACTACTAACACTATACACCACTCTATACCACTACTAACACTTAAACCCACTCTATACCACTACTAACACTATACACCACTCTATACCACTACTACACTATACACACTCTATACCACTACTAACACTATACACCACTACTAACACTATACACCACTCTATACACTACTACACTATACAACACCACTCTATACCACTACTAACACTATACACCACTCTATAACCACTACATAACCCACTCTATACCACTACTACACTATACACCACTCTATACCACTACTAACACTATAACCACTACTAACACTATACACCACTCTATACACCACTACTAACACTATACACCACTCTATACCACTACTAACACTATACACCACTCTATAACCACTACTAACACTATACCCACTCTATACCACTACTAACACTATACACCACTCTATACCACTACTAACCACTATACACATACTAACACTATACACCACTCTATACCACTACTAACACTATACACCACTCTATACCACTACTAACACTATACACCACTCTATACCACTACTAACACTAAGACACACTCTATACAACCACTACTAACACTATACACCACTCTATACCACTACTACACTCTATACACCACTTCTATACCACTACTAACACTATACACCACTCTATACCCTACTACCTATACACCACTCTATACCACTACTAACTCTATACACCACCTATACCACTACTAACTCTATACACCACTCTATACCACTACTAACACTATACACCACTCTATAACCACTACTAACCTATACCCACTCTATACCACTACTAACTCTATACACCACTCTATACCACTACTTACTCTAAATACCCCACTCTATACCAAGCTAAACTATACACCACCTATACCACTACTACACTATACACCACTCTATACCACTACTACTCTATACACCACTCTATACCACTACTAACTCTATACACCACTCTATACCACTACTAACACTATACACCACTCTACACCACTACTAACACTATACACCACTCTATACCACTACTAACACTATACACCACGCTATACCACTACTAACACTATACACCACTCTATAACCACTACTAACACTATACACCACTCTACACCACTACTAACACTATAAACCACTCTATACCACGACTAACACTATACACCACTCTATACCACTACTAACACTATACACCACTCTATACCACTACTAACACTATACACCACTCTAATACCACTACTAACACTATACACCACTCTATACCACTACTAACACTATACACCACTCTATACCACTACTAACACTATACACCACTCTATACCACTACTAACACTATACACCACTACTAACACTATACCACTACTAACACTATACACCACTCTATAACCACTACTAACACTATACACAACTCTATACCACTACTACACTATACACCACTACTAACACTATACACCACTCTATACCACTACTAACACTATACACCACTCTATACCACTACTAACACTATACACCACTCTATACCACTAACACTATACACTACTCTATACCACTACTAACACATATACACCACTCTATACCACTACTAACACTATACACCACTCTATACCACTAACACTATACACCACTCTTATACCACTACTAACACTATACACCACTCTTATACCACTACTAACACTATACACCACTCTATACCACTACTAACACTATACAACCACTACTAACACTATACCCACTCTATACCACTACTAACACTATACACCACTCTATACCACTACTAACACTATACACCACTCTATACCACTACTAACACTATACACCACTCTACCACTACTAACACTATACACACTACTAACACTATACACCACTCTATACCACTACTAACCTATACACCACTCTATACCACTACTAACACTATACACCACTCTATACCACTACTAACACTATCACCACTCTATACCACTACTAACACTATACACCACTCTATACCACTACTACTCTATACACCACTCTATACCACTATACACCACTCTATACCACTACTAACACTATACAACACCACTATACCACTACTAACTCTATACACCACTCTATACCACTACTAACCTATACACCACTCTATACCACTACTAACACTATACCCACTCTATACCACTACTAACCTATACACCACTCTATAACCACTACTACTCTATACACCACTCTATACCACTACTACACTATACACCACTCTATACCACTACTAACACTATACACCACTCTATACCACTACTAACACTATACACCACTACTAACACTATACACCACTCTATACCACTACTAACACTATACACCACTCTATACCACTACTAACACTATACACAACTCTATACCACTACTACACTATACACCACTACTAACACTAGACACCACTCTATACCACTACTAACACTATACACCACTCTATACCACTACTAACACTATACACCACTACTAACACTATACACCACTCTATAACCACTACTAACACTATACACCACTCTATAAACCACTACTAACACTATACACAACTCTATACCACTACTAACACTATACACCACTACTAACACTATACAACACCACTCTATACCACTACTAACACTATACACCACTCGATAACCACTACTAACACTATACACCACTATATACCACTAACACTATACACCACTCTATAACCACTACTAACACTATACACCACTCTATAACCACTACTAACACTATACACCACTCTATACCACTAACACTATACACCACTCTATACCACTACTAACACTATACACCACTCTATACCACTACTAACACTATACACCACTCTATAAACCACTACTAACACTATACACCACTACTAACACTATAACACCACTCATATACCACTACTAACCCTATACACCACTCTATACCACTACTAACACTATACACCACTCTATACCACTACTAACACTATACACCACTCGATACCCTACGAACACATACACACTACTAACACGAGCACCCTCTATACCACTACTAACACTATACACCACTCTATACCACTACTAACACTATACACTACTCTATACCACTACTACACTATAACACCACTCTATAACCACTACTAACACTATACACCACTCTATACCCTACTAACACATACACCACTACTAACACTACAAACCACTCTATACCACTACTAACACTATACACCACTCTATACCACTACTAACACTATACACAACTCTATACCACTACTAACACTATACACCACTACTAACACTATACACCACTCTAATACCACTACTAACACTATACACCACTCTATACCACTACTAACACTATACACCACTCTATACCACTAACACTATACACCACTCTATACCACTACTAACACTATACACCACTCTATACCACTACTAACACTATACACCACTCTATACCACTACTAACACTATACACACACTCTATACCACTACTAACTATACACCACTCTATACCCTACTACACTATACACCACTCTATACTCACTACACTACACTATACACCACTCTATACCACTACTAACACTATACACACTACTAACCTATCAACCCCTCTATCCACTACTAACACTATACACTATACACACTCTATACCACTACTACACATACACACTACTACACTATACACCACTCTATACCACTACTAACACTATACACCACTCTATACCACTACTAACACTATACACCACTCTATACCACTACTAACACTATACACCACTCTAACCACTACTCTAACTCTATACACCACTCTATACACTACTAACACTATAACACCACTCTATACCACTAAACACCACTCTATACCACTACTAACACTATACACCACTCTATACCACTACTAACTCTATACACCACTCTATACCACTACTAACTCTATACACCACTCATACCACTACTAACACTATAACACACTCTCTACCACTATACAACCACTCTATACCACTACTACCTATACACCACTCTATACCACTACTAACTCTATACACCACTCTATACCACTACTACACTATACACCACTCTACACACACTACTACCTATACACCACTCTATACCACTACTAACACTATACACCACTCTATACCACTACCACTATACACCACTCTATACCACTACTAACACTATACACCACTCTACACCACTACTAACACTATAAACCACTCTATACCACTACTAACACTATACACACCATCTATACCACTACTAACACTATACACCACTCTATACCACTACTAACCCTATACACCACTCTATACCACTACTACACTATACACCACTCTATACCACTACTAACCCTATACACCACTCTATACCACTACTAACTATACACCACTCTATCCACTACTAACACTATAACCACTCTATACCACTACTACCACCTATACACCCTACTACTACCACTATCCCACTCTATACCACTACTAACACTATACCCACTCTATACCACTACTACCACTATACACACTCTATACCACTACTAACACTATACACCACTACTAACACTATACACCACTCTATAAAACCACTAACTACCCTATACCACTCTATACCACTACTAACACTATACACCACTCTATAACCACTACACTATACACCACTCTATACCACTACTACACTATACACACTCTATACCACTAACACTATAAACCACTCTATACCACTACTAACACTATACAAACCACTCTATACCACTACTACCACTATACAACCACTCTATACCACTACAACACTATAACCACTACTAACCTATACACCACTCTATACCACTACTACACATACACCACACTACTAACACTATACACCCACTCTATACCACTACTAACACTATACAACCACCTACACTAACCACTATACACCACTCTATAAACCACTACTAACACTATACACCACTCTATACCACTACTACCACTATACACCACTCTATACCACTACTAACACCACTATACACCACTACTAACACTATAATACCCACTCTATACCACTACTAACACTATACAACCCTCTATACCACTACTACCACTATACAACCACTCTATACCACTACTAACACTATACACACACACTCTATACCACTACTAACACATACACCACTCTATAACCACTACTAACACTATATACACCACTCTATAGAACCACTACTAACACTATACACCACTCTATACCACTACTACACTATACACCACTCTATACCACTACTAACACTATACACCACTACTAACCATAACACCACTCTATCCACACTACACTACTACACCCTACTAACACTATACACCACTCTATACCACTACTAACAATACACCACTCTATACCACTACACTATACACCCACTCTATACCACTACTAACACTATCACCACTCTATACCACTACTAACACTATAACACTCATACCACACTAACACTATAACCACCACTACTAACACTATACACCACTCTATACACACTACTACACTATACACCACTCTATACCACTACTAACAACTATAACACCACTCTATAAACCAACTACTAACACTATAACAACCACTCTATACCACTACTAACACTATACCCACTCTATACACTACTAACACTATACACACTCTATACCACTACTAACACTATACACACTCTATACCACTACTAACACTATACACCACTCTAGACCACTACTAACTCTATACACCACTCATACCACTATACACCACTCTATACCACTACAACACTACACTACCACTCTATACCACTACTAACTCTATACACCACTCTATACCACTACTAACTCTATACACCACTCTATACCACTACTAACACTATACACCACTCTATACCACTACTAACACTATACCCACTCTATACCACTACTACACTATACACCAACTCTATACCACTACTACACTATACAACACCACTACTAACACTATACCCACTCTATAACTCATACCACTACTAACACTATACACCCCTCTATAAACCACTACTAACACATACACCACTCTATACCACTATACACCACTCTATACCACTACTAACACGATACACCACTCTATACCACTACTAACACTATACACCACTCTATACCACTACTAACTCTATACACACTCTATAACCACTATACACCACTCTATACCACTACTAACACTATACACCACTCTATAATACCACTATAACTCTATACACCACTCTATACCACTACTACTCTATACACCACTCTATACCACTACTACACACTATACACCACTCTATAACCACTACTAACCTATACACCACTCTATACCACTATAACTCTATACACCACTCTATACCACTACTAACACTATACACCACTCTACACCACTACTAACACTATACACCACTCTATACCACTACTAACACTATCACCACTCTATACCACTACTACACTATACACACACTCTATAACCACTACTAACACTGATACACCACTCTACATACCACTACTACACTATACAACCACACTCTATACCACTACTAAACTATAACACCACTCTATACCACTACTACACTATACACCACTCTATAAACCACTACTAACACTATACTAACACCACTCTATACCACTACTAACACTATACACCACTCTATACCACTACTACCTATACCCACTCTATACCACTAACTAACACTCAACCCACTCTATACCACTACTAACACTATACACCCCTCTATAACCACTTAACACTATACACCACTATACACTATAACACTCTATACCACTACTAACACTACACCACTCTATAACCACTACTACCACTATACACCAACTCTATACCACTACTAACACTATACACCACTACTAACACTATACACCACTCGATACCACTACTAACACTATACACCCACTCTATACCACTACTAACACTATACACCCACTCTATACCACTAACACTATACACCCACTCTATACCACTAACACTATACACCACTCTATACCACTACTAACACTATCACCACTCTATACCAACTACTAACACTATACACCACTCTATACCACTACTAACACTATACACCAATCTATACCACTACTAACACTATCACCCTACTAACACTATACACCACTCTATACCACTACTAACACTATCTACACCACTCTAACCACTACTAACACTAACACCACTCTATACCACTACTAACCTATACACCACTCTATAACCACTACTACCACTCTACACACTACTAACACTATACACCACTCTATACCACTACTAACACACTATACACCCACTCTAACCACTACTAACCTATACACCACTCTATACCACTACTACACTATACACCACTCTATACCACTCTAACACTATACACCACTCTATACCACTACTAACACTATACACCACTCTATACCACTACTACTCTATACACCACTCTATACCACTACTAACACTATACACCACTCTATACCACTAACACTATACCACTCTATACCACTACTAACACTATACACCACTCTATACCACTAACACTATACACCACTCTATACCACTCTACACTATACACACTCTATACCACTACTACACTAGATACACCACTCTATACCACTACTAACACTAACACCACTCTATACCACTACTAACACTATACCCACTCTATACCACTAACACTATACACACTCTATACCACACTACTAACACTATACACCACTCATACCACTACAACATAACACCACTCTATACCACTACAACACTATACACCACTACTAACACTATACACCACTCTATACCACTACTAACACTATACCACTACTAACACTATACACCACTCTATATACCACTACTAACACTATACACCACTCTATACCACTAACACTATACCCACTCTATACCACTACTAACACTATACACACTCTATACCACTACTAACACTATACACCACCTATACCACTACTACACTATAACACCCCAACTAACACTATACACCCACTCTATACACACTACTACACTATACACCACTCTATAACCACTACTAACACTATACCCACTCTATACCACTACTAACACTATACAACCACTCATACCACTACTAACACTATACACCACTCTATAACCACGACTAACACTATACACCACTCTATACCACTACTAACACTATATACACACTACTAACACTATACACCACTCTATACCCTAACTCACCACTATACACCACTCTATAACCACTACTAACTATACACCACTCTATCCACTACTAACACTATACACCACTCTATACCACTACTAACACTATACACCACTCTATACCACTACTAACTCTATCCACCACTCTATACACTAACACCACTCTATACACTACTAACTTAAAATACACCACTCTATACCACTACTAACTCTGTACACCACTCTATAACCCACTACTACTCTTACCCCACTCTATACCACTACTAACACTATACACCACTCTATAAACCACTACTAAACACTATACACCACTCTATACCACTACTAACACTAACACACCTATACCACTACTAACACTATACACCACTACTAACACTATACACACTCTATACCACTACTAAACACTATACACCACTCTAACCCTACTAACACTATACACCACTCTATACCACTACTAACACTATACACCACTCTATACCACTACTAACATATACACCACTCTATACACTACTAACACTATACACCACTCTATACCACTACTAACACTATACACCA
The DNA here is from genome assembly GCA_013339895.1 of Ephydatia muelleri. Taxonomy (NCBI): domain Eukaryota; kingdom Metazoa; phylum Porifera; class Demospongiae; order Spongillida; family Spongillidae; genus Ephydatia; species Ephydatia muelleri. The sequence goes on from JABACO010000015.1 coordinate 3,388,013, forward strand.
CTCTAATACCACTACTAACACTATCACCATACTACACATCACACCTATACCACTACTAACACCTATACACCACTCTATACCACTACTAACACTATACACAACTCTATACCACTACTAACACTATACACCACTACTAACACTATAACCCACTCTATACCACTACTAACACATACACCCTCTATACCACTACTAACCTATACACCACTCTATACTACACTATACCCACTCTATACACCACTACCACTACTAACACTATACCCCCTATACCACTACTAACACTATACACCACTCTATACCACTACTAACACTATACACCACTCTATACCACTACTAACACTATACACCCCCTATACCACTACTAACACTATACACCACTCTATACCACTACTAACATATACACCACTACTAACACTATACACCACTCTATACCACTACTACACTATACACCACTCTATACCACTACTACCTATACACCACGCTATACCACTACTACACTATACACCACTCTATACCACTACTAACACTATACACACTACTAACACTATACACCACTCTATACCACTACTAACACTATACACCACTCTATACCACTACTAACACTATACACCACTCTATGCTATGCCACTACTAACACTATACACACTCTATACCACTATACACCACTCTATCCACACTACAACTATACACCACTCCTATACCACTAACACTATACACCATCTATACCACTACTAACACTATCACCACTCTAATACCACTACTAACACTATACACCCTCTATACCACTACTAACACTATACACCACTATACCACTACTAACTCTATACACCACTCTATACCACTACTAACTCTATACAACCACTCTATACCACTACTAACACTATACACCACTCTATACCACTACTAACACTATACACCACTCTATACCACTACTAACTCTATACACCACTCTATACCACTACTACTAACTCTATCACCACTCTATACCACTACACACTATCACCCAACTCTAACCACTACTACACTATACCCACTCTATACCCACTACTACTCTATACCACCACTCTATAACCACTACTAACACTATACACCACTCTATAACCACTACTAACACTATACACCACTCTATACCACTACTAACACTATACACCACTCTATACCACTACTACTCTATACACACTCTATACCACTACTAAACAACTCATACACACTCTATACCAACTACTAACACGATACACTCACTCTAATCCACTACTAACACTATACACCACTCTAATACCACTACTTAACGTCTATGACAGCAACTCTATACCACTATACACCACTCTATACCACTACTAACACTATACACCACTCTATACACTAACTAACACTATACACACTACTAACACTATACACCACTCTATACCACTACTCACACTATACACACTACTAACACTATACACCACTCTATAACACTACTAACACTATACACCACTCTATAACGCACTACTGAACACTATACACCACTCTATACCACTACTAACACTATAACACACCACGCTATACCACTACTAACCACTATACAACCACTCTATACCACGACTAACTCTATAAACACCACTCTATACCACTACTAACACTATACACCACTCGATACCACTACTAACACTATACACCACCTCTATACACTACTAACACTATACACCACTCTATACCACTACTAACACTATACACCACTCTATGCCACACCACTTGCATGTCACTACTAACCAAACTACTTACCACACCACATCAACATTGATACTATTTCTATACTCACCGCTCTCTGCACTTTGTCTCCAGAGATCCGAACACATCACAATCATCATCACTAGAAAAGTGCAACATAAATAAATCAGACTTCAACAAGGCTGCACCATATATAGATCAGCTGAAAGCAATAGATGTCTGCTAAGGTGCACCAAGGCAAAACCTGCCAAAAATATTATTTCAAGTTTATAAAAAAATAAAGTTCATGAGCATTGCAACCACAGAGGCGTAGGAACGTATTTAACATTGGGGGGGCCGACTTTGTAAAATTATTAACGGAGGGGGGGGGGGGGGGGGGGGGGTGCAGTCACTTACGACGGGGGGGGGGGGGGGGGGTGCAGTCCGCTTACGACGGGGGGGGGGGGGGTGCAGACGTAGACGTAATATGGTGACGTGCGATTACGGATACTAAGTACCGGTGAGTTAAACTAAACTAAAGGGGTAACATTGGGGGGGCCGAAGTATACGTCGGCCCCCCCACCTATAAGATTGGGGGGGCCAAGGCCCCCTCTGCCCCCCCGGTTCCTACGCCTCTGTAGCAACGATCAAACACAACAAACGACCACACGAGCAGATTTGAATATTACTCCAACATGAATAAATAGGTTTGGAAATGATTACACTATGATTATGCAATCAATGATTTACATAATCATTGAACATTACGGTTCGATGGAAACAGTGCGGAGATAAAATTAAAATGTATAGAATAAATTATTGGGGGGGCCGTAAAGCATATCGGCCCCCCCTTTTACATGATTGGGGGGGCCAAGGCCCCCCTGGCCCCCCCGGTTCCTACGCCCATGAACCAAATATGAGACATTACTTTATTCCCGCTATCAATATTATTTTTTGGGTGATATGTGAGTGTTGCTATGGATTGTCCAATCAAATAGAATAATTGTTGAAATCAAACTCAATCACAAGAAAACAACATAACATATAACAGACAATAAAAATAAATACACACTAACAAATGTGATCAAACGAGCCTATAATGAGACTCTGCCCTCATGTACTGCTAGGGCCAGATCACAATAAACTGGATGGTGGTATGAAGATCTACTTCCTCGCAGGCACATGATGGCACTGCGCAGTATGGCAAAAGACAGACGGCATCTCAGCCAGCCCATAATGAGGGAATATGCCTTGTCTTGTTTGTCAGAAAGTAGTTCGGCTAACCGTTTGTAAAAAGTGGTGGCTTCTCTCCCATTGCACCCGAGGTGGAAAAAACAAGGGGTGTGAAGACGCCATGTTCAACATCACGAATGCGTTGCCTGTATTCCCTTTTCTTGGCTTGCTCATGGGTACGAAAGAGAGCAGAAAGAGGTTTGGAAACGTAGTGTAATGGGATAGACAGCAAGGCTCTGAATAGACGCTTAAACCCTTTGTGGAGGATGACTATAGGTATGTATGTATTTGGAGTGAGATTGTCAGTTGCATAGAATCGTATTACAGTAGCTAGATGCATTAGGGTGAAAAACCCTTACATCTGATTGCATACATGAATGTGATTATCAATCCGGCTCGCATAACGTACATAATAGTGCTTTACATTCTACAAAGCGCGACGTAACAAAGGCAACAAATAGACAAGCTCAGTTGTGTGCATGCGTAGTGCACGTTATCAGCCAGTGTACAGCGTTCTCGTTATTGGTTTATAGTGCTTGTGACTTTGCATCTTGCAATGCCGAAGAGTTCAAAGAGAGAGAGAGTCAGCTGGTGGATGCTTATGCTTCTAAGCATGTGACCAGAGGTGGCATTCCATCATGCAGAAGAACAGAAGCAATATATTTGTATGGTCACGAGTGGGTGCATGCAAGCCTTGTATACAAAATCACATACAAATTACTAAATTATACACTTACAAAGCCCAAAATCTATGGACTCTATAAAACCTTGAGAATTACTTTAGGAAAACCAACAACTACATATTTGGCTATCTAGAGGTCACCAGGCAGGCTCTGACATACATTGATAAATTGAATAAACTGTGCTGGGTTACTTTAGATATGCAATTTAACTGCAAACGTGTAATGAATCGAGCACAATAGACCTTTATCAATAAAAGCTCTAATTCTATTTATCAAAAACATTGCTTTAGATTATCAACTGCTGAACTTGATTCATTTTCTAAGAGTACTATTGAAAATGTATTTTTTCATGAAAAAATAAAACCCTCTTGTAAATAAATACAAAATTAGTACCAAGTTGTTTGATCTGAAATAAAAACGTATTTTGCATAAATTAATGTCTCCAACAACACTCATTTGTTGTAAATAGTATTTTTAGGATACTACGAAGGGGTGTGAAGACTTTGTGCCGTTACTAAGTTGCGCCAGTTATGCCTCGGTGCACCCCAACATAAACGTTGATTGTACTAGTGTACACAGACCAAATCTAAAATCTAGCTATGTGTAGCCAACTTGGCTTGTACCAGTTGATCTAGCTATTTTGCTAGAGAGCTGGATGACATGCTATGGAAGAGATATGGCTGGATGAGCAACAGGAGCTGAGAAAGAGTCTTCCAACTTGGTTCAATTCTCACACAGCTTTTACTTGCACTACTGGCACTCTGTGTGTTTGTGTGTATGTGTGTGTATGTGTGTGTGTAATGCACGTTTAGCAGCAATAAAGCATGTCCTGTTAACGCTTTAATAATTGAATGTCTCCCCCTCCCACACACACACACACACAAAACCTCAAGTTGTCAACTGTTACGATACATACTTGCTTTCCCTGGTCCACCAATCCAGCAGCAAAGACCCAGTGCAACTTGACAGCATCCATGTCCACCTCCCACAGCTTCGAGAGCAGGAAAACAAAGTCACTGTACTCTGCCAGTTCAACGTTCAGCACCATGCCATCACCAATAAACTGCTGGACGCAAAGACACGAAATGCTTGGCAGCATTTTGGGACTGGAGTGTATAAGGACTCCGATTGCGTCACATAGAAACTGCAAAGAAGGCCAATAAATTGACGGGTAAGGGTGAGGAAAGGGAAAGGATTGGGGGTATGGGGAGGACAATGAGAGAAGGGGCGGAGTTCAGGGGAAAGGAGTGAACATAAAGAATAATGTTATAATCACAGCTCACAATTGCCGCCTCAAATGGTGGTGCACAAAAGGTCAATGTTACTAATAGCTGTATGTTTGGTCGCTAAACTACATATACATGTAGTACACAAACCAAACAAACACCTGACTTAAATCAAGATTTCAAACAGGGGAAGGGCAACATTTCAAAGATTGAGGTGATGTTTACCTCTCCACAAAATACACCTACCATGGAAGGGAAAAGCGAATGCTGCTCCATATAAGGACGCACGTGTAGGAAATAAGAGAATAGTTGCTGATTTGTTGCATACCATACATGGATACATGTATGGTACGCTTGCCTTTGTCCTTTTTTGACAAAGCTGTACAGAAACCTGCTCCTGTATGGCTGTGGTCCTAAGAAGGCCTTTCTTTAGTGTTGTTCTTAGCCAGGTTGGGAAGAAAGATACCACGTTGATGGCAGAGAGCTGGCAGAGTGATAGCTCCGTGAGCAATGTGTTTTCACTGGCACAGAGCTGAAATGTGGAAAAGAATGAACGATCTCGGGAACGAATCCTTTTCCTGAAGGTCTAAAGTAAGGTGCAATAACAGCAAGTCACTATCTCTCTCAAGAGATCCCTCACCCAGGTGCAATAACAGCAAGTCAACATCTCTCTAAGAGACCCCTCACCCAGGTGCAATAACAGCAAGTCACCATCTCTCTCAAAAGACCCCTCACCCAGGTGCAATAACAGCAAGTCACCATCTCTCTCACGAGACCCCTCACCCAAGTGCAATTTAGAAATGTCTGCGTATGTGGCATAATGATGTTACATTATTATTATTCCATTATTATTATTATTATCAATACATACACGGCTCAATCTGAACCTTGTAAGGGCTAATATGAGGGCTATAATGTCCAGATATTGCTCTCAAGATTATTTCTGAAGTGTTATTTAGTTTTGGTCATGTTTTCGTGTGTTTTGTATGTCCCATATGTGTATGTATTCCAATAACCTGTATATTTATATAAAACATACAACATAAACAGCAATAAACAATTCTATGTACTTAAGTAAACAGTCCTATTGGCCTGAAAGCTCTGACTAGAATGGCCCTTGCAATGGCCCTCATCAAGGTAAGATTTGAATATCCATAGAGGTCAGCGATAACTTTAGACTTCGGTTGTGAGGAGTCAGTAGCCAGATGAGATGCCAATTGTGAAAATGTCTGCTTTGCTTCTTGACCCCAATTGCCGTATGTCTCCACAGCAATGGGAACACATGCCCAACCCAACTCTTGGCACCTTTTATCATTGGCTATGTGCTTTCGGGTTTCTGCAGCCAGAGCTGCTCCTCACCTAGAAAGGCTGGGCAGAGTGGAGAAGTAACAGTGATGTCAAACGCCACTGGCTTTCCTCTTTCCCACCCTTACATCAGCAGGACGAGAGTGGTTGTGGTCAGGAGTGAGCCCACTACCCATCTCAATCCTCACTGGAAAATGGGCACAACGGCAAGCTTCTGCAAATACATCCCTCAGTTGGTTGTGCTGAATCACTGCATCTCCACCTCGCTTACAGGAAACTGCATGGTGGCCTATTATTATTTTTATTATAACATTTAGATTAAACTGTGATTAGAACCATTAATTTTTTTATATGTATTGTTGTGTTTGTATATTTCAATACTAATAATAACATAATAACTTAAATATATACTTAAAACATCCCCCCTCCCGAAGTAAAGAGCCATCAAATGTGCTACTCTACATATACCAAACAGAAGCATCACATTTTTACAGCACTACAGTTAGCACATGCAATGCCCAATGCATCTCTGTGCGTGCAAGTTCTCTAGCCTATACACTGTACATACATGTACCTGTGGTGTTTATCGTAACATGTACTCTCCCCAGTGTAAAGGTTTCCCCCGCGGTCTCTCCCGTCGCACGCTAGCGAGGCGGCTTGCGCAATGGCTTTAAGCAATATAGGATATCTCACTCAACCCCCCTACATGGACCAAAATACACTATAAATAGTATCCCCTCCCGCTATACAGTCCAATAGTATTATAGGATCGGACGATGGATCGTTCTTTCACTGCGGCTGTGCAACAACGAATCCTTTATAGATTACGCAATGGTTGCGTCACGCGAGGGTCCCCATGCCCTCACACTTCTCCTGGCGACAAGGCGTCGGCGTTTCCGTTAGCCTTCCCTGGTCAGTATATCACCTTGAACTGGTATGGCTGTAGAGCCAGGCTCCACCTCGTGAGCCTTGAATTGTCCATTTTGACCCTATCCAACCATTCCAGGGCGCGGTGGTCTGTGACGACTGTAAAGGATGTTCCTAGTAGATATACTCGAAACGCATTAGTAACCAACTTGATGGCCAGACATTCTTTTTCAATGGTCGCGTACCGCCTCTCCCTGGCCAGTAGCTTCCTGCTGAAGTATGCTACGGGGTGGTCCTGACCCCGTTCGTCCACCTGGCTCAGCACTCCTCCAACTCCCCAGTCCGACGCGTCCGTCTGTAAAATGGAGCAGCCACCTTAGCGTAGTCCGGTATAAATTTCCTGTGAGTCCCAGCAAATTTCTGACTTCCTTCTTTGTCCTTGGTGTTGGGAGTGCTTCCACTGCGATCTTGCTGTTGTCTGGTCGTACTTGTCCATTCCCTACCACATGACCGAGATATGCCATGGCGAAGTGGCACTTGCCAGGCTCGGCCGTTAACTCTGCTTCCTTCAACGTGGTCAGTACGGCCCTTAGCGCAGAGAGATGGCCGGCCCAAGTCACGCTATGCACGACCACGTCGTGTATGTAGGCGGCGACGAATCCTCCAAGCCGCGCAGCAGATTGTCCATCATCCGTTGGAAGGTCGCCGGCGCTCCATGAAGACCAAATGGCATCACATTGAATTCGAACAGTCCGTAAGGCGTCACGAACGCTGTTTTCTTCCTAGATTCCGCCGACATAGGTACCTGCCAATACCCCCGTGATAAGTCCAGCGTCGATATGTAGCGGGCTTTTCCCAGTCGGTCAATCATTTCATCCACCCGGGGCATCGGATAGTTGTCCGCCTTAGAGATTGCGTTCAACCTTCGGTAGTCTACGCAAAAACGAAGCTCCCCATCTTTTTTTGACGATTGGCGCCGCCCACTCACTCGCTGACCTCGAGATCACCCCCTTCAGCATCTCCTTTTCTACTGTTCTTCGGTACGCGTACGGCAGCCGGTACGGTGGCAGCTTTACCGGTCGTTCAGCTCCCGTGTGAATGTAATGCTCGGTCACCTGCGTCCGTCCCGGTCGGGTTTGCAGGGTGTCTTTGAATTCCGCCCTTTGTTCCTCGTTCAGATGATCTGAAATCTCGCACTGTGGCCCCTCCTTCGTTGCGCCCCGACTAGGTAGGTCTGGCTCTGCCTCCTCCTCCGTGTCAACCTCCTCGAGCTCCTCCCCGAGACAGTTGGTTTCGTACCACAGGCGTAACATATTGATATGAAATACGCGGAACCTCTTCCTTTTCTTCGACCCCAAATCGATCTGGTAGTTGACATGGTTAATCTTCTTTTGTACGACGTAGGGCCCTTGCCATTGTGCTAGCAGCTTGTTGGTCGAGGTAGGAAGCAAGACCAGCACCTTGTCACCTTCCTTCAGCTTTCTATCCCTGCTCTTCAGGTCGTACCATCTCTTCTGAGTTTCCTGCGCCTTCTCCACGTTGGTATGCATGAGCTCCGCCATCTGACTCAGTTTATCAGTCCTGAATGGATAAGACATATGAGACCACGCTTTCGTCCGCGAATGATCTTTCAGTTTGTTCTGACTCCCACGCTTCCTTCACTACGTCCAGCGGGCCTCGCAAGAACACATTGCTGCAACAATTGTATTACACACACAAGGCATGCATGAACCTACTTAGCCAAAGTATGTTAAGTTGTATAGTGTCACCATTTGGTGACAATAAGAAAGGTAGTGTCACCAAATGGTGACACTAAGTTTAATGATATATAGCTTTATGAAACAAGCAAATGTTAAGTAAAAACTGGAACAAAACAGTAGAAGAATGATTGGACAACACATGCAAGTATACAAATTTTTTTTTAACTGATGCAAAGGCATGAATAGTATATTAAATCAAAGTGAAGGAAAAAGTTGGAAAAGTATAATGAGGGAATACATTATTCACTGTTTTATCAAGGCTACCACAAGGTAGGTGCACAAAAACAACTGTTGTTTTTAACAAAGTAGATTCAACATTTCTAGTCATTTTCTGCGTTTCCTTGATGGAATCCCATTATTAATATGCTCTTCCCAGCATTTGCGACCACTTGAATGCCGACAAAATGTACCAGCGTCAACACCACAATAAGTACAGTACATATCAGACAAGCTCGTCTCTCTTTCAAGACCTTTGCGTGAACACATTACACAGCGCTTCCTTTTATCATGACCGAAAAATGCTGGTCTGTGCTCAGTAGATTGAGAAAATGTCCTTTTTTCTGGTAGCACAACAGTCAATGGATTCATTAGAAGTGCTTTGACAAGCATTTGACGCATTTCTACATGGGTAGTTTTACTATGTGCCTGTGGAAAGAAGTATGCCATGCTTCGATATATATTTGCATCTATAAGTGACATCATTCCAGAAAATAGAGGAAGATTAGGACGTTCTTGAACTTTTAAGTGATGTTCCCAGCCATTCTTACCACCACCTACTTTACAATGATTAAAAGCATCAACTGCTCCATATGAATCATACCATAATTCTACAATATCAGGTCTTGGTATTTCTTTCCCACATGGTCTAATATAAGGTGTCCCTGCAGGGGCACTAGAGCTTGCAGTTGAAAGAAGAGTTAACTTATGGTGAGAGCTTGACCTCCACTGAACAGCATGAAGAACTACATTATCATCAAGGATATTGACATGTGCAGAAGCTACTGCACCAGACTCATTCATGCACCTAGCCTCGAGATCTTCTCGGGGGTAGTTTTTGTGGGCAGTCTTCACAACACCAAGGCTGTCTAACCCTCGTCTCTTCAATTCAGTTGCAGTTTTTACAGATTGAAACCACGAATCTATGAACACAAGGCGATGACTTTCAAAGTAGGGTTCCAATAAACGAAGAGTAGTAGCAGTTGTAGCCCCAAACTCTGCAAAGTATTTCAGCTGTCGGGTAATCTCTTTTCCCTCATTTAATTCAAAATTAGTACAAATGCCACTTTCCTTATCTACAACAGTCCATAACTCGTGTCCCCAAGGTTCAGGCTTTCGCCTAATGTATATAACACAATCAGCTGCTTTAAAATTCTTGTTTCTGATCATTGATTCATCCAAAATAATGTTGCGACCAGGTATCAAGGCACACTGAAAACATGTTTTAACAGCCAATAACCATTCACGCCAGTACCCGCAGCTTATCATTTGGTAGTCCATTGTTTCCAAGAGTTAGATACTTACAAATCAGTTCAAACCTTCTCCACTGGATAAACCGTCCTAAATTAGCTGCAGGAAATATTTCATCACCCATCCAATGCCAATAACGACGACGACTACCACCCAAAGGGTAGCATATCATAAAGCAAATAGCTCCAAGAAAAGTCAGAAATTCACCAATGGTTAACGGACTTGTCCACTCGTCATCAAGCTCAGCTGCCAAATTTGTCTGAGGAATGATGCACTCTTCGGCAAAAGCAATAGGAAAGTATTTTGTAAATAAAATCCAAATCAGTGAGGTATCAACTGAGCTGTCGTTATACTGAAGCTCACCACACCGAAGTTTTGGCTTGATACTGGGGTACATCACCGAGCGGGGGTCTTCAAGTATTGGCTCAAAAACCCAAGGTAGAACGTTACTAGCAGAGGTTATGGGGTTAGAACTATCCATTTCTTCCTGCTCTTCTCCTTCTTCCTGTTCGATCTCATCGTCGCTGCCTGAATCAGTTCCGCTGCTTACTGCCGCTTCCGCACGTGACCTCTGACCTTTCGGTATCTTACGCACAAAATGCCTCTGCCATATCTCATAGCTGTCAGTTAGTACATGAATATGTTTCTTGCCGACTTCCATTTCTGTACTGTCATAAGGAAAATAGACAACAAAATCGGTGGAACTAATCATTTCTTTGACTTTTCCATAGTAGAAGGATAGGAAACAAATCACGTGAGCAATACTCTACCATAGATTTTTAGGCGCGCAGTCCGCATAGTTGTTAATTGAGTGTTATATGCTACTCCCCCCAAACGACGACAAGAGTTTTAAGAGAAAGAGAACGTTTGTGTGTGGATTCCGATAGAGCTGCGAACGCTGATCACGGCGATGTAAGTTTTAAAAGTGGTGCTTGCCTATAACGGTAGATATGCGCGTTTGTAGTAATTACATATATAAGTGAACTGAGGCGAACTGAATACAAACGGATGCGTCTAAATTGTATTGGCATGATATTTCGTATAGCTCTCGTGAAATTACACAGCATGGTATATGTTTACCCTATACCAGATAGATGTTGTACGTGTGAGGGCCAAATAACTAGTTTCTGATATGGGGTCGAACTGTGGCTTGTAACGTGCGTATTTTGATACTGTTCTGGGCCATATTGAGTATATATGTTGGGGCATGTATTTTATACAGCAACGCATTTTGGTTTTGTAATAATATGCTTCTTTACAGGGAGAAAAAAAGGTGCCGTTTCATGTCTCTATAGAACTGATGATCGGACTGGGCACTGGAAGTTTAGGCTGGACTGTAGAATAAAGAAGAAGGCAAATGATTGGCCCCTTAGCGCTACTAGTGCGCATAATGTCAGTGTGTTTCCAGTCTCTATTCCACCTGAAGACCTACCGTCAAAGAAGACTTGGCATCTTGCCATGATGATGGCCTGGGTACGAGAACTATGCGGACTGCAGGTGTTACATTGTGTTAATTGGCTGTGTTTTCTATCCTTCTACTCTAATATCTATGACTTTTCCTAACAGCATAGTGTTCCCCCCACGAGCTCCAAAGTTTCTCTCACTCCATTTTTCCACCTCTCTGTCGCTGTCAAAAATTTTGGCATAAACCCATACAGAATGACCAACTCTAATGTCTTGCTTCGACATTCCTTTGGCAAGGGCTGTTTGACCGTAATATGAGTATTTCGATTAAATGAATTAAATTCCCAATTAGGTTGTGGGCTATGAATTGTTTATGTTGGGGTATGAATTTTTTATCTATGCACAGCTTGGAACATGTAAATTTGTCTTGATTGTTCCTGTGTTCATAATATAGTCAGATGAAATAAAATAGGTTTCCAAGCTGCCAAACAGAGTAAATTCTCTAACCGTTATGTGGCATATAGCTTCAAAATTTCAATCAATAGAGATACTTCATTATAAGCATTACTGATAGGAAGATTTCAACTTTTTTTTTTCCATCAAGTTTAACTTTGTTTATCTACTGTGTTTGATTGGAAATAGATACTGCCTCAATTTTTGCAGTACTAAAAGATCATCTTGTATGTGTTGAAAATTATAAGTACAAAGAACTCAACATTTTCCAAACTCATAGTATAAATAGTAATGAAAAGGTATGCCTTATTGTCACCATTTGGTGACAATAGGCCCGTACAACTTAACAAAGTAACAATGTCTCCAACTGGAAATATCTCAGAGAAGGGCTTGTCTTTCTGCTTGATGTGCATTATCTGGAAAATGTGCAAATCAGAGCTGTGAGGAAGTGCTCAGAGGGAGAGAGGGGAGAAAGAGAGAGGGAGAGAGGGAGAGGGAGGAAGAGGGAGAGGGAGGGAGAGAGAGGGAGGGAGGGAGAGAGAGAGAGAGAGAGAGAGAGAGAGAGAGAGAGGAGAGAGAGAGAGAGAGAGAGAGAGAGAGAGAGAGAGAGAGAGAAGGGGATAGGGGGGGGGGGGGGGGGGAAAGAGAAGAGAAAGAACAAACCTGATAGAGATAAAGGTTTCCTACATATGTACACCAGTTCAAGGGTTCTTGAGTCATTGGCAGAATCCTATGACAAGGAAATCATAAGATATTTAACGTACAACAGGGTCATTCCATGTCAGATCACCGAATGACCCTTAGTTTATAACACTGCACCCTCTCAGAATTGGATGAAATTTGGTATAAATGTTAAGTATCACTGGGAAAGTTATTACACCAATTATCACCTTTTGTGATGAATTAGATTAGAAGATAATTCATTTTTAATTTTCATATACCTTTCTGACCTCTCAACAATTGCACCCCCCTTTCGTATTAAGAGTCCAAACATATCGTGTAAGGTATCATTTTGAAGCTCAGAGCATGACAAATCACATGCTATTTTTACTTCAATGCTATGGATTACATAGTTAGTATTATTGTGCAATGAAATATTTAACCTTGTGTCCCCTAAAAAGGATAGGTAGTTATTAAAAATGCCACCATTTCCCAGAAAGCCCTACCATTCTAGTTCATAAAGAAATTAAAAATAGTATGGCAAATCATGCTGTTAACATACCATACATTTTCCTAGGAAGACTATTTTTTCAAACGGTTTGATTTCAAGGCCAATGTGGCATTGCGAGGCTTCATGTGTTAATTTATTCATGATTTCTGCACACTTGTGGTATTAAATGTAAACAGAACATAGGCGCATGAAGCCTTACGTGGCTAATAAACAGCTGAGCGCTTCCTGTTCTGCAAGACGCGTGTCGTGCATTTGAAATCGTGGCAGCTTTGGAACCCTTGCAAAGTGATTTGCCATTACATACACTAAAGTCCAAACGGTGCGCACAGTTTCCAGTGATGAGATCGAACTTCTTTCGTTGCGTTCCAAGTTGGCTTCGACTGATATTTGTGACATTTGTTCACATCATGAGCAAGAGTACCTGCACAAGTACTCTGTTCTACAGAGAAAGTGCTGCAATGTCTTTGATCAGCACAAAGACTGCAAGCCACGAAAGAAGTCACTAAGGGAGATCACTAGTAAGTGTAGGGCAAGTGCACTGAAAAGTGGGCATCTCCCTTATTCCAGGAGACAAACTTTGCTCATTGTGCAGGACACACTTACAGAAATTGTCTGTCCAAGCTCCTGAAGAGTTCCCCACACTTGTTGATTTGCCCACTTTTCAGTGCACTTGCCCTACACTTACATGTACTTGTGATCTCCCTTAGTGACTTCTTTCGTGGCTTGCAGTCTTTGTGCTGATCAAAGACATTGCAGCACTTTCTCTGTTTACTGATTCCTGGTCCACCAACATTTTATTTGAACGAAGAGCTCCCTTTGTCTACTTCCACCGAATCTACTTCTGATGACAGTGTTGTTCATGGAGTAGATATTGAGGAAGTTATTCACTATTTAAGCCTCACTCCAGTGAAACTTAGTAAGGTTGAACATTTCAGTACTAACCGCACCATCAAGGGAACACAGAGGTATCATCGCTATGTTCCATAATCAACTAGCACCCTAGCAGAGCATGAAATATCCTCTGGAGAGAGGACTGCTGTGGTTAGTATTGTGGGGTCATTGCAGATTGATACCTCTGATGTGACCAAGGGCAGCTACATTGCATGTATGTACGATGACGAGGTCTGGTTTGGCTGTGAAGGATATATCTGAGGAGTTTTGTGAAGTTTTCATGCATCCTAGTGTTGGAATTAGTAGTTATGTTTTTCCTGAAAAGGATGACACTTGTTGGATTTGTGAAAAAATTCTTTGCACGATTGAGCACTCCATCCTAACCAGTAGAAGAGGGTACTCCATTTCACAGGAATCAATGTCCAAGGCTACAAAGGCTCATAATTTGTGGGAGAAATAGGAGTCTAATATCACATCCACATTACGCTGTTGTATTTGTGTGTAATTATATACTTTTCTTGGCATACTCTATAGTAAACGAATACATTACTGTGACAGTGGTTACTATTTTATGTCAGGGAACAATAATGTTATCAATTGCCACCAATTTTTTTAAATAATGCAGTGCTAGAATGGTAGGGCATTCTGGGAAATGGTGGCATTTTTAATAACTACCTATCCTTTTTAGGGGACACAAGGTTAAATATTTCATTGCACAATAATACTAACTATATTATCCATAGCATTAAAGTAAAAATAGCATGTGATTTGTCATGCTCTGAGCTTTAAAATGATATCTTACATGATATATTTGGACCATCACTTAATATGAAAAGAGGGTGCAAGTGTTGAGAGGTCAGAAAGGCAAGAAAAAATAAAAACTTGATTATCTCCTAATCTAATTCATCACAAAAGGTGATAATTGGTGTAATAACTTTCCCATTGATACTAATCATATATACCAAATTTCATCTAAATCTGAGAGGGTGCAGTGTTATTGACTGGGTGATCTGACATAGAATGACCCAACAGGTGAACATCACATCTATGAAAATGTCACCAACTTTATGCAGATGCCAACACATTTAAATAAATATAATTGTTTAGGCGTAAATCCAATGATTTATCAAGCTTCAACCACAAGATTTGCCAAAAGGTTCAAATTAAAAAGACTGTGCCATACTTGAATGCTGACCTTTTTCAAGGAGTTTAACAGATGTACCATAAGAGGCTCAAAGATCATGTCCCACAGCAGAGTTGCCATCCCTGTCAGGTGCAAAGGCAATAGAGAGGGTCAAGGTATATGTAATTATTTTATCTGCGGATTAATAATATACAACCTGCTGCGTGTATTTTAGTGCACATGTACATTAAACCAAGGAAACACATTTATAAATGGAGATCAGTGTTGATGTTGCCTAAAATTCTGGTAGCACACAAGTATGAAAAGAATTATGGCAAAAAAACTTTTTTCATTGTTAATAATAACAGCAGGATCTGCTGCATTGTGGGCAGAAAAGAGGAAGCACAACACTAATGATGAGAAATGCCAGAGAGTTAGGTTGAATATCGATCCCTTTGGTGGTAGAATCATATGATTGTTGGGGAACCGAAGCACAGCGTTTCTTTTCTAGATTTTCAGGTCGGCTAGCCTCCAGATTGAACCAGCCAAAATCCATCACCACCAATCAGATGTATGGAAGACTGAACCTAAACCTAGTCAGAGCCGTCTCGTGGGCCATACTCTCCAGATCTTGCATGGCAGGTAAATCTTTTCTGTGTCTGATGGACATGTTTGACATTTATGTGTTGGAATTAATTTAAAATAATAATAAGAATAATAATAATAATGGCGGTAACAATTGTTTTGTATACCAGTTCTCTGTAAAGCTTTTTAAACTGGGTGGAACAAGGTGTTGCGCTTGCAATGGAGTCAGTGCCCGATGCAAGTCCTGTGCGTGCGTCAAAGCAGGCCGCCCTTGTTCAAGCTGTCAGCCTTCGAAGCGGAATCGGTGTTGCAATTTAGACGCTCCGTCACTACATGTACGCAACTGCGACCTTGATTTGACTACATCGCAACCAGTTTCTCCCCTACCTGACCACAGTGTGAATGTCCTAACGCAATCGGATTCACAGTCATCCACCACCGCGCAAGAACCTTTGCCACTTACACCTCCAGCTGTCATAATGCCACAGCTGCTTCCCACTCAACCGCAATCACCTTCGCCGCCCTCCCAGATAGTTCCGTTATCCTCTTCTACGTTACAAGGTCTACCCTTTCCAGGCCCATATCAACCACCCTCGACATCTAGGCAAGCATTTTCTGATCTTCCACGTCAATGTGCATCCCCTGAACCCGTAGTCCAGTCACGACCCTCGAATGCTTCATCCCCACTATCTGGGTGTCTCCCAGAGCCTCATCTAGTCAGCACTCACAGGAAGCAGTGTATAGTTGATGGATGCCAGGAGTTCATTGCACCAACTATGTGGCGAAGTCACATGAACCTCCACGCTAAAGGGGTTTTTCCTGGTGAAGTACCTACCTGGTGGTTACAGGAGCAGAACCTTACTGTCTGCACAAACTGTTTCTGCCTTGTAGCAGTGTCCCGTTTTACATCTCATTTGGATAAGTGCTCCACGATTGTTGTTTCAGGTTGTCGTAGTTTCCCTCATAGCTCCCTAGGTGTCTCATGTCCTTCCGAAAATCCTCTCCCTGCACTTCCTTCATGGGAGGAGGTATGTGAACTACAATGTCCAACAATCCGCTACATTCCACACAAGGCCAGGCCGGCAGTTGCACGTGTCCTGTCTGATGTCCTGAGGTCAATCTGCTTTGAGAACTCAGAGGAGGCATGGTTGAAACTTTTTATGCTCCCCAAATGTGTGCTGCGAGCTTCTAAGCGGGGTGGGCGCCACTGCAAGCATCCATCAATAGAGCAGCTATGCGGCTTGTGGTCTCAAGGGGACATTGGCGGCATATGGAATAGAATTAAAAGGCGTCCTGTCATCCCTCCTCACAAACAAAATTCTCCAATAGACGTATCCAAAAAGAAGATCTCTTCAGCTATAGGTCTGGGTAGAGAGGGGTTATTAGGGAAAGCTTGTCAGGCCTTGGTTTCTCCAGGCATAGCTCCTAATACCCAAGAGGTTTGGAATTCACTTCAACAGAAACACCCTAAGGGAGCTCAGCCTTCTCTACCTACATCTTCCAGTCCTCCTGTCACTCATGTGTTGCCACAGGACTTTAACATCTTATCAGTTCTTCATTCATTTCCCAAGGGTACAGCATGTGGGCCATCAGGGCTTCGCATTCAGCATCTACTTGATTCTGCTCAAATCCATCTATCAGTTCCTCTCTGCTCCTCTTTGCGTGGTGTAGTAGACATCCTGGCCAGTGGCAGAGCTCCAATTTCAGTATCAAAGTTTCTGGCTGGTGGATCTCTCACTGCATTGGTGAAGAACAAGGAGGGTCGCCCATTGGATATTCGCCCTATTGCAGTTGGAGAGGCCTTGAGACGCTTAACAGGGAAGTGTCTTTGTATCATCACTAAGCCCAAAGCCACCGATTTCTTTGCTCCTTTGCAATACGGAGTCGCATGCACAGCTGGGGCAGAAAAGGTCATTCATGGGGTTAGGAGCTGCATCAAGGAGCATTGGATAGATGATAATTTTACTGTCTGTAAGGTGGATATGTCCAATGCATTTAACTGTGTGTCTCGGCAGGCTCTCCTGGAGGAATGTGCAGTCCATTTCCCAGAACTTCTTCCCTGGGTAGGATGGTGCTATGGCTCACAACCAACTTTATGGCACCCGCTTGGACAGTTGAGTTCGGAGGTTGGTGTCCAGCAAGGGGATCCGCTGGGTCCACTTCTCTTTTCCTTAGTTCTACACAAGGTTGTGTCATATATCGCACAGGACAGGGAGTGTCTGCCTCTACTTTTTAACGGTTGGTACCTGGATGATGGGGTTTTGTTGGGGCACTCACAAGCGGTTAATCGGGCTTTGACTCTCATTCAAAAGATGGGTCCATCTTTGGGTCTTTTCGTCAATGTATCTAAATGTGAGTTGTTTGGATGTGGAGACCTGTCTTCTTTTCCTCCTGAGATGAAGGTGTCACGAGTACCCAACCTTGTGATTCTGGGTGCTCCAATTGGGGATCTCATTTTTTGTGCTAAGTTCGTGGCGCAAAAACGAGCTGATGCAGCAGTACTATTATCCCAGTTGGCAGAAGTAGGAGCGGAGGATCCTCAGGTAGCTTTCCTTCTGTTACGGCAGTGTGCGGCATTCTGCAAGTTAGTCCATTTGGCTCGCTCTGCACCTCCTTCACACATTGCAGAGGGCTTGGCGCTGTTTGACAAGGACGTACGCCAATGCTTTGCTGAATGCACAGCTGTAGATGCTGCTGATGTGGAGTGGATGCAAGCACAGCTTAGCCTTAGTAGGGGTGGGCTTGGCCTCCGTAGCTTGTCATCCCATTGTGTTGCAGCATACCTTGCCTCCATCAGCAGTTCTGGCTGTGACAAGTGGAATCTTTTAGTGGAGCCAATCGAACTCTTTAATGGGTTAGTACCAGCGGAGGATGCAATAACTCTGGAAACATTAGCCACCTCTAACATGCGCCAGCACTCCCTGTCCGGAAAAATTGAAGACCAGCAGTTTCGGCAGCTGTTTCACATCTCTTCTCCTGCCAATAGAGCTCGCTTGCTATCAATTTCATCTCGTCATGCTGCTTCGTGGCTTACTGTTGTCCCCTCCCCAGGCCTTAACTTGCATCTGGAGCCAAATGAATTCCAGATTGCTGTGAAGTGGTGGTTAGGAATGGATGTTTCGTTTGGTTCTTGCTGTCCTCACTGCCCTGACCACAGGCTGGACCCGCTTGGTCACCATGCACTGACGTGCAAACACGGGGGGGATGTAGTCTTACGTCACAACAGCCTACGGGATGTTTTTGTGGAGTTTTGCCACAGAGCCTGTCTAGGTGGTCAGGTAGAAGTGGGAAGTGGTCAAGGTCATGACAGGCTTAACTCTCGTCCTGCAGACGTTTTGGTTAAAAACTGGCACCTTGGCAAACCTGCTGCATTTGACCTCACCATCACTTCTCCGCTTAATCCAACCACTTTGACGGAAGCGGGAGTGAAGTGTGGGTCATCTGCTCAGGTTGCCGAGGTTAGGAAGCATGCTGCTAATGATGGGAAATGTAAGGAGCTGGGGTGGGTATGTATTCCACTAGCTGTGGAGTCGTATGGATGCTGGGGCATGGAAGCCCAGGAATCTTTTAAACGTCTGGCGGCTCGTCTAGCGATCCAAATGGGATGCAGCAGATCGCAGGCTACTACCACATTGTACCAGAGGCTGAGCCTTTCCCTCGTGAGAGCTAATGCAAGAGCATTGCTCTCCCGTGCAAGGGTTCATTTGGAGGAGGGGGGTTGAGGTGTGAGTGTGGATTTATAGTTATAGGTGACTTTACTATAATTAAGGTGCATTTATTTAGACCAGTATATGTGTTGATTGTGTATTATTATAGTACATGTAATAATAATAATAATAGTGCATTTATTCTCATTAGTGTATTCTTGTATCCTGTATATTATTATTATTAATAATAATAATATTAATAATAATAATAAACACCCATTACCAAACCTCCAGAAGTAATTCTTTTGCTTGGCAATAACATGCATAATACAGCTTAATGTGAATGCTCACATAATTTATAACTTTGGCTGAATTAAAGGTGGCAAAAATTAAATTTACAGGTTGGACAATATAACGTATTTCCTTGATACAGTATTGACAATTAATGAACTAATCGTATTCAGTTTATTACTTAACTGGCACACAAATGCATAGTTTAGTTGTGGTTCTACCATAGATGTGGTGAAGAATGATAGGTAACTTTGATTATTTGACCAGTTTTCAGGATGCGCGCATGCTGAAGCACAGGTAAAATGAAAGCCAACCCAGTGAGTTCAAGGCTTTCCCACCCTGGAATTGACTAGCTACAGACCTAGTGTGGAAAAGCTTTACAGCCGCCCTGGCTTTATCGAACACAATCCAGGGAATGCTGGCTGGGAGTTCAACAATTTCCACCCTGGACGTTTCTAACATTTTCCTGTGAAGCTGTGATAGCCCGATCATGTACAGCGTCAATGACTTACCAGCTACTTCCAGGAAGGACTGTGTTGGCTGTAGCGTAGAAGGCGGGGGGGTGTTGGCATCACGTGGATCCAGGATCAGTAACGTACGTGCTGTCATGACCATGCTACAACGGGTAAATAACAATGAATTATTGTTATTGATTGTCCATTACTTACAACTAATTCGATCAATCTGCAACTTCTTGCCCCCATGCGTGACGTACAACTGAACTCATCAATAGAACCCCCATAAATAGCTACATGCCATCATGCAGGTTCTGAATACATTCGCTCAATTGTCACGTGAATAAGTCCATCCACGGGGTGATCCTTTACAGTAGTTCGTTGGACCGTGGTTAGATATCTACAGTAGCCATATGGCTTACACAAAGAACCCAGAGCATAGCTCCATGGTGCAGTGGTGATGTCATCTGGTCTAGACCAGCCTGTACATCACACACACGCCACACACACACACACACGCACACACAGGCACACAAGCAAGCATGGGTCTGGAAGTACATGTACAAGTAACTCTACCTAGGCGTCTGTCACCATGGCAACATACATACATCCATCCCTCACAGGTACAGGACACTCACTGCGTGACTGGAGGAGGGAGGATACGATAGCATGAAGGTGCTGCAAGAGCTCATCAGCGCTGGCTTCAAACGGGCCACCTTGCAGGAACATTCTACAGAGGAAAGACTAGGAGAGAGGCCTTTCAATTCACACCCCCAATACATTCCAGAGCCTGCTCACCAACAGTGTGCCACAAGGGATTGGGGACTCCCTGAATAGCTCATTCAGATATTCGGAAGAGCAGTCCCTTGTAAGGAGTGGCTGGGTGGGAAGGAGATCAGGTGGAGAAAGAAGACCCTAAGCTTTTGGGCACACACATATTTGCAGCTAAAAGGGAACTTCAGTTTGGGACATACAATACCCCTAGGGAGCTTGACACACAACAAACACATGGCTGAAATGACGTACCATGAATATGGCATTTCCTGCAAGTAAAATAGAGTAATAGAACAGTTATATACATGTACAAAGGCAGTCACGCACGCACACACGCACGCACGCACGCATGCACACACACACGCACACACACACACACACACACACACACACACACACACACACACACACACACACACACACACACACACACACACACACACACACACACACACACACATACACACACATGTATGGCAACTAGCCTAGATCCAACAGGGCTCTTCCGTTAACTCTGTGTTCAGCTTCACACAAATGTGAGGTCTGTCAGCTGGCTTGCTTGCATCAGAGGTACGAGAGGAGAAGAGGAGAACAGGTCGGTGGCCTGAGAAGGTCAAAGCGCTCCAGAAAGGGCTAATAGGAGGGGGATGGGCTAATGGGAGGGGGCAATGGGCTAATAGGAGGGGGCAATGGGCTAATAGGAGGGGCATGGCTAATAGGAGGGGGCAATGGGCTAATAGGAGGGGGCAATGGGCTAATAGGAGGGGGCAATGGGCTAATAGGAGGGGGCAATGGGCTAATAGGAGGGGGCAATGGGCTAATAGGAGAGGGCAATGGGCTAATAGGAGGGGGCAATGGGCTAATAGGAGGGGGCAATGGGCTAATAGGAGGGGGCAATGGGCTAATGGGAGGGGGCAATGGGCTAATGGGAGGGGGCAATGGGCTAATAGGAGAGGGCAATGGGCTAATAGGAGGGGGATGGGCTAATGGGAGGGGGCAATGGGCTAATAGGAGGGGGATGGGCTAATGGGAGGGGGCAATGGGCTAATAGGAGAGGGGCAATGGGCTAATAGGAGGGGGCAATGGGCTAATAGGAGAGGGGCAATGGGCTAATAGGAGAGGGGCAATGGGCTAATAGGAGGGGGATGGCTAATGGGAGGGGGCAATGGGCTAATAGGAGGGGGCAATGGGCTAATAGGAGGGGGCAATGGGCTAATAGGAGGGGGCAATGGGCTAATAGGAGGGGGCAATGGGCTAATAGGAGGGGGCAATGGGCTAATAGGAGGGGGCAATGGGCTAATGGGAGGGGGCAATGGGCTAATGGGAGGGGGCAATGGGCTAATGGGAGGGGGCAATGGGAGGGGGCAATGGGCTAATGGAAGGGGGCAATGGGCTAATGGAGGGGGCAATGGGCTAATAGGAGGGGGCAATGGGCTAATGGGAGGGGGCAATGGGCTAATGGGAGGGGGCAATGGGCTAATGGGAGGGGGCAATGGGAGGGGGCAATGGGCTAATGGGAGGGGGCAATGGGAGGGGGCAATGGGCTAGTAAGAGATACATTGTGGAGCCAAGAGCCCATTTCTGCAGTGTTTGCACAAGCAAGACAGCAGTTACTAGAGGATAAATGAAGCCAGGGACTGATATTTCATTTGCCAAACGAACAAGAGATATACATTATCAGCTGGCACGATTAAAAATGATTACTAAACTCATGTGGAGAACACCCGATGAGCAGTTAGCTCTCCCTTACCAAAAGCCTGTAGCATTGACAAACACAGGCCCACTAGTTTCATCACCATGTCCAGCGTGTCCTTGGAACGGGACGACAATGCATGGGCCATAGCCTGGAGGACAGAGCAGTGCTCAGTACCTTCATCTCTGAGGAGGCCATCACATACACATGTACATGCAGATGACATCATATCACCCATACACACAACAATCCACACATAGCAATCCACACACATGTTGCAGGACCACGAAGAGTAGACGCACAATGGCCAAGGTGTCATATGTACAATGCACATAGGCTTATTGTGCATTTGCACACCAACTTGCATTCATAATGATGGTGCACTCTTATGTTCAGGTACCAAATGTATGCCATAATGATGAGCAGATGACCACACCCACAGATCTTACCTCCTTTACAGACTGCAAGGTTAAGGACTTCATGATGGACACCAACTACAATGCTATATCCATGTTGCCTACAAGATAGACTACCCTCACAGCAAATTCTTTCGATCAATAGTTACAAATGTGCCAAATGATGTCACATTGTATTTAAACCACGTTGTGTTTGTACAAGCTCACCAGATTGAACAGCTTCAGGAAGTTCCTGCAACAAATCAGCATCATGGGCCTGGTTGTCTTGGAATCTGTGCAACACGTGTTGTGATGTGTGTGTGTGTGTGTGTGTGTGTGTGTGTGTGTGTTGTGTAGTAGTGCGTCAATGTGCTTATGGATGTAGTGTGTATCTTTGTATAATGCATACTATCTCATGCTTGCATCTGTAAGCACAAGTAAGCACTTAATAAACCTGCAGCACTGCCTGCTCCTAATTATTTGTGATACAAATTTAGTACCACAATGGCCACATAATTGACACTGACAAATTAAATCACTTAGGAACCTCAATTCCAACTCTATGCAACAAAAGGAAACCTATGCTATATAGTGCCATGAGGTACAACCAATGGTGATCCTAAAAGCTCTATGTCAGTAGAACAACAGCTTCAAGCAAAGCTTAAAAGATCCACTTGGATCAACTACACCCTAAACCCACTTGGGAACACACACATCGATTCCATACCATCTACAGAAACTCCGTATTCGTAGTAATTCATTTAGGGTTGCATTGTGTCATTATCACAGATAAGGAGGACTGCACAGTGCAGTCACTGGTGTGTGTATTCACCACCACGTTATACACACACAGTTCATGAACAAGTGTGTACTTTGACGCACAACCATGTCAGAAAATAATGAAGTACTTTGGAAACACTACCAGCTGTATTGCAAAACAGCTCCATTTTCGCAGTATATGACCATTAAGGTAGGGAAAATGCTTGGTGGCATGCAGATAACTTTAGCCATAGTACTGCACACAGTATGGGCTTGGCCACAAGTACCAGGCTAGCTATGTTCAGATGTCTTGCACGTTAAATAAAGGAAGTACATGTATGTGCTACAAATTATCAAGGTCACAAAAAAAAAGTTGGAACACTGTCGCAATTGATGAGTCACGATGACCATGGTCTTACCCTATAAGAGAGGAGAATGGAACAGAGAAAGTGACTATCTGTCCATCAGGGCATAGCAGAAGAGTGGTATCTGCAACCCCTTTCCTTAAGTCTCCGCCATTCTCAGAGGCATCAAGTCCAAACACGCCATACGGTACGTACAGCAATCTGCAGCAGCAGAGGCAAAGTGGAAGTGGAGGCCAAGGGAGAGAAAATTGATTAGAATACTTGTACACAGTAAGTGGGTGCTTCCAACATGTTTTACTACACAAGTATACTGAATATAGCAGCTGATCTGCTTTTCCCATATCATCAACAAGAAAAATTAAAGAGTAAGGAAAGAGGCTCTGAGTGTGTTCTCCCGCCTAGACTCTCTGCGTGCAATCAGCCAGACCAGCCCCAAATCCAAAATGATTGCAGAAATCTATAGCCATCTCAATTTATCCTTAGTGAGATCAGTGGCTAGGGCCATTTAGGTAGGGAATTAGTGCATAGTTACAGTTGAACTGTTGGTTTGAATTTGTGTATATTTTAGTGCTTAGTTTAAATAATAATGATATGGATTTGTGGTGTATGTACTTAGTCAAAAATGGTCTAGCCTGAATTGGTGTACAGAATGATTCCTACCTGCATCCCTTGCCAATGTTAAAGGCTGCCACCTTGGGACCGCTTTGCACGGGCCACAGCTATAATGTTAAGAAAAGAATATGCCATAAACATAGAGCTCCCATAAATTGCAAGTGGGGTATTACAAATTCTAATTATGTTCAGTGCTCCAATGACTAACCTTCCTTTCAAGATGGTTTGTTACTTATATTAACTCTTCCACAGGCAGCAGCACAATATTGTGCCGCAGCTGCTATACAAAAGCCATTTTGTATTTCTAAATCTTTATCGTTTTGGTAGTCAACAACACAATGTTCAGAGGAAAAGTATTTTGCTTGTCAAATTCACAGGGTTGTTTACAAAGAACATTTTCTGCAACACGGAAACGCTTATTCCACACTACACCACATTAATTGGCTTTGCCCACGAAAGAGTTAATTACCATAATGCCATGCAGTAGCTGATTCTTATATTAATCACTATTATTAATTTAAAAGGCCTCCAGTTTGAACTAACTGCCCCCATTCTCAAAAAAGAACACTGCTTGAATGAATGGTCATACATTCTAGAATATTATTTGGATTAATTACTCCAAGAAATGAGTTGCTCTACTTTCAGCTAGCTTGCATCTTTATTGTCAATATGCCACCTTTTTGTTAATCTTTTACATAAAATCCTACATCTTGAAGTAAATTTACACAACAGCTCTTCTTGAAAGAAGTGGTTAATGTTTCAAGCAGCTAGCTCCAAGCTCATGCCAGTGGCCATCATAAATTCATGCAGCATTATCTTGTAGCAGTGTCTTCCCACTTACTTCCACAATTCCTCTTAGCGTGGAGTAGATGCAGAAGCACTGAGCTCTGCTAACCCCTGAAGCTCGTTTCTCCCTGGAGTGACCTCTCTCAACCAACAACCACCCACACTGGGCTTCTCTGTACCCTACACAGAAGAAAGGTCTTGTGTTCACTGAAGAAGACAAGTCACTTCTATCACCCCCCCCCCCCCTCAATCCCATCTGTCCTCTTGATCTACAGTGAAGTGGTGTCCTTCATAAATGTAGACAACCACTTATGTGACATGTATATGGAAGTGGGGATGGGGTGAAGGGGTGGAGGGAATTGGTGGTTTATGATGGGGAAGATATGGTGCACTATGTATCTGGATCTTCTCCAGGTACCTCCCCCATAAGAGTCGAACCTTTCCACATGCGCCTCACTGCCAGAGAATCTACATCCATGACAAGAACTCTCCCAAAACCATCCACCAATGCAGCAAGGTTTCCCAATGGGGAGATCAAGATTGACCCAACTGAGCGACGCTGGTCTGGAACATTGGTACTATGGTGATGAAAATATGTTCACAAGTAATGTGTATCTTCTCCACACCATCTTATGGTGGTGGTGTGTGTGTGTGTGTATGTGATACATGTATATACAGAAATGCATAATCACACATAAACCCCCTCCATGCACACACACACACACACACACACACAAACACACACTCACACACACACACACACACAAACACACACTCACACACACACACACACACACACACACACACACACACACCCACACACACACACACACACACACACACACACACACACACACACACACACACAACATCAAGACGTGAATCTAATCGCATGGGCACACACATACACCAGGCCTGACCCAACAGGGAAGGCCTGAGTGAGATTTATAGTCTCTTTATTAAATGCTTCATTTTATGAACACAAAGTTAACAACAGGAGTGTTATCAACTGAGCTGATCTACTGAGGTCAGGGCAGAAATAGGGGCTATCTCACAAATCAAGGGGGTGTATATCTGCACAATCCTATAGCCTACCAACACTGAACACATCCACCCCTTCTGCCCACACTCCATCAATGCAATTGACATGCATGAAGATAATTTGTTTCCAGCTATCCCTATGCTTGGGTTCACTGAGAGAGTTGATATGAAGCACATGAGGGTGTTGGACAGAAGGGGTAAAGAAATAAATAGAAGAAAGAAAGGTTAAGAAAAATATTGCACAACGCTCTTGCATGTAGATCTTTTTATCCCACTTTTTAAAATGATCCATTCCTCTGAGCTAGTATTATACTGCAGTCAGGACTTTGTTTGAAACCACATTGAACAAGACCTACATTTTTCCTTGGAATGGTTACAATTCTGTGACTAGGCATGTCTAAAAGACCATCACACCCACACCCACACCCAGGATCTGTTGGACGAAATGGTCTGTCAGTCACCCCATACAATACAATCACACAAAAAGCAAACATCCTCCAATTGCAACTGTTATTACAATAACACAATAACATGTGCCAGATCAAGGTGCCTGTTCCCATATATGGCTAATCCGCCCCCTCTCACCTCATAAGTAAATTGATAAGGGGCACAGCTATGTCCTCTGGAGACTTGCTGCTCTGAGCAGGTGTTGGATTAGAGGGCTTTCCTCCTCCCCATCCAAGCCACCCCCTGAAATAGGAGGATCATGGTACTGTGATGGTGGTGCTATAGTGAGGTACTGGTGGGCCTAAGGGGAGATCATGGTACTGTCATGATGGTGCTATAGTGAGGTACTGGTGGGCCTAGGGGAGATCATGGTACTGTGATGATGGTGCAATAGTGAGGTACTGGTGGGCCTAGGGGAGATCATGGTACTGTGATGATGGTGCTATAGTGAGGTACTGGTGGGCCTAGAGGAGATCATGGTACTGTCATGATGGTGCTATAGTGAGGTACTGGTGGGCCTAGAGGAGATCATGGTACTGTGATGATGGTGCTATAGTGAGGTACTGGTGGGCCTAGGGGAGATCATGGTATTGTGATGGTGGTGCTATAGTGAGGTACTGGTGGGCCTAGGGGAGATCATGGTACTGTGATGATGGTGCTATAGTGAGATACTGGTGGGCCTAGGGGAGATCATGGTACTGTGATGGTGGTGCTATAGTGAGGTACTGGTGGTCCTAGGGGAGATCATGGTACTGTGATGATGGTGCTATAGTGAGGTACTGGTGGGCCTAGGGGAGATCATGGTACTGTGATGGTGGTGCTATAGTGAGGTACTGGTGGGCCTAGGGGAGATCATGGTACTGTGATGGTGGTGCTATAGTGAGGTACTGATGGGCCTATGGGAGATCATGGTACTGTGATGGTGGTGCTATAGTGAGGTACTGGTGGGCCTAGGGGAGATCATGGTACTGTGATGATGGTGCTATAGTGAGGTACTGGTGGGCCTAAGGGGAGATCATGGTACTGTCATGATGGTGCTATAGTGAGGTACTGGTGGTCCTAGGGGAGATCATGGTACTGTGAAGATGGTGCTATAGTGAGGTACTGGTGGGCCTAGAGGAGATCATGGTACTGTAATGATGGTGCTATAGTGAGGTACTGGTGGGCCTATGGGAGATCATGGTACTGTGATGGTGGTGCTATAGTGAGGTACTGGTGGGCCTAGGGGAGATCATGGTACTGTGATGGTGGTGCTATAGTGAGGTACTGGTGGGCCTAGGGGAGATCATGGTACTGTGATGGTGGTGCTATAGTGAGGTACTGATGGGCCTATGGGAGATCATGGTACTGTGATGATGGTGCTATAGTGAGGTACTGGTGGGCCTAGGGGAGATTATGGTACTATGATGGTGGTGCTATAGTGAGGTACTGGTGGGCCTAGGGGAGATCATGGTACTGTGATGACATGTGAATGGTATAATACAGCTTGTATGTGAGCACTAATTACATGCAGGTGTCTGTTATATCCATACAGCTACACAACAGCTACATTCCCAGACAATATTCCTACACAATATGTGTAGCTACATTCCCAAACAATGTAAACTTTCCCTCCACCTACCCAGCCTGAGACAGCTTTCCGAGGACTGCACTGGTCATCTTAGATGCCACAGCACTCACCACGCCAGACATATTCAGGCTGCCAGCATCCTTGTGATGGGAAGAGAATATGACTACCCCATACAACCTACACATCCTTCCCCCCCCCCCCCCCCCCTTGACTTCTGGCTCCTCCCCCTTCCTTAACTGGTCCCCATACCTTAGTAATCCTGTAGAGTGCAATCATAGGCTGTTCTCCCACAGCGATAAGCCTGGACACTGGAGAGGGTGTGGTCTTCACACTGCTGTCCACTCCTCCTACAGTACTGGCTTCACACAGGTGCTCAAAGATGGAGGATGTATGTGGAGCTGTGTAGCAGGGGGTAAGGAGGTCGGGAGGAGTGAGGGTGGGAGGGAGTAAGAAGGGAAGGTGAGGTGAGAGGATGTGGGAGGAGGTGAGAAAGGAGGGTGAGGTGACGGACAGGAGAAGGGAGAGCAGGGGAGAAGGGAGGGAGGTGAGGATAGAGGAGGATTGGGAGTAAGTGAGGTGTATAGTTATCAAATCAAGTTCCACAGCACAAACCCAGCAAGGCAATGCCAGCTGTTGAAGACTGGTCCCGCAGGTGCCATTTCTTATAGATCAGGAAGGATGGATCTTCCCTCTGCTCTCCTAACAACAAGAAAGCAGATACTTGCAACAGATGGTTTAGTAACCAGGGCTCAGATATGGAAAGCCAGAAAAGAAAGGGAGGGCTGATTTGGCAATGCTCCCACATCAAATGAAAAGAAACAAACAGGTTGAGATTATTATGCCAAATAAATACATAGCTTGCAAACAACATGACCTGCTGCAAGTTCAAGATGCACTGCCATTACAAAAACCTTGTGTCTTTCTCACACGTGCATGCATGTACATGCATCAGCACACTACTGTACATAGATACAGATCACACCATACCCAATCACACCATACCCCCATATTGCTCACCACACACACAAACACAACACACCCACACATAACACTCAAATAAACACACATCACCTTCTTGCTTTCGTGCCGCGATCGCACTCCGTATAGCATGAACACAGCTCTGGCCATCCACAATGCAAACAGCACTCTTGAAAAGCACCGCCAGGCTATGCTATATCAAGTAAAAGCATGGAGCAAGCTGTCCATCCCCTCCCCCCTGAAACACTCTACTCCACACTACCTGATGTTTGGAAGGAGAAACTGATGCAGGTGTGCAAACAATCTTGGCCACTGGCTCACTGTGCAGAGGTTGGGCCAGGATCTGTGTACCAGACTACAAGGACACACTCACTGAACAGCTGCACATTGTATTTTAATATGTACATTCAGGGTTCAGCAAGGCAGTAACTAGCAACTACATTCATTGTGTGGTTGTCTTTGGTCTATCACATGTAAGGGGCAGCAATGGGCTGTTCCATTACTACTTCATTGTGTGGTTGTCTATGGTCTATCAAATGTAAGAGGCAGCAATGGGCAGTTCCATTACTACTTCATTGTGTGGATGTCTATGGTCTATCAAATGTAAGAGGACTGTTCCATTATATTGACCCCCCCCCCCCCCCCCCCACCCTGAATTATTACCTTGCTCATGACACACACATACACTGTTGCAACACATACACCCACCACCCCCCCCCCCCACACACACACACACAAACACACACCCATACACACAAATGCATGCTCACAAGCATGCTACGTTACACATACAAATATGCCATTCTACAGCATAACACAAATGCAACTGCACACCACACTCACCTGCATACAATCTGGTTATATATACAAACCTTGGAATACATCCTGACATAGCCATCAGAGAAACCAGCTACTACAACACTGTGGACATCTTGAGGGTCCCTGCATGCGTAGTCACATATATCAAATAAACAACACCACCCACTTCCTAACCTTGGATCCAGTACAAATGGCAAAACGATCAGGGCAGTGGCCTGGGGCCTAGAGGTATTAATTGGGTGTGGGAAGATAATCACAGTAAATGTCCCAGTAGTACAGTATCTTTGTCTCCAATGCAGTTGCTATTTCATCTGCACAATGCTTTTACATAGATTAGCAACCGTTTCACGCTGATAGAAAGAAAAGTACATCAGAATCAAAACTGAGCCAAGTGTATGCTTGCAAGAAATGTTATAATAGGAGACTGTTCCAATGCTGAACAGGGAACAGGTTCAGCGTAGCTATGACGACATAAACTTAACTGCTAAGCACAATATGTGCACATCAGTAGTAGACTGCAAAATAAGGAGGAGGAGGAGGAGGAGGAGGAGGAGGAGGAGGAGGAGGAGGAGGAGGAGGAGAAGGAGGAGGAGGAGGAGGAGGAGGAGGAGGAGGGCTTGCCTTGGCTTGTTAGCATCCCTGGTTACAAAAAGAAGGCCTTCATAGCAGGTCTTGTAGAACCTCCCTCCACCTTCATGGGATATAGGCCCTGGAAAGAGTTAGGAAAGGAGGAACAATATGTTCATATAACAGCACACACAATACACACACACACACACACACACACACACACACACGCACACACACACATGCACACACACACTCACTCACAGAGACTGTGCACAAACAGGAATTTGGTAGGTTAGAGGTGCTAAGTTAACAAAGAGCCATCCAACAACGTCTGAATTAAACACTCAACATACCTATATATGGGATGGATGCACTTGCCCTTACAGAGGAAGCAAGGTTGGTCTATACCAGCTGAAGTGTATAGCTACAGGTGCACAGTGCGCATAGGCAATTACCAAGGGCTAACTGATGACTAATTTCTCATTGAGATTGTTAGATGAAAGAAAGCATGTTTGGCACCAAAATATACATATGACCAAACCACGATGATGGAGGACAATGAAACTATGCTCCCTCATGTTATTTAATGCCCACCACTGATGTATGCTACCACAATGTGGCTACTCCCTCATATCATTCGAAGCAATGTGTGGCAAAAAACTGTTTGTACATTCAGTAAGTAGGCACAAATACATCATTTAGACCAATCAGAGTATTAATTATATGCCAACAATGAACAGCCTGTGCACTCAGATCTAGCAGAGCGATGTGTACAGCATTCATTTCCCAAGCCTACAGGTCACCTGGACTGAATAATAGGACTCCATCCAAAAAACACTAGACTGCACCTCAGTTGCTTTTTATCACATGGGACCCAGAGACAATAAGGCAGCACCACCTTGTTTTTTTTATTTTTGTTTTGTTGCTTGTTTCGTTTAGGCCGTCTGCCTACGAACTTTTCTAGTAATTTCGTTGTGTTTCTCATGAGCTTATCTTTACCCATTGAAATACACCAGTGCTGTTCATGTCTTTATCGTGACACGTTGCCGGCACCACACTATACACTTGTGAGGCCTGGTATTGTACCGTCGAAAACTGTGAATTGGGCCTTGAACGACGCAACGAACGCCAGCAGCCTTCCAGTTGGGCATTGAGCAAGCATCACCTCATTCGCCTTCGGGGAAGGGCACTGAGGATAGGATGTTACATGCAATAGTCATGTTAACAGTTGTAACGATACATTCATGTAAAAATATATGCATTAATTTGCATGACAATAGTCTTCAGAGCACATGCTTGCATACTTCATCGCCATGTTGTACACCACCACTAGCATAAAGCAAGGTTGATGAAACTAGTCCGAGCGGAACAATCCCTACTGACAACAATCGAGGCTCCATGTCAGAGGACGTTTATTCCAATAATGCCGCACCATACGTGTTTTCGTGCGGTTAATTAATTTAAGTCACGTGTGTAACCTATAGATATGAATGATTAATATGAATTGAACGTTGATTGAATTTGGCAATTCGTCATTCGTATCGGCTGAGATGGACGGTTTGAACACATCAGAATCGTAAGTAATCATTGTTACTGCAGTGCCTAAAGCGAATTTCGTTTGCATATTCCTTGTAAATAATCACTGTTGAAGTGTAATGAAGGTAAATAGATACATGAAGTGGTACATCAAACGGGACCGCGCGTTTGCGTTATAACCAAATACAAAGGTGAAGATCAAATCTCGGAACCGAAAATTAGTGATACGAACGAGGAAATAGAAGATATCTTTGAACAACGAGGAGTGGCTAGCTCAAACGTTAATGCGATGAGGAAATCACTACTCGTACCCTCCCTGAAAAAAAAAAAACCCTGATACCAGTCTGAGATTTAGCTAGGTGGTTTCATATATACAGCGTGCTTGGCTTCTTCAGTTCTCGTTAGATGGAAGTTTTAACCTAAGTCTAAATGTTGAATTTCACTGATCCAGTTGCGCAAGACAGTCGAAGATGTTGCTGGGTGGTTTCGTACATGCCCGGCGTTGATTTGATGGAAATGTCGAGTGGTTATTTTAAAAATTTGTTAATGACACGAGTTATTAATTTCACAAAGAGAGGGCCGGTGTAAGCGCGTTTTAGCAGAGATAATATAGTATTATCTCTGGTTTTAGGGACCCCTATTATCGGGGACCCCGGGTCCCCATAACGCTAGCGAAATATAGGGACCCCCGGACTCATATCGCTAGTGTTATGAGGACCCCTCATCCCAATATCGCTAGCGTTTTAGGGACTCTCTAGCGTTTAGGGGACCCCGTGTAATTTGACATGCAGATGAGATAAATTAATATTGTTAATACATGAACACGCACGACAGAACAATTCAGTAATGAAAAACTCCTACACAAAATCAACAATCCTTGCAGTTCCAGGTAGTTATCAGATATATTAAAGACGGATACTGTATTTCTTTTGCCTACATCTCTTGACAGGAACATTCGTTGTTGGGAATGGCATCAGCTTCTGACTTTCAAAGCGCTTTAATAGGTGATTTCTCATTGCATCCTGTTTAAGAGCTAAATCCTGTAGATTGTCTCCTTGTGCCCAATGGTACCCAAAGGCAATAGCAAATGCTCCACAGTCCAGTCCCCCTTTTTGTTGCTGAATGGACTGACGTGTTATATTCAGTGTAGAATTTCCAGTGCAAAAATTAGCATAGATTGTGGCCAACTGTTTTTCTAGTAAAGGTGGAATAATCGTACTTGCCATACTGCTAGAAGATGCAGCTCATTTTTAGAAAGAACAGTGATCACCCAGTGAGATTCACCAGTGAATTTGTGCTGCTTGCACTAAGGAAAAAATAATTATTATAATAAGTATTTTAGTGTCATACATTCTTACCATTAATATCTTTGTCAACTGAATGGTAGAGCTGAATTTGCTGTGCAAAAAGAGTAGATTGAAACCCTTTGATGTGTGGAAATGATTTTTCCAGCAGCATTTGTGCAGCAGCAATGTGCTTGTCATTAAGTAAAGTACCATTTTCCAGTTCTGCTCTATCCATCAATGTCAAATTCAGATCTTTTACCCAGATGTCACTTGAAATCGCGTTTTGTGGGTTTTCATATATGAGTATCTGTTCGTCCTGGTCAGAAGCCTCCTTACCATCGATTGCCTCTTCTTGTTAGTGTAACAACTTGATAACAGGCTAAAGGTGTAAGTATTCAGAGGAGGTAATAGAACCGCCTCCCTAGACTCTGGAATTCACTTCCACATGTCAATTAACCTATATAAATCCTTGAGGAATGACTCGTATGGTTTGTACTGGAACTACGTTTTGACAAAGTATGACCCATTCTTGCCATGTACATGGCACAGAGCATGTCCCACCAGTTAGTTTAACTAGCGTACAGTAAGGCAGTGTCCAATAAGATACTGTACACATTCTTCAATGACATGCAATATGCTACGCACTTCACAAACTCTTTTACAGAATGTTATGTCATTTTAAGTATTATTATTGGAATATACAAACACAGAAATACATATACAGCGATACATATACATATACAACAATGAATGGTCCTAATCACAGTTTGAACATACACAAGAACAAAGAACTAACTACACTACACTACACTACACTACACTACACTACACTACACTATACTACACACAAATGCACACAAATGCCCTAAAGAACTACTACCCTGCCCACGATGGCCCTGGATACCGATCTAACTAAACACATGTTCATTCTGCTGTAGATGTCAAACAGGGCAACAGATTTGGGGCGACCTTGGTGGATGGACAGTAAAGACGCTAGACGTGAGAAAACGTTTTGGGCCTCCTTCCCCCAATGCCCAAAGGTCTCTACTGCCAGTGGAATGCACACCCACCCCAGCTCCTGACACCTGGCATCATTGGTGGAATGTTCTCTACATTCTGCGGCATGGGGTGAAGTGACCGTTATATCAAAGGCAGCAGGCTTGCCTCTATCCCAACCTTGAACCAACACATTAGCTGGACGTGTGTTGATGTGATCTCCAGATAGGCCATATCCCACTTCTGAAACCCTTACAGACAGGTGAGCTCGGTGGCAGAATTCGGCAAAGGTGTCCCTGAGGTGGTTATGACGGGTGACCACGTCTCCACCATGCCAGCACGAGGTTGCATGGTGGCCAAGAGGGTCAAGTACAGCTCCAGGGCAGAAGGGGCAAGAAGAAGCAGTTGATGTGTTGAGGCCTAGCCACCACCTGATGGACACTTGGCACTCTTCTGAATCTAGGTGCATATCAAGCTTACAGAGGGGATGGCAGAGACCCAAGAGCTTGCATGGGGGCAGAAACTGACAGCATGCGAGCTTTGTTGACTAAGGTTTGGAACATATGGGTGTCGAGCTTTAAAGATCTAGGGGAGGGGGAGTGTTAAGGACTGCCTCCACAGTAAGAGAATCCTGTGGAGACACCTGGGCGTTAAAATGGGAGACAGCCTGCTGTAGATGAATGTTGTCTGGGCTCCCTAAGTCTGAGGCTGCTAATGAAGAGATAAAGCCAGCACATGAGTGAAGAGAGAGGGAGCAAAGGCCTAGCCCACCTAGCTTAGGGCAAAGTTGAGCTTGATGCCACTGAGTGTCAGGCACATCTACTGCTAGGCAAGAAGCAAAACAAAGCCTCACCTCTTCATCGAAGAACTTCAGGGAGTCAGAACAGAGGCTTGTAGGTGTGGTTCTAGCTGGATGCACTAACTTGCAATAACCACCACACATGTGGAGAAGTGAAATGGCAACGTGGAGGTCAACAGCAGAGACATCAGTTAGCAAAGCCCCCTGAAGGCTGCACTTCTCAGCCAAAAATTGAGAACAGTATATGAAGTCCCCAATTGGTGACCCCAGGATCTCCAAATTAGGAAGGATGGAGGACTTGACTGTATCTGGAAAATGGGAGTTGCCACTCTTGCTAAACATCTCACATTTGGGGAGATTGATGTGAAGCCCTAAATGGGGCCCCAGCTCTTTAATCAAATGCAGGGCACACACTACTGCTGACCTCTCACCTGTAAGCACGCCATCATCCAGATACCACAAATTAAGACTTAGGTCAAAGTAACATCATCGGTCTCTATGCTGGAAACAAGCTTCCGAAGGAAAAGAGCAAATAGCACTGGGCCCAGCATCACCCTGCTGCACACCCGACTGTGAGCTGATTGTACCCCTGGGGTGCCACAGAATGGAATGTGAATCATAACACCATGACACCCAGGGCAGCAATTCAGGAAAGAAGAGAGCACACTCATCAAGGACAGTCTGTCTGGATACCCTATTGAAAGCATTTGACATATCCACCTTGAAAACTGCAAAGTCTCCACTCTTCCAGCTATTTTCAATGCACTTTCTCACACTGTGGACAACTTTCTCTGCACCAGCCTTGCATGCTACACCAAACTGAGATGGTTGGAAAAAGGACGAGAACCTATCCCTCAAAATTGCATGGATGCACACTGGACAAAAAGTTGGGTTTACTACGTCTGAACACGATGCGTAAACTTGTCGCAAACATGAAACATTAAATTTGCACACATATTTACGCATATGTACACATGTAATGTCTTTACGCTAATGTTTGCAATACATTTACCACGTACGTAAAGGTACTTACATATTTACCTACATATTTACAACATATTTGCTACAGGTGTAAATACCGTTTTATATTTACCTACGTCTTTGCAATACGTTTGTTTGCAATACATTTACCACGTACGTAAAGGTACTTACATATTTACCTACATATTTACAACATATTTGCTACAGGTGTAAATACCGTTTTATATTTACCTACGTCTTTGCAATACGTTTGTTAGCGATAGATTTGCCATTGACTTTACAGGGTAAGTAAATATAGGACCAAATTGAAATCATGTATTACAGGCCCCGGCCAAGTTCACTCTCGCACTTCGCTTGACTCACACTCGTGTCCGACTTGACTTGCACTCGATTCAACTCCACTCGTACTCGATTCGACCCTACTCGCCGCTCGAGACTTCATGACTCGCACTCGCGATTCTACACTACGTACTCGCGCTCTTTGAGGCAAGCAGAGTCAAATTTGAATTAAGTTAAGCGACAAGTCTAGTCATACCGGCCGCCCGCGACCTTCAGCCAAGACACGAAGGTCGGGCTACGCCCAAATGTAATTATCATATGGTTCCGCTTGACACATCAAATGCGCCAGGTTAGTAGGGACGGCGACTAAGTAAATAACAGTGCGCGTGTTAACTCAATTGTAATAATTATTCCACCGCCATGCAGGGCTGTTTTGAATAATTTGACCGTTATGGTGTCTTTTAGGAGCGGCTGTATTGCCTATTTCTAGGTCTATTTTTATGCACTGGATATGTCTGGGCCTAATGGTGCATAGCCTTGTCAGTGGTGTGTGTTTTGGTGTGTGTGTGTGTGTGTGTGTGTGTGTGTGTGTGTGTGTGTGTGTGTGTGTGTGTGTGTGTGTGTGTGTGTGTGTGTGTGTGTGTGTGTGTGTGTGTGTGTGTGTGTGTGTGTGTGTGTGTGTGTGTGTGTGTGTGTGCAAATGTTGTGTGCACTTGCTTGTGGTGTGTGTGTGCACCCTCCTGTGTTCTACCAAGGCTTTGCACACCACCCCTCCTGTGTACATGGTGTATGTGCCTTGTGTGTACGTGGTGTATGTGCCTTGTGTGTATGTGGTGTGTGTGCAGTGTGTGTTCATGGTGTGTGTGCTTTGTGTGTACATGGTGTGAGTGCCTTGTGTGTACATGGTGTGTGTGCCGTGTGTGTACATGGTGTGTATGCCTTGTGTGTACGTGGTGTGTGCCTTGAGTGTACGTGGTGTGTGTGCCTTGTGTGTACATGGTGTGAGTGCCTTGTGTGTACGTGGTGTGTGTGCCTTGTGTGTACATGGTGTGTATGCCTTGTGTGTACGTGGTGTGTGTACCTTGTGTGTACAGGTGTGTGTGCCTTGTGTGTACATGGTGTGTGTGCCTTGTGTGTACATGGTGTGAGTGCCTAGTGTATACATGGTGTGAGTGCATTGTGTGTACATGGTGTGTGTAGCTTGTGTGTACGTGGTGTGTGTGCCTTGTGTGTACATGGTGTGAGTGCCTTGTGTGTATGTGGTGTGAGTGCTTTGTGTGTACATGGTGTGTGTAGCTTGTGTGTACGTGGTGTGTGTGCCTTGTGTGTACATGGTGTGTATGCCTTGTGTGTACGTGGTGTGTGTACCTTGTGTGTACAGGTGTGTGTGCCTTGTGTGTACGTGGTGTGTGTGCCTTGTGTGTACATGGTGTGAGTGCCTAGTGTGTACATGGTGTGAGTGCTTTGTGTGTACATGGTTTGTGTAGCTTGTGTGTACGTGGTGTGTGCCTTGTGTGTACGTGGTGTGCATGCCTTGTGTGTACGTGGTGCATGTACATGGTGTGTATGCCTTGTGTGTACGTGGTGTGTGTGCCTTGTGTGTACATGGTGTGTATGCCTTGTGTGTACGTGGTGTGTGTGCCTTGTGTGTACAGGTGTGTGTGCCTTGTGTGTACGTGTGTGTGTGCCTTGTGTGTACATGGTGTGTGCCTTGTGTGTACATGGTGTGAGTGCTTTGTGTGTATGTGGTGTGTGTGCCTTGTGTGTACATGGTGTGTGTACATGGTGTGTGTACATGGTGTGAGTGCCGTGGTGTTGCCTTGTGTGTACGTGGTGTGTGTGCCTTGTGTGTACAGGTGTGTGTGCATTGTGTGTGCGTGGTGTGTGTGCCTTGTGTGTACATGGTGTGAGTGCCTTGTGTGTACATGGTGTGAGTGCTTTGTGTGTAGCTTGTGTGTATGTGGTGTGTGTGCCTTGTGTGTACATGGTGTGAGTGCCGTGTGTATACATGGTGTGTATGCCTTGTGTGTATGTGGTGTTTGTGCCTTGTGTGTACATGGTGTGTATGCCTTGTGTGTACGTGGTGTGTGTGCCTTGAGTGTACGTGGTGTGTGTGCCTTGTGTGTACGTGGTGTGTGTGCCTTGTGTGTACATGGTGTGAGTGCCTTGTGTGTACATGGTGTGTGCCTTGTGTGTGTGTGGTGTGTAGGCACAACTTATTCTGTGCTGCTTTTTGTGGTGTGCGCTGCATGTGTATGCCATCAGTTTTGCGTACATGTTTAATGAATAATAATGCCAATTACTCTGTAGGAGTACAAACTGTTAATCTTGTGATGTAATTTGGGATGTAATACTGTTAATATGTATTCATATAAATGTTTTCTGTGGTATAGGACACACATAAAGTGTATCTTCATCATTCATGCTGTTGAATGCTGCCACAAATTGGGATTGTATCCTTTGCACAGGAAGAAAACTTGCTGGCCCAAACGGTTCGAACAAGTTTGCACACCAGGTTTCCATTCTGGTAGTAACTACATTCTGCTGCAAAGAATGATGTTGATACCATTGCACAAAAGCAAATACATGTGGTACTACATTCTGTCCTATGGTCAAGCAATGTTTGATGTAATATAGAACACATCCAGGCCGAAGGTCAACGGTGTTGATGTCTACTTTTCCGTCTCTACCGCACCATGCTGCCAATATGATAGATGATCTTTTGGATTGGCTTTGTTGTGAACCGTACACATTGTTACCGAACTTCATTGTAGAATGTTTCTTGGCATAAAATGATATTTGCTGATAGTTTGCTGCTTGATTGTATAAAACTTTGTATGATTCGATTAAGTAGGCAATGGAAGATTCATCAAGAAAAATTTCATTACTAACGCCTACAAGGTCAAATGGTTCAAGACAATGCCAAATCATTCTATTTACCTCGCATGTAGGCAACCTTGATATAAATGCTTCCGATCCATTCTACACAGACGCGAAGATTTTTCAAAAATACGTTACATCTAAACACGTCAGAAAATTCAGACCAATCAATTTCATTCCATACTTCACATTAACGGATACATAAAAAATACACAAGGCGGTAAAATCAGACCAATCATTTTTCTCTTCTGCATGCGCAAAAAAGCGCGCGTCACATAATGCAGCTGTTGACAGCAGCTCATTCACTATCTGTTGCATTCATTTTTCAGTGAGTCAGTCAGTGTGTTCACGGCATCAGCTCGTACTCCCGTTCGATCACTCGGAACGGGTGATGACGGCGAGCGTAGGGCTTCGTCACCTTTTCTGTCGTCGTCAAGATCTTTGTTGCGGCCTGCAGGTAAAAAAAAAAACATTCAAATTCATTTCATGCGTATGAGAACCATTTGTTTTAGATTCCCGACTTGAGGCGATTAAATCGCTCCAAGAACAAGTGGCGGACTTACAGGCCAAGTCTACGCAACCAGATGTCTCTTCCATCCAACAATGCGCAGTTTGTAAGAAAGCACCAAAAGAACTGTTGGTAAAGCATATTGCACTATAGAAATTGAACCATTCATCACGCATGTAATTTCATAACGTGCTTTCTATATAGACATCTATTCACAGTGTTGTGAGGCATCTTCGAGAAAGACTGGATGCACCTATGCAATGGGACACAAGTTCAGGGTAAGCAATTTGCATTTGAAAATTCGCGCAAAATTATGTATTTACATAACCTTGCATGTATTGCACAGTTTTTCTTCGCCTGAAAATATGCGGGTGACATCGGAGATCACAACAGCCTGTGTCAACGAGAAGTATCCTGCTCCCGTTGTCCAAAGTAAGTCGCTATCCATGCAAGAGAGTATACGTTTATATATTCAAACAATGTTTTATAGAAGCCACCAAGAAATACTTCACAACTCTGAAGCGGCGCTCGCGTCTGCAAACAAACAACAAACTTCCAGACGCGAGAAAAAAACAACGAAGACTTCAGCGAAAGCACCATGTACGTTTATGACTATGCAGAATTTATCGCGATGCGTATTTTATCATTAATCAATAATCATTTGGCATGCAGAAACTTCAGAATCGTAAAGTCGCTTTGTCGGGTTCAAATATACTTTAACGCAGGAGCAGAAAGAAAAGTTTTCTGCTATTCTTCAAATTGAGTACATGTCTTCTGAAGAAAGCGCCGAGGAATCGGGTGAGGATGAGCACATGGGGGAACGATTAAAGGTGCTCCTCATCCACACTCTCCCGTGGAGAAATCAAAGCGTGAACGAAATGTTCCAATCCCTCGATCGCAAAACAGCAAGAAAAAGAACACCAAGAGCAGCTGAAATGTGCCGCAAACGGGTGCCGTGGGGAGCTGAACCATCCTCGCCGTACGGAACTACAGCGAAACTTCCACCATCCTGCCCTGCATGGGCAAAAGTGTCTGACTGTTAATTTTAGTTATCGTGACCGTTGTACATGTAATGTATGCATATGTATTGATATTAATAATTTTTTTACTGAACAAAGTTATTATTAAACTATAGGCCTGGTGTAAAATAGACGTCATAATGTTGTGTATTTATAGAACACCTTTGTATACCTTGTGTAAAGCTATTGCAAATGTTACATTTAACATCATCTTTGCGATGCGCAAACATGAGTAAAACCAGCCTTTACCATATTTACACCGTCATGTAAACATCAGGTTTGCGTCGTCGTAAATACAAGTAAATATACGTAAACGTGACCTTTACATCATGTTTACGTAGTGTTTACTACATGCGCAAACACATTTTTTTACGCAGTGGCACTTACATGTACCTGTCAGTCTGCGTAGAGTTTCACCAATGGCAATGGGTCTAAGTCAGTGGGCGCACTACTTTCCCTGGGATTCTTTTTATTTAGGGCAATCAGCCTAGCACCAGCTAAGAAGGGTGAGACAGATTTGGGGGCCTTACCAGATGCCAAGACATTAACAGCTCGTAGGGTGACACAGATTGGTGAGTGGAGGGGGACTGAAGCTGCATCTAGCAAGTGTTGCACAGAGAGTCCTGAGGGACCTGCAGAG
The DNA here is from genome assembly GCA_013339895.1 of Ephydatia muelleri. Lineage (NCBI taxonomy): Eukaryota > Metazoa > Porifera > Demospongiae > Spongillida > Spongillidae > Ephydatia > Ephydatia muelleri. Next base: position 3,429,993 of record JABACO010000015.1, read on the forward strand.
GTGCCTTTTGGGAAGGACCTCAGGATGTGGAAGATGTCAAAGGAAGGACTGAGTGTAACAGGCTCAGAAGAGAATACTGGAGACAAAGGAACTGGGCAGGAAGGATGCTTGTCTTATAACAAATGTAGAGTGGTGTCAGTGATTGGAGCAGTGCCATTGGGCAACAAAATTTGACAAGCTTTGCCCAGTAACCCTGCTTGGCCCAGGGAAACAGCAGAGGAGACAGTTTGTTTGGTGTTATTAGATGTGAGGTGACCCTTTGTAGAGCTGAGGTCATTGGCCCTGTTATTTGCCATTGCCCAGAGGGCCTTCAGGTCATTGTCAAGCCAAAGCTTGCAGAGAGACTCAATAGGTGTGTGTGGGTTGGTGACTCCTTTCTGTTTAAGGAAGGGGAGGACACTCTTTGGGAGCATGAAGAGCTTCGACCATGATTCTTCTGTGTTATGAAGGAGGATATCTTTCAGAGTTGAGGACAATGCCCGTGCAAAGGCAGGTCTGGCTTTAGCTGGTACAAAGCGCAGTGTCGGATGGTTCAGCTGACACACCTCTGATTGGTCTGAAGATCTTGTATCGAGGGGAGTGAGTGTGAGGATATGTTGGCGATCTGGCTCTGTGTGCACTGTTGCAAGTGGGTAGAATGTCTGGAATTGGCTACTAGCTGGTAGCAGTGTGAGCATACGAACAGGTTTTGCTTGAACAACCACTCTGAAGGAATAGCTCCAGGGAGAGCTCCGTTGGCATGGAGGGACATGTGGTTGCGCCACATGGATGGGGCAACCATAGCTTGGCAACCATCAACAGTGCATTGCTTTCTGACGAGGGCGGCCAAGGAGGCCGAGCGTGATGAGGACGGGAGGTCACAATTGTTATTTCGGTTGACCAAGACAGCTGGCGATTGCAATGATGAATATGCAGTATGTGAAGGGCCGGGCAGCTGCTGAGAGGATTCAATTGCAGATGGTCGGAGGGGCAGTGTGACTGGCTGGGGTAGGGAAGGGTGTTGTGAAGTTGTGGATGACGAGATCGGTGGGCTCTCTGGTGATGCGGACGATGCGGGAGACAAAAGCGGTTGTCTGGTCAGTGACAACAGGTGGTGTGGGCAGCTGCTGTGAATTAGGTAAAGACGAAGGACTGGACAGGAACGGAGAGGATTGCGAGTATTGGGGCCGGAGCGAGCGACTTTGTGGTGAAGTAGGGAGGGACGATTCAGGAGTGGATGGCTGTGAAAATGGAGGTAATGCAGTTGGCGCTGTGGGGGGTGGCTGAGAAGCAGATGTGGAGTGTCCAGTTAGATTCCTACAACTCCCATGATGTCTGGGGTAACAATCTAAGCATGGGGTATTTCTCTTTGCACACGAACAACCCCTACAGTGAGCGTTGTGACCATTGCATCAGCAGCACGGCATATTATTATTAATTTCAATTGTCAAGTATACATGACATACGAACCAAATACGAGTAATAAATGTGTTAATTATCTAAACAAAGTTACAATTAGTTAAATAAATTCAGCCTGATTGTGGTAGTCTGGAGAGGATGGCTCTGGACACCGACCTCACCAAGATGATGTTGAGACGTCCATAAATGTCGGCAACCACTGCAGCTCTGGGCTGGGAGAGGCTAATCGACAGGTGGGATGCCAACCTAGACAAAACACTCTGAGCCTCCCTACCCCAATGACCAAATGTTTCAACAGCCATGGGGATACATGTCCAGCCCAGTTCCGTGCACTTGGTGCTGTTAGCATTAAGCTTTCTTAGCTCAGCACCATTAGCTGCAGCTCCAGAGTGATGACTAGCTTCAGGTAGGATGGCAGGGCAAAGTGGTGAAGCCACGGTGATATCCAAAGCTGCATGTTTGCCTCTATCCCACTCAGCAATCAATACATCAGCTGGACGAGTATGGTCATGACCTCCACCCCCTTTCTCCACTGCTGTACTGAGATGGGCAGTGCGGCACAAACTAGCTATGGCTTCACGCAGGAGGTTGTGTCGCCACACTACATCTCCTCCATGTCGGCAAGTGACACAATGATGACCCAAAGGGTCCAGACCAACACCTGGGCAGAAAGCAGTCCCCGATGTGTCCAATCCCAGCCACCACCGGACAGCCACCTGGTACTCATTGGGTTCCAAGTGTAAACCAAGTTCAATAGAAGGAACCACTGATAGCCAGGCAGCAGCATGGGAGGCTGATTCAGATAAGAGGCGAGCCTTGTTGGCAGAAGAAGCAGAAGAAGAGACTAAGCTGTTGAAGAGATTAACTGCATTCATCAGGTGATGGTTATCTGTGGTGGCAAAGCCAAATGAACAAAAAGATGCAATAAAGGCAGCACTTGAGTGGTGAGAGAGAGAGCGAAGGCCCAAAGCCCCAAACCTTAGGCTTGGTTGAGATTGGCATCACGCAGCCTCAGAGAGATCTATAGAGAAGCACTTCGAAAAGCAACTTCTAACATCAGAGTCCATTATCTTCAAAGAATCAGCAGCCACACTTGGGGGGGTTGACCTGGCTAGGTGCACGATCTTACAAAAGCCACTGCATAGGCGCAGCATGTTAAAAGCCACCTGAGGATCAATAACTGAAACATCTTCCAGCTTAGAAAGCAACTTTGTAAACTCAACACGTTTTGCAGCAAAGAACCCAGTGCAGTACAGGTAGTCACCAATGGGAGTACCAAGAATATCCAGGTGTGGTACATGTGAAGCTTTCATGACGTGATGAAACATGGAAATATCACTATGGCTGAAGAGTTCGCATTCGGACGAATTGATGAAAATGCCCAATGATGGACCAAGGTCTTCAATTATGGAGAGGGCACGGAGAACAGCATGTTTGGAGCCAGCAAGCACCCCATCATCCAAGTACCAGGCCTGTAGGATGAGACGAAGGCAGTCATCATCCGCATCAATAGCGGCAATCACCTTGTGCAGAACCAAAGAAAAGAACAAAGGGCCTAATGGATCTCCCTGCTGCACACCTGATTCAGAAGTGAGATGACCTAGGGGGTGCCACAGATAAGGCTGTGAACCATAGCACCAACTTGCCCATGGAAGGAGCTCTGGAAAAAAACAAAGAACATTCTGAGAGAAGAGCCTGCCTGGAGATGAGGTTGAAGGCATTCCTCATGTCCGTTTTCAGCACGACAAAGTTTTCATCACCCCAGTGTTCTTCAATGCACTTTCTAAGACCATGCACTACTTTTTCAGTGCCATGTGGACAAGCTACACCCAACTGAAGGGGCTCAAAGAAGCTAGAAGCTTTATCTTTAACCAATGAGCACAAGCACTTTCCTGTAAGCCTTCTAAGAGTTTCCCCTACTGCAATAGGCCTATTATTATTATTATTCTATTAATAGCTAGGTAAATATATTACAATAATAACTATGTACTAGTAAACTTACTACTACACATTACAGAAGGCTTATATACATGTACACGATCTACACAAAACCCAGCAAATGCAGTCCTCGTGTACGCTCCCGGACAATGTTTCCAAGGTCCAGCCTCGTCAGACTTCCGTGGTTTGAGAAACAAAAGATCCACATGGTCCTCCGAGACAGCTTCCAAGTAATGTTCCTCTTACGTGGCCCTAATCCGCAGAGGAAGTTCCTCTTTTCAGGCCACTCCCAAAGTCAACTTTTCCACCTTGTCACCCGTCCACAATGTCCTTCCATCCAGGTGTCCGTCTCCAAATAAGAGCGCACCACGAGACATCATCGTGGCTAGGGTTTCAGCCAAAGGTGCCAGGTGCCGCGAGGTGGCCAGCCTACACGTACCGGTCGGGCAAGGATGTGGTCGCTCCAAAGAACGGGAGGAACTCTGAAATTGCAAATTCTTATTATAGTAGTAAAATAATAATAACATTCTTTTTATTATTATTATTAACTATCATAATTTATTTTAAGATACAAGTGAATACATATTTGCAATTACCTAATCTACACCCACTACCCTCTACACCTTCCTCTGCAACCTCCTAAACTTGTTTTTACACAAAACCTCTGCTGGTCTAGCCTCATTCAACTTTTGTGGGTTTTTTTAAAGATTCACGAAGTCGTTTGAGACAGCTTTCGGATGTGCAGGCTCTTGCATGGTGTTAATCGGTAGAGGGATCTGGGATCCCTCCCTTTTCACAGCCACTCCCGAGTCGCACCCTTCCGCATTGTCACCAGTATGCCCTGCATCCCAATCCCTCAATGCTTTTTTTCAGGTTTCCCGCTTTTCTTTCACTACGCGACAGCAGATCTTGTGCCATTACTCTGTCGTGCGCAACTTCCCATTTCTGGTCTGGCTTAAGGTCAATTACCATCCAACCAATTGAACGCGTCAAGCTATCAATTTCTTCAACCAGATCTGATCGTGCACGAACGTGACGGAGATCACATATAATTAATATGGGTACTGTATAGGTAATTAACATGTTTATTACTCGTATTTGGTTCGTATGTCATGTATATATACATTATTAAGTGAATACACAAATGGAAAAATACATGTACAATATTATTATTATTATTAATACATACACATGACATTATAGCACATCAGAACACCACTACATGTATTGTTCCGCTTTAAAAACCATCCAGAGAAATGGCTCTGGACAACAGTGCCCTGACATTGGCTCGGACAAGGGTTATGCTTAGTCGTCCATAGAGGGATGCTGTTGTTGTTGACTTTGGGCTATTGAGCCTCATAGCTAATCGAGAGGCCAGCTGTGACAATGCCCATTTAGCCTCTGTACCCCAGCACCCGTACGTCTCTACCACTACTGGAATGGAGACCCACCCCAGTTCTGCACATTTCACATCATTCGCCTGACGTTTTCTCACTTCTGTAGCATGGGCTGCTGACCCTGCTGTCACACTCGCTTCATGTAAGGTACTTGAATTAAGCGGAGATGTGACAGCAAAATCAAAGGCAGCAGGCTTCCCTAGCACAGTTGGTGGCCAGGACATCAGCTGGCTGTGTGTGGTGCTCATCTCGTCCTAGCCCGCTCCCTGCCTCCACCTGAACACCGATGCAGGCTCGTCTACAGGACTCTGCAAACACATCCCGAAGCCTGTTGTGTCTGTTAACTACATCCCCACCATGCTTGCATGTTAAAGCATGGTGGCCTAATGGATCCAGTGAATGAGGGCAATGTGGACATATTGAACCGTGGGCAACCCCGATTCCAAGCCACCATTGTATGGCTGCTTGAAATTCAGCAGGCTCCAGATGTAAATTAAGCCCTGGAGAAGGGACCACGGAAAGCCAGGCTGAGGCGTGTGGGGATGACACAGAAAGCAAGCGTGCTCTATCTGGAACTGATGACTTAGACAATAACTGCCTAAACAGTTCATCATCGAGCTCTCCCGAAAGTGCTTTCTGGCTGCTTGGGGTGTTCGTCAAAGATATAGCCTTGCTAGGTAGAATGCAATGGTTAAAGTCATCAATGGACTGCAAGAGATGCTGCTGAGGAGCCAAGAACAACCCTGACATGCACACAGAAGCAATATAACAGGCTGGTGAATGCTTTGAAAGACGACGAAACCCTAATCCACCTCTACTTAAGCTGAGTTGTGCCTGCTCCCAAGCATCATCACTGGTGTCCACTCCTGTGCATGAAGCAAAGCAATGATGAACGTCGTTATCAAAATACCTGAATCCTTCAGCAACAAGAGAAGGGGGTGTGGATCTTGCCAAGTGCACCATTTTACAAAATGCGCCACACATCCGTAGCAAAAGTAGAGCAACTTGGGGGTCAACAGAGCCAACCTCCTCAATCTGAGAAAGCAATTGAGAGGCCTGTGCACATTTTTGAGACACAACGTTAGCACAAAAAATTGTGTCCTCAATAGTTATTATTATTATTATTACAGTAGCATGTACCAATAACATAAACAAAATGAAATCACGAGGGAGTCCTAAACTAAAGTTTTTAACCCTCTGGGGTCTGGATGCCGACACGTGAAAGTAAGGCCCTGGCTGCGCAGCGAACCAAAGTGAGGTTGAGTCGTTGGTAAATGCTGACCAAGGCTTTGGACTTGCTGCAATATAGCTGTAAGGCCAGCCGAGCTGCTAGACGAGAGGAGTCCCTGGCTTCTGTTCCCCAGCACCCATAGGTCTCATCCCCAGCACCCATAGGTCTCATCCCCAGCACCCATAGGTCTTGACAGCCAGTGGAATGCAAACCCACCCCAAGGCCCTGCACTTGGGGTCGTTGGAGGTGTGTTTGCACATCTTGGCCATCCGAGCTGCAGAACCACCAGTGACCTTCGCTTCAGGCAAAGAAATAGGGTTAAGCGGAGAGGTCACTGTGATATAGAAAGCAGCTGGTTTGCCTGTGGACCAATTGGGCACCAGGTAGTCGGCTGGCCGGCTTCGGGAACCATCAGCCTCAGTCCCCGCCTCCCTGGCACGTTAAGGCATGGTGACCAAGAGGGTCTAACTGGTGGTCAGGGCAATGAGGGCACCGAAGGTGTGGTGACGTGTCGATGCCCAGCCACCATTTGAGGGCCACCTGGAACTCAGCTGGGTCCATGTGCAGGTTGAGGCCCCTAGCTGGGATGACCGACAACCAGGACGAAGCGTGGCAGGATGCAACCGAGAGCTGGCGAGCACGGTTGGCAGGGGTAGCAGCGAGGAACAGCTGGTCAAATTGGTGGTCTTCAATCCTGGCGGATAGGTCTTTTTGACGAACGGTTGAAGTCTGCAAAGATTCCATTGAGATGGAGTATGCAGGGGGGACCAAGCTGTTGAAAATGGCGACAGTGTGTGCAGTGAACTCGTCAGGTGGGGTTGTGCATCCTGCCTTTTTAACGGAGGCCAGGAAGGCAGCCGAACAGTGTAATGCCAATTTGCGGAGTCCTAGGCCGCCCCGGCTAAGGCTCAGTTGGGCTTGCTGCCACACCGAGTCTGAGGCATCAATTGCCACACAGTCAGAAAAGTGGCGGCGAACATCAGCATCAAAAAGGGCCAGGCCGTCGGAAATGAGAGGTGGCGGCGTGGAGCGAGCCAGGTGAACGAACTTGCAAAAGGATGTGCAATGGCGCAGGAGGAGGAGGGCAATTTGGGGGTCCATGGAACCCACCTCCGTCAGCTGGGTCAATAACCTGGCTGCCCTGGCCCGTTTCTGAGCCATGAACTTGGCGCAAAAGATGATGTCGCCGACAGGGGCCCCTAGGATCTTCATGTTGGGTTCGTTGAACCTCTTGATGTCTAATGGGAGGCCCCTCTAGGTTGCTGTGGGAATACAGTTAACACTTGGCTGTGTTGATTCTCAGCCCCAGGGGAGGGCCTTCCAGTTGGATGAGGTGGATGGCGTGGTTGATCGCAGACTTCGGCACAGCGAGGATGCCGTCATCAAGGTACCAGCAATTGAATGTGAGCCCTGAGCATTCGGCAGCTCCTGCGATGGACTGGACAAGTTTGTGCAGCACCAAGGAAAATAGAAAGGGGCCCAGTGGGTCCCCCTGCTGGACTCCCTGTTCAGAACCTAGTGTGCCCATGGGGTGCCACAAGGAGGGGCGTTGACCGTAATACCAGTAGACCCACTTGAAGAGAAGCGGGAAGTGGGTTGCACATTCAGTTAGGAGGACATTCCTAGAGACTTCATTATTATTATTATTATTATTAATAAATAATAATAATACAGACCCCAATTTTGCACTTACTTAGGGCAGTAATCAATCTTTTGGCCACAGGTAAGGCACCAATTGAAATAACTGCTTGTTTGGCAGGAGGCAATCTTACAGCTTTAAATAAATCCAAACCTGGGTGCCCTTTTGATGTCCGGCCCATTGCTGTGGGAGAAGCCCTACGCCGGTTGGTTGGAAAATGCCTCTGTGCTGCAGTTAAGGTAAGGGCTCAACAATTTTTCCACCCTTTTCAGTTTGGTGTTGCGTGCCCCCTTGGGGCAGAACAAATGATCCATGGATTAAGGGATTGCATTGAGCAACATTGGTTGGAGAATGATTTTGTTGTCCTGAAGGTGGACCTTAAAAATGCCTTTAATATGGTGTCTCGCCAGGCAGTCTTGAATGAGTGTGGTAAGCACTTTCCAGAGTTGCTCCCTTGGGCTAGCTGGCGTTACAGCCAGCACCCATTTCTCTGGCATCCTTTGGGTTGCCTTACATCGGAGCAGGGTGTTCAGCAGGGTGACCCCCTAGGTCCTTTGCTGTTCTCTCTGGTATTAAATATTCTTGTGTCAGACATCTCAAGCAGAGGTGATTGCAGTCTCAATTATCATGCCTGGTACTTGGATGACGGTGCTCTGGCAGGTCCAGGGTCCTCTGTGTACAACATATTGGCCATGCTTCAAGAGCTAGGTCCACCACTTGGCCTTCATGTTAACATCCATAAGTGTGAGGTGTTTAGCCACAGCTCGCTGGACCTCTTTCCGGCTGCCATCAAAAAGTCTCACACTCCTAACTTAGACATTCTGGGTTCTCCCATAGGAGATGCTGAGTTTTGCCATCACTACATTGCTCACAAGCGGTTGGAAGCCCAAAGCCTGCTCTCCAGGCTTGACGATGTGGGCTTAATTGATCCCCAGGTTGCCCTTACCTTGCTCCGTATGTGTGGTGGCTTCTGTCGACTTGTCCATCTTGCACGTACCACACCCCCTTTGCTATCACATGTAGCTCTCCAGCTGTATGATCAGGATGTTTGCAGATGCTTCTCCTCCTGCACTGCGGTTGATACTTCAGATGTTGCTTGGAAGCAGTCCATGTTAGGCCTTAGTAAAGGAGGTTTGGGTCTCCGCTCCCTACACCATCATGCACCAGCGGCTTATATAGCCTCTGTTTGCTCTTCTAGGTTTGGATCCAAGACCAACGATCATCTCTGTTCTGCAGTTGCATATTTTAATCCAAATGTTCCACCGGATATGGCACTGCAGATCGACGCTATTCTCTCAGCTCCTTCAGTACAGCAAAATAAGCGCATGTTGGACATCCATATGTTCAATTTGATGTTAGAAAATTCATCCACTGCTGACAGAGCACGATTGCTTTCTGTTTCATCTGCCCATGCTTCTTCTTGGCTGTCAGTAGTTCCATCTCAAGGATTGGGTCTACACCTTGAACCACCTGTGCATCAAATTGCTATAAAGTGGTGGCTTGGCCTAGACACATCTCAAGGATCCCAGTGTGCACTGTGCCCTGGCATTGCCCTGGACCCCCTTGGACATCATGCCATCACCTGTAAGCGTGGGGGTGATGTGGTGACACGTCACAACACTCTGCGAGATGTACTGGCTGAAATATGTCATCGGGCTCACCTTGGTGTCCAGGTGGAAGCTGGCAATGACCTCACTGCTGACCATAGCCACACTCGTCCTGCTGACTTATTGCTAACCAACTGGGCTACTGGCAAGACAGCTGCCTTTGACATATCTGTGACCTCTCCGCTTAATATACTCACCTTATTGGAAGCAGGAGTGTCAGCAGGTTCAGCTGCTCAACTGAAACAAGAAAGCACATGGCCAATGATGCCAAGTGTAATGAGCTGGGATGGTTGTGTGTTCCCCTAGTAGCAGTGACCTATGGAGCATGGGGAAAGGAGGCCATGGAAGCCTTTTCCCAGCTGGCTTCACGACTTGCCACTCACACCTGCAGACTGAAGTCAGCTGTTACATTTGAACTTTACAGCAGGCTAAACTTACATCTGGTGAGAGCCAATGCCACTGCCATCCTCACCAGATGCATCCAGTCATAACTGTTTTAGTGTATTTTTATTGAAAGTTCAAACTTATAATTATATGAATATGCCATTGAAATAAAAAATAAAAAGTTAAAAATTTAGAAATGATGTGATTTTATTTTATTTTTGCACATATTAATATAAATATATATATTACAGGAATACAAGATACAATAAAATAGCACATTATTATTATTACATGCACACTGTATGCACTACAATTCTACCTATCATTACCTACGCTACTCGCATGAGTCCTATGCTGCAGACCCCCTCACTAAGATGGCTCTAGCTACAGACCTCACCAGGGACATGTTGAGGTGACTATACATTTCATTTAGGACACTGGATTTGGGACTAGCTCAATGGATGGCTATAAACGAGGCAAAACGGGAAAAAACAGCCTGAGCCTCTTTCCCCCAGTGTCCAAAGGTCTCCACAGCTAGAGGAATGCATGTCCATCTGAGCTCCTGGCATTTCGTGTCGTTGGCTTCATGCTTTCTGCATTCTGCTGCATAGGCTGCTGACCCTGCTGATGTGCTAGCATCCCTCAACATGGCTGGAGTTAAAGGAGAGGTGACGGTTATATCAATTGCTGCTGGAGACCCTCTGACCCAATCCTGAACAAGAACATCAGCTGGGCGAGTGTTTCTCTGAACCCTAGAGAGCCCAAAACCAGCTTCCACTTTCACGGAAAGGTCAACAAAGATGTCGCACAGGCGATTGTGTATGATCAGGAAAAAATAAAAATAAAAATAAAAATAATAATGATTACAATACACACCAGATCTATTGTGAGAGCAATAATGGTCCGGACTCTCGTATCTTAATCTATTTTATCTGTAGATATATACATGTATATTATTATTGGTTTGCATTCTTGTATCTCATGTATTTGTAAGATATTGCATGTATGATTTATTTATTAACATAATAATAAACATGTACAGCAATAATATAATACATACATACATACCCTGACACACTGAGACACACTAGCTATGAAAGTTACAATGAGGAACTATCCCCCTCCTGAAGGGAACATCCACATCGTAAGAGGAGGGCTCGGGCATTGGCTCGCACAAGAGTCAAATTAAGGCGGCCGTACAGGCTGCAGACAACCTTGGTCCATGTATGAATTATTACTACAGTTCAATAAACTTTAAGATGGGAGCCACCTGGAAAGGATTGCTGTCACATTTGCCCTCACCAGATGCAAGTTGAGCCTGCTATACAGTTCAGACAGCACAACTGACTTTGGTTTGCCCGATATGATGGCAAGACAGGAGGAGGCAAGCATCTTAAACGAGTCCATGGCTTCCTTTCCCCAAGCACCATAGGACTCCGTGACCAGAGGTACACAACACCAGCCCAAAGCATTGCATTATTATTAATATGAATACAAGACACAAGAGAATACACGAATGGGAATTATTATTAATATGCTACCACCTACAGTACGTATAATACAGTTAACAGGTAGCGGGCTCGGGAATTTGCTCTCACAAGGGCCAAACTGAGCCTTCCAAAGATTTCATTGCACACGAGTGACTTGGGACGTCCCTGCCTAGATGTTAATTTTTTATTTGAATTTTTCATTCAAATACTGCCAATCGCAATAAAAATAGCATTGTCAAATAAAGCGTGAGAATCTGTGCTTTATGATACCCAAACATAACTAAAGTGATTAAAGTTTTCACATTTTGAAGAGCAAAAATTTATGTCGCGGACTTCAATAGGAACAATTATTATTCAGTATTACTTCTGCAGACAGCAGTTCAGCAATTACACTAAGCTCTAGTGTCATGTATTCTGTGGCACATCTTTTAAGTAACACAACCATGATGTGAAATCGTGGTGATCAGATCTGTTATACTTGAACACACTGCATCAAATACCATCATGGAGAGTAGGCTTTCCTGCTGCTTTTGTTTGTTATTTCTCAGACTCCAGCTAATTAAGTCTCATTTTGAGGCTGCAAGATTTCTCCATCTTTAACCTAGCTTGTCTTCCAATTCATTTATTTATTTTTTCCTTCTGTCTGTTGCTCAGTTTATGACACTTGCAATGACGTAAGCAACCTTTGAAGTATCCAACTTAGCTTGCAGCTTGGATATTTGCAAGTTCTTTCTTTTAATTTTATCATTCAGTTTTTGACAAAATTCCGTGTTCTTAGTTTTTTCCTCATGGCTCTTAGCTTTTCATGATGTATTACACAAGAGGGGCACTTTGATGTTTGTCGGGTTGTCAGTGAAGATACAGTGCTTTTGTTATTTTCTGAGTGCTTGACTTTAGGTGTGCTAATCCTGTAGGTACAAGGATCAGCCTGTGTCATCCCATGTTGTAACAGAAATCTTTCATGACATATGTATTGGAATCAGTACATTTTTGGACTTGTCTAAGGTTCAAGAGATTAGCTTGAAGTTAGAAATGAAGAGCTGCTGAAGCCTGTTGTGATGCAGAATGAAGGTGGATGCAGCTCCTTTTCAGTTCTGGGTCTGCTCAACTCACATGATCATACGTAAATGTACAAGTATAGCATGTGCCCAAGTAAAATGAATCATTATGTTTTGAAAGACGTCTTTCCTCATCTCCTCCAAGACATTGCCTATATAACCGAGAGTGCCTGTCCCACGTTGTATTCTATGATATACAGAGGGTGTGGTTTGAGCTTATTCCTAATACCAATAAGCTTTGCAATTTTATTAGTGTTACGCCAGCAAAACAATGAATTCTGATTGGAGTGCAGTGCAATGGACAACTTCTCTCAACCTATTTCCCAGACCAGTGTATGTGATGTTATACTGTTCATGATGTACATTTGGGTCTGGGTATGTGTCTGAACCTGTGGGTTATTCTATAATAGGCCCCATGGTCACAAGAGCGAGGAGGGTTGGATTGAACTGTCCTCCGTACCTCCGGCTATGGTGTGATGGTAGTTGTGTCCGGATCCATACCTGTGTGCGGGTGTGAAATTTTGTTGTTTACCATTTGCCGTATTTGTGGCTACGGAAATAACTATATATTGTACAGTGTATCTATAGCTCTATAGCAATACTTGACACGATTCAGCACTAATTGGAACAGGTTCAATAAACCTTTCTCGTGAAAACTGATCTTCTCTATACATTCATTTCCGGTATTGTGTGTTCACTTTTTATTGTTGCTCCCAGTGCTCTTCACCATGGCATTAATAGCATCCTCTTTTGTACACGGGATGACTTTGTCTTCCTACAGCCACAAGGATGCACATATAGATGTCCAGGTTTCACAACTCCACAGCTTTCTTTGATATCAACACCCTCAACAGCAGGACTGTTTAAATTAGTAGGAGCATGCACATATCCACAGGAGAAGCATTCAGTACTAGATTTTTGCCATTCATCAGCCTCGGCTTTACTAGGCATCCTTCGCTGATTAACTGCAAACAATTACATTCTCGGAAGTGCACATATGCGAGGCATAAACCACAATGGAATAAACGAACAAATCATTTACTGTATGAGATCATTTTCACGAAAAGGGACCTAATGCATGTTTTTTCAAGATTTCAAATTCTAGAAAGCTGAAATGTCCTCTACACATTGTTTCTTATGCACTGAGAATCGGAGTATCTGTCATGGAACTGTAACCTCTGCATTTTTAATTTGCCATACATTTCAACGCAAGCGTTACATTTGTATTGCACATACTGGAAATTTTATAATGTATGTGAGCACAAGGTCCCTTTTCATGGTAACAATCCCATATTTGCAACCAATATATAATAAAAATGAGCAAGCTGTATAAGCTTAAAGTAGATACGTGATAGATTGCGACAGCTTACATGTGAGTATGATATGATTACTTCTGGTACGATGTATGCTACAAGTAATGATATGAATATATTTAATTCATCATAAACAGTGCTATGCATTGCTTAATTTGTATCGCAAGTGGCAAAAAATGCGGCTTGAATATTGCTTAATTTGAGCACTGAATAACATAATTATAAAGCACTTCACTTTAATGTGTTTATCGCTAATTACAATTCCTACTGCATGAAATTCTTAAACTGCTACATTCCTGTGCAAATACTTAAATACCTACAGATTTAAAATGCATCCACCTCATCATCTACCTCATCTGCTCTAAATTACATATTGACCTGTTAGTTTCTTTCTTGTTTGTACAATACAAATGCTGTAATTGACACATTTCCCATTAATTACAGGGATGTAGGTCCAAATGAGAAGCTAGCAAAATACTTTCTGGAAGCCTGTGCAACAAATCCACACTCAACTGCTACTATAACAGGCACACATAGACTTAGTTATCAGCAGCTGCAAAAAGTTGCTGTGCAAATACAGTCCATACTTAAAGATGCCGGAGTCAAGCAGTCTCAAGTAGTTGCCATTTGCATTCCACGATCTGCTGCTCTCGTGGCAGCTGTTCTTGGCTGTGTTCTTCATGGTGCTGTGTTTCTACTTGTGGACCCTTCTTTTCCTGCACAGAGAATGAAGGTTCAATTTGAGATTTCCAGACCATGTGCGCTACTATATTCTACACAAGACCATCTTAAAATAGAGCCTATATTACGTACCTGTTTAGCCCCTATCTATGGGATTGGTGTTGAGATGGAAAAAGACTGCATTTCCTTTCCTCGTACCCTCCATTGTAGTCAAAATGCTGTTGAGAATTTTACATGTGACAGAGACGTTATTTTCCTAATTTTTACATCCGGTTCTACTGGTGTCCCGAAGGCAGCTTGTGCATCCGCATCAGTAACTCTGAACCGATTTGAATGGATGTGGAATGAGTTTCCATTCCAGTGCAATGATGTGGTATGCTTCAAAACATCTGTGAATTTTGTAGATTGTATCTGGGAGTTACTTGGTACAGTACTCAAAGGTGCATGTTTAGCAATTCCTCTGGAAGAAGAAGCTAAGGATCCACGTCTCCTGGTAGAATTTATGAAGAAGTGGAAAGTTACTCGAGTGATGTTTGTACCATCCTATCTGAGACATGTCTTGGAATTCACAGCAGCTTCGGAAAGTCTACAATTTTTAACCCATTGCTTATCAAGTGGAGAACCAGTCACACTCAGCTTAGCTGCAATGTTCTTTAAAGCAGCTCCCTCTTGCAGGTTTCTCAACCTTTATGGCACCTCTGAGATTTGGGATGTCACATACTTTGAGGTCACATCTCAGTATTTAGAAAAAACTAGCAGTTCATCAGTGCCTATTGGCAAGCCGATTCCAAATGTGGATGTTCAAGTTATTGACCCAAACACCGGAGAAGTTATTTCTCCAAATTCATCCAAAGAAGGGGAATTAGTTACATTTGATACCTGTGCGGCACATTTATATCTCAATTCGAATGACAAATCATTAGCTCACCCAGATAGTAAAAGGATCTTTAACACACATGATCTTGTTTACTACAATTCAGTTGGTGACCTCATGTACATTGGACGAAGAGATCACCAAGTCAAGGTTAGAGGAGTGCGTGTGAACCCTTCTGAAATTGAAGCTGTAATAGAAAAAAACAGTATAGTTGAAAGAGCAGTAGTTGTTGCAGATGAGTCTCACATGAATTTAATAGGCTTCATACAGATCTGCGAGAATCATCGTTCCAGCGTAGAATCAGATTCTATGATTGAGTATAGTGGAGCGTATTTCTTCGCAAACAGTTCTTGCAGCAAAGCAATAGCTACTGAACTTCTATTGCAGCTTCCGCAATACCTGGTTCCCTCATTGTATGTCTTTACCTACAGGTTTCCAACACTTCCCTCAGGAAAGGTAAGCAGAAAAGAATTACCACCTGTATCAGAAATTAGAAGGCTGCTCTCAGAGTCAGTAAATGAAACTAAACCACTTAGTAAGACAGAAGAGCAACTCTGTTCTGTCATCAAAAGTATCTTGCAGCTAGATAATGTACCATTAAGTGTAACTTTTTTTGCTCTAGGAGGGAATTCTCTATCAGCTGTTGAACTAGCCAGTGGCATAATGGAAACCCTTCATTGTAGCATCCCTGTAAGTACTATCATTACAAGTCCAACCATTCAAGCATTAGCATTTGCAATTGACAGTGAAGTAGCTAAGCATTTTATGATATCAGCATGCAGTGATGACAATCTGGATGCAAGTATTATTGATGCAACAGGACCTTTGACATTCGGTCAGAAGGGAACACTACTTACTGAAGCAATTGCAAATTGTGATATTTATGAGATTGGTGTAGCTGCCAAATGCTTGCAACTTATCAATACCAGCCACCTCTGGAAATCTATTCATAACCTTGCTATGAATCATGAGTCCCTTAGAACGCTGTTCCCGTGTACACCGTATGGAAAACCATTTCAAAAGATCTTGAATGCTGACAGTGCTGAGTGTTTATCTGCAATTCAGCTAGCATGCAGTGTAGTAGATTGTTCAAAGGAATGTCCATTGAGGTTTATTAATGGTCAAATCAGCTTACCTGAATTACATTTTAACCTTACGGAGGGGCCATTGTGGAAATTTACACTCTTTACCAATGTCATCATTCCTGGAGAAAATGAGCCATGTAGCATTTTTGCCTTTCAAGCACATCACATAATAACTGATGGATGGTCTATGCAGCAGTTGCTTACAGATTTGGAGGACACATACATGAAATATACTACAGGAATTATTAATGAGGTCAAACATCAAAATCCTTCAAAGCCATATTATGCTATCCAGCAAGCCAAGCAACAACATTCAATGGTATATGACAAACAATTGAATTTCTGGAAAGCAAAGGTCCAAGGTGCCACCTTGCCATTATTCTTGCATCCAAAGTGCATCCCTTCCTACACCAAAAATCATGATTCCTTCACAATTCACCGCATTTTCAGAACACCTCTTAGTGAAATCAGTAGCTTTTGCCAGGCAAATTCTATCACTGAGTTTACGCTTGCTTTAACAGGATTACTGGTAGCAATCTATGCACTCAATGGCTTGCAGGATATTGTTGCAATCATACCAAATGCAAGTCGTAATCCTGAGAACATGAAAATCAGTGGATTGTTTGATAATTGCTTACCACTGAGGACAGAGTTTGGAAGTACAGTAAATCTGCATTTGCTATTGCAGACTGTTAAAGAAGGTGTGATAAACATGATTGAAAATCAAATCCCTGCTTTGCTGTTAGAAAGTGAATGTTTCAAAAAAGGAATCATTCTACCAAACCATCCTTTCTTTTCTGGGTTATTCGAACAGTTACTATTTGTATGTGATTACAAATATTCTGCAGCATTCTCCAACTCAGTGTTATTCCAAAACATCCCAATCGTTCATCCTTCTACTGACTATGTCATGGAGTTATATGTCACTGTTACAATGGATAATTTTGATGTCCAAGCTGTTTATTCAGATCAGTTGTATGATGCAAGCACTGTGCAAGTCTTGTTAAGCACTTGGGAGAGCACCATTGAAACAATGGTAAAACATGTATACTTATATGTTCCCCTGAAGCTACTCTGTCAGGATCTTTATGTTTCTTCTTGTACAATAAAACATGACAAACAGATTTTGGCTGCTTATTGTGATAATCACCAGCAATCCGTCATTAAACCTTTCGATACAAATGAAAATGGAGGTGCTCTTTCTTTGAACTGTAATGAACAAATTACACAGCAGCAGTTATCAACTATTCTCCAAAATCTTAATGCTGTAAGTATGGGCAGTCATCCCATTGTGAACACAAATCTTTCATTTTCAGTATTTGTCATTGCACTCATGACTGCCACAGCAAAACTGAATGGGGAATTTTCTTTTTTGCCATCACTGACAAAAGTTGTGGAAATTGTTGAAGGATGTGCTAATGATACTTCTATTGTGGTCATGGACATCAGAGACCAAGAACACCTTCTGAAGAGTTTTCCGCAAGCCAATCAGTCCAGTATCAGATTTGTTTCAGTGCAGTCACTTCAAAGCCCTATATCAACGCATGGAGCACCTCTTTCCCAAAGAGCAACTTTTGGTAACACTATGGAGGTCTGTAACAATGAGAGAAATGTGAAATCAAGATGGCTATCTGATGTAAAAATATGCTCATATCTTGTAACTGAACACTTCAGTGCTGTCTGCAGAGCTGCTGTGTTGACATCATCCTCAATACACAATGCTTCCGTTAGCTGTAGGTCTATTGCTTCATGGAGTATCTGTAGATGTGTTCACAATTGAATATCTTGATTCATTTATACAATCTGTTAGTAAATCTGGAGCAGACTTACTTGTGATCCCCGAAATTACTGTGCCATTAATTCTGCCAAAAATTGTTGAACACAAGCTGAGCATCAAGCACTTATGGATTCAGGGACTACCACTGGGTCTAGCCTATATCTCCAATTGGATGGCTGCTTCACAGCACATGCAGGTTATTGTTACACATAGCCTTATGCATGAGCGTCACCTAATCACACATCACCTAAACCTTAAGGATATTCCATCCATTGAAGACGGCAGCATCCCTTGCATACCAATTGGTAGAATGTGTCAAGGGTTGAATGGGAAAGTATTGCACAGAGATGGTCGAGAGGTATACCAAGGGTTTGTTGGCAATTTTGCCACAGTAAATGACAGCCAGGTTCATCATTCTACTTATCTTGTTAGACAACTACCTAAAGATGGCACATTTGAGCTCGTATCAGTGAATGCTGAAGCCTACTACAAAGCAATTGATGTGACACCTGCTTTGTTCATACTCAGCACCATTCCTGAGGTCAGCTGGTGTGGTGTATCACAAGGTATTGACAAGGAGAGTACAGCAATATTGTATAGCACCCCAGATGTAGAGAGCTCAAGACACAAAATAAGAGAAACGGTATTATCATATCTCTCTCTCTCATATCTAGGCATCATTTATCCTCTTGCAATTAACCTCCCCATCACCCCTGATTTCACGCTTGACCTTGGAAAGCTTTCCTTTTCTGGTCACAACTCCCTACTAGGTCCACCAATGTTTTCAGGTCATGATGCTGACAAGGATGTAGATAAAATAGTAAGATCTGTGAGCAAAGCATTTGGTATTGATTCTGAAACAGTGAGACAGACATCAGACTTCTTAGTTGTTGGAGCCATGAGCACTGCTAATATTCTTACTCTCACTGTTGAGCTTAATACTGAATTCAATGGTGGCTATATTGTTTCTGATGTGTACCAAGCGGTGAAGGATGGTCGATTGATTGATCTTGTTAGGAGCAGAAGACAGAAATGATTTGTGTTTGACTAGTGTTAACTTATACTTTTTGTTCTGGTCATTAGAATTGTTTAGTTATTGGACAAGTGTGTAGTCATAAGAGTGTTTGAGCAAGGCTTATTTCATCTTTTGCGTGCAATTTGTAATTGAATATTGAATGTTTGAAAACATAGAAACAGCAGTGAAGTAAATTATTAAATTTAATTCTCATTCACATTGCTTTGCATCATTTTCTGTCTATTCTTGCATTGATAACTACCTTTTTTGTTATGTCAATATTATACCGACAGTAAGCTGCTTATCACAATCCAAGATGCTCACAGCAAACTCCATGTTGCATTTTAGTGGAGGTGTGCTTCTGTCAGTTTGATTTTACACAATGTGCATCAAGGTGATGTTTTACCACAATTCTGCAAACTGGACTACCAATGTTAAATAACTGCCTATGTTTTTTTATTTATTGGTTGTGAGCATAGCTAATAAATACTCATAATCAAAAATTCTATTCAGTGGTATGATTTATGATTCAGCTAATATTTCTAATGAAAGGAATCCTTGTCTTCACAATGTAAGTACTTGATTAGTGGTCAAATCAAAGGACTTCCGAAAGTAATGGTGATTTGATCAAGAATCAGCTTTGAATGAATAATACAACAAACAAGTCATTTTGAAGTTAAGTTAAGCACTTAAACAAGTGGAAATATAGTATCTAAATGTAGTAATCGCATTTGCAAACAATTATTTTTATTTTTTAACATCACAGCGGTGGCCTGTGCAAAGTGGTGACATTGGCAAGAGATGCTAGTAGGCATCATTCTATGCATCAATTTGGTTACAAGCTTTTATAGTAAACAACAGCTTTTGAAGAAAAAATTTATTCTAACACAACTTTGGAAGCATTCACTTATTGTGTAAAGTATTTCTTCACGCCAGTGCCTCCATTCCCAAGTTACAGTGTGTTTGGATTTATGCCTCTGAGAGTGATAGAGACTTAAGGAAACTGGTTGCTGATATGACAGATTGTCGACTATTGTTTTGTTTCTCTCTCTTATGACAGTCCCTTATAAAACAAAAATCTTTATTATATAATTATATAGATAATTTGCACCACGTATTGTGTATGCGCAGTGCTCCTGAATGTACAGGTCTGTGTAGACTATCTGATTTGATCACCTAATACCAATTCCATGACCGGTGTACACTGCTCAAAAATAAACACCATGACACCTTCATGTACCTAAAGTTCATATCACAAATACTGATTAGAGGCAGTGCAGTCGTATCAACATACACACATTGCAAAGCACCACCATATATATCGTGTATGCAAAAATACACCTAATCACATGCACACAGCACATACACACAATGTACAGATTCCAATGCAGTAATGAATGTGGTGGGCATTAAATACACTGTGATAACAAGAACTGGCCCAAAACCATCCACCAATGCAGCAACAATTCCCAATGTGGAGCGATGTTGGTCTGAAATATTGGTACTAATGATACAGCTATAAATATCACCAAGGCAACAGGAGGTAACTGCAGCAGCCTGATATGGTTACTGCACTTTGCTCATATGTGTGCATGTTTATTCAAACTACATGCAGATGTAATTGTAATCACAATGAGGTGGGAATACAATGTGGAGCCTGATCAAGGTGCCTGTGGTCTAATGTGAGCAGGCATGGGCTTTCTCCTCCCCATCCAAGTCAGCCCCTGAAATAGGAGGATCATGATATGGTGATGATGGTGCTATAGTGAGGTACTGGTGGGCCTTGAGGAGATCATGGTACTGTGATGATGGTGCTATAGTGAGGTACTGGTGGGCCTAGGGGAGATCATGGTACTGTGGTGATAGTGCTATAGTTGAGGTACTGGTGGGCCTAGGGGAGATCATGGTACTGTGATGGTGGTGCTATAGTGAGGTACTGGTGGGCCTAGAGGAGATCATGGTACTGTGATGGTGGTGCTATAGTGAGGTACTGGTGGGCCTAGGGGAGATCATGGTACTGTGAAGATGGTGCTATAGTGAGGTACTGGTGGGCCTAGGGGAGATCATGGTACTGTGAAGATGGTGCTATAGTGAGGTACTGGTGGGCCTAGGGGAGATCATGGTACTGTGAAGATGGTGCTATAGTGAGGCACTGGTGGGCTAGGGGACATGATGGTATTGTGATGACATGTGAATGGTATGATGCAGCTTGTATGTGAGCACTAATTACATGCAGGTGTCTGTTACATCCATACAGCTACACAACAGCTACATTCCCATACAATATTCCTACACAGTATGTGTAGCTACATTCCCAAACAACATCAACTTTCCCTCCACCTACCCAGCCTGAGACAGCTTTCCGAGGACTGCACTGGTCATCTTGGATGCCACAGCACTCACCACGTCAGACATATTCAGGCTGCCTGCATCCTTGTGATGGGAAGAGAATATGATTGCCCCATACAACCTACACCTTCCCCCCCTACTGACTTCTGGCTCCTCCCATACTGACCCCTTCCTTAACTGGTCCCCATACCTTAGTAATCCTGTAGAATGCAATCATAGGCTGTTCTCCCACAGCGATAAGCCTGGACACTGGAGAGGGTGTGGTCTTCATGCTGCTATCCACTCCTACAGTACTGGCTTCATACAGGTGCTCAAATATGGAGGATGTATGTGGAGCTGTGTAGCACGGGGTAAGGAGGTAGGGAGGAGTGAGGGTGGGAGGGAGTAAGAAGGGATGGTGAGGTGAGAGAGGGAGGGTGAGGTGATGAGATTAGGGAGGGAAGTGAGGATAGAGGAGGATTGGGAGTGAGTGAGGTATATAGTTATCAAATCAAGTTCCACAGCACAAACCCAGCAAGGCAATGCCAGCTGTTGAAACTGGTCCTGCAGGTGCCATTTCTTATGGATCAGAAAGCATCCCTCTGCTCTCCTAACAACAAGAAAGCATGAGTTGAGATACTTGTAACAGATGGTTTAGTAACTAGGACTCAGATATGGAAAGCCAGAAAAAAAAGGGGGGGGGGGGGGGGGGGGGGGGGGGGCTTATTTGGAAAAGAAGCAAACAGGTTGAATTATTATGCCAAATAAATACATAGCTTGCATGCAACATGTCCTGCTCAGGCCATTGCAAAAACCTTGTTTCTTTGGAATTAATTTCTCACAAGTGCATGTACATGTATCAGCAAACTACTGTACATTGATAGAGATCAAATCCACACCCACATACTGCTCACATGCATGCAGCAAGTTGCCAGTATTAGACTGGCTTAAAATATGCATCATGTAAATTTGTTGCTTTTTAGAGAAGGAAAAGTGTATTGTTATGTTCAAAAAGCAACCAGTCGATTTCCAAACCCAACAACAGCTTAGACTTTCTTTTTTTGCGCTGCCCTCAAAAAATGTTTAGGAAATGTGTAGAAAGAAAAAAGAAAAGAATTGCTTCCTCTTACACTGCAAACCATTTGATAGACCACTTTTTTGCAATATAAACCTGTACACAAACATTGGGGGGGGGGGGGGGGGGGGCGTATCACAAGGTAATGGAAAAGAGAGTACAGCAATATTGTATAGCAGTGTAGATGTGGAGAGCTTAAGAAAAAAAATAAAAGAAAAGCTTTTGTTTCACCTTACCCTCTCATATCTATATACATCATTTATTCACTAGGAGTTAACCCACCTTTCACTCCTAATTTCACGCTTGACGTTGGAAGGCTCTCTTTTACCTATCACGACTCCCTACTAGGTCCACCTATATTTGCAGGTCATGAGGCTGATGAGGATGTAGACAAAATAGTAAGAGCTGTGAGTAAAGTATTTGGTATTGATTCCGAAACAGTGAGATGGACCTCAGACTTCTTAGTTGTTGGAGCCATGAGCACAGCTAATATTCTTACTCTCACTGTTAATCTTAAAACTGAATTCAACGGAGGCTATATTGTTTCTGATGTGTACCAACCAGTGAAGGATGGTCGTTTGATTGATCTTATAAGGAGCAGAAGAAGGAAATGATTTGTGTTTGACCAGTCTTAACTTATACTTTTTGTTCTGGTCAAAGGAATTATTATTTACTTGTTTCCTTACTGGACAAATGTGTAGTCCTATAAGAGTGTTGAGAAAGACTTATTTCATGTTTTGCATGCAATTTGTTATTGTAAATGAATATTTGAAAAAAAAAACACCAGTAAATTTAATTATTAATTCTCATTCACTTTGCTTATCATCATTATTCTTACCTTTTTGTTACATCAATATTATATTGACTATAATAAGGTGATTATCAATACCCAAGATGCTCACAACAAACTCCATGTCATATGTTAGTGCGGTGTGCTTCAATTAATTTACAATGCTTTGTCAGTTTGATTAACACAATGTGCATCAAAGTGATGTTTTTACTACAATTCTTGCAAACTGAACTCTAATCTCATTTCAATTTACTTTTGCATGCAACATAATGTTTTTCATTTCTATTTAACTATTTTGATATTTTCTGCATGGCTAATAAATGCATGTAATCAAAACCTCTATTCAATGGTATGCTTTATGATTCCGCTAATATTTTAAATCCAAATCTAATGATGCATGTTAACACAGAATCCGGTGCCTGGCTATATGCACTTCTCATTGATCTGCAAATGGACGATACTATATGCTGTTGCTTTGTGGCTAGACTCTCCACTACATAGCCCACACCATTGGCATTATGGCATCATGGGTGACACATTTGGCATGCACGATCTTGTTCTTTCATTAGTGTTTACATAATGACCATACATTCACTTAAGTTCTTGAATTTAGTGGCAATTACTTCAAACGTAAAGACTTTCGAAAGTAATGGTGATTTGTTTAAGCATCAGCTTTGCTTGAGAACTGTGGAAATAATACAACCATCAAGCCATCTGTAATTAAGTGAAGCACTTTAATAATTGGAATTTAGTACGCACTTCCAAGTAGCTTTTTTGTACAACATTATAGCAGTGACTGCACAAAGCGGTCCCAAGGTGCAGCCTTTAACATGGCAAGGGATGCAGGTAGGCATCATTCTGTACACCAATTTGGCTAGACCAGTAGTTTGTGTTAATTTTCTAGTCGATGATGTGCAAAAGACACATAAGCTCAATATTGTAGTACAACAACTGACCAACTTTTGTAATAAATATGTTCAAACACAACTTTGGAAGCATTCACTTATCGTGTAAACATTTCTTCTCTCTCTCTCAACTCCATTTTCACTGCAGCTTTGCACACCTAACAGTATGTTTGGACTTATGTCTCTGAGAGTGATGGAGACTGAAGGAAACTGGTTGCTGATACGACTCCTTTGCCATCTCCAGATGGACAGATTGCCAATTTCTCCTTCCATTCCTCTCTCTTATGATAGACCCTTATGTTAAAACAAAAACCTTTATTATGGAGATCTTGATGATTCACAGCACTTCTTGCTGAATATACCTGAATTGCAATATGCACAAATCCTGACTTGCACTAGCTGTCTTTCTTCTATTACTAGTGTCACCTAATACCAATACCATGACCGGTGTGGCGTACACTGTGCTCGCTATAAACACCATGACACATCCATGTACATAAAGTTCATATCACAATTAGAGACAGTGCAGTCATATCGACATACACACATTGCAAAGCACATGAAAATACACATAATCTCAATGCACACAGCACATACACACAACACATGTGCTATACAGATTCCAATGCAGTAATGAATTTGATGGGCAATAAATACAATGTGACAACAAGAACTCTCCCAAATCATCCACCAATGCAGCAAGGTTTCCCAATGGGGAGATCAAGATTGACCCAACAGAGCGACGCTGGTCTGGAACATTGGTACTATGGTGATGAAAATATGATTAAAACACATACCACACAACACACACACACACACACACACACACACACACAAACATTCACACGCCACACACATACACAAACACATACCACACACACACACACACACACACACACACACACACACACACACACACACACACACACACACACACACACACACACACACACACACACACACACACACACACACACACACACATGCACACCTTCAAACCAATAATGATATAGCTATAACATCACCAAGGCAACAGGAACTCTGTGACATATGTGTACACCAGCATGTTTATTCAAACCACAAGCAGGTGTAATTGTAATCATAATGAGTTGGGATACAATGTGGTGCCTGATCAAGGTGTCTGTGGTCTAATTCACACATATGGTTAGGCACAAACAATCCACCCCTCAGATGCAAATTGACAAGGGGCACAGCTATGTCCTTGCTGTTTAGAGCGCTTTCCTCCTCCCCATCCAAGCCACCCCCTGAAATAGGTGGATCATGGTGCAGTGATGGTGCAATAGTGAGGTACTAGTGGGCCTAGGGGACATGATGGTATTGTGAATGGTATAATGGGTGAGCAAATTACATGCAGGTGTCTGTTACATCCATACAGAGCTACACAAAAGCTACATTTCCAGAAATATTCCTACACAATATGTGTAGCTACATTCCCAAACAATGTCAACTTTCCCTCCACCTACCCAGCCTGAGACAGCTTTCCGAGGACTGCACTGGTCATCTTGGATGCCACAGCACTCACCACGTCAGACATATTCAGGCTGCCAGCATCCTTGTGATGGGAAGAGACACCCCACATGTACATAAAGCCACCCCTCTCTACACATCCTCTCCCTCCCCTAAAATGCATGATAGTCACACCCCTACCTGTGCTGCCCACTCATTTCACTCCCTTGCTAACCACACAGACCTTCCCTCGTTTCTCATTTTAACCCTCCCTACCCACTCCTCATTCTGATGCCTTGCATTGATCTATCCCCTTGCTGACTCCTCCCTCCTTCTGACCCTGCCCCCTCCCATACTGACCTCCTTTCATATCTCCATAGGGACGTTATGTAAAAATCCAATGCCCATTATTTTCACTTTAATGATGCAATCAAAATACAACAATCAACAGGTACGGTCACTTTAATCGGCTTTCTTGCCAATTATGATTGCGTAAATATCATCAATGTCGAGAGTCGGATGACGGTATGGGCGCACCACTTTATCCACGACCGTGTAGCCGTTCGTCTCAAACGTATCGACGTACGACTGTACCGGTGCGCACCAGAAGCTCCTGTACTTGAATCCCGCAATGGCGGTTTGTTCAAACAAGTACGGCGATTCGGGAGGATCTAAGATGGAGCTAACAGTCAGGACGAAGTAGCCTCCTGGTTTCACCAATTTAGATATTCTTCCTATAGCCTCAGAGATGGCCTCGGCCGATGTGCACACGCATTCCAGACAGTAGGCACACGTGACGATGTCGTAGGGACCCACGTAGCCATCTGCCACGACGTTGTCAACGGTGACGTCGCAGGGAATGACGGCTTCGAGAACCTTGCGCATGCGCGCTTCTCGGCTCGCCACTTCCTCGTCTGTACCCCGTTTTCCCTCTGCTTTCAGGCACCGCGTGATGTTCTCTTTCCAGCTGAATGCGCGCGAATCCGCCTCCTTCCACCTCTCCACTTCGTCTCTGTTGTTCTTTGCGTAGTCGGAATGGATGTAGCGAGTGACCTTTTCGGCGGCCATGATCAGAGGGAACACGTTTGGTCCTCCCCCGAAGTCCAGCATAGTGAGACTGTTGTCCGGAAACTGGGCGAATAGTTTCACGTAAGTTGGTATGTCTTGAAAAATCGTGATGTCGCTAAAGAGCTGCGTCAAGTAGCGTTGTGCATCGAACTGTACATAATTCGCTGTTTCTTCGCTACCAGACATCTTGTTAGCCTCGCACCAGACCCACTGCCCAAATCATTGGTTCATAAATAGATAATTACGGTATGCGGTATCTATCGCACCTAAGCAATGGAGTTTCGAACGTACATAGCTTGGCTGCATCGGAGATAATATAGTATAGGGGGATTGGAAGCAGAGGCACATAGCACTGCGGGTAATCCTAGGTAGAAATCATTTAAGCACACCGTGACGAAACGAAGCCGTTGAAATAGTCTGAAAGCGACGTGGTATGAAGACCACGATGATCGTAGGCTTTCGCTTTGCTAGTCTGTGTACTTAAGAATTCTTCCTATTTCTAAATTGTGATCCACCCATACCTGTAATCGAAGCCAAAGACACGACCAAAAAAATGTTGTACGCCACCTAACAAAATTTTGGTGTCACTTTTCCAGCGTTGCTGCATGAAATAGAACTTGAAGAAAGTTATTTCATATCAACTAGGTTGTTCTTATTCTGACTCCATGCACGCAGAACCGAATCCCTGTCCACTGCGCGCGCACGTGTTGAGTAGCCCTTGAGGAATCGCGCGGTTAGACGATACTATACATAAACGGATACGTTTTTGACAATGCACATTTTCCCCTGGTGTGCACTCAATCTATTCATGTTCCCAACTCAATAAAGAGCAAGGGTTCCTCACGGATGTTTCGGATTGGAAACTAAGGTCTTAAAAAGAATATACGGTATCGCTCATTGTAAGCAACGATTAATGAGACTC
The DNA here is from genome assembly GCA_013339895.1 of Ephydatia muelleri. NCBI lineage: Eukaryota > Metazoa > Porifera > Demospongiae > Spongillida > Spongillidae > Ephydatia > Ephydatia muelleri. The sequence goes on from JABACO010000015.1 coordinate 3,457,435, forward strand.
ATTATCGCTACCGTTATGTGACATACGTTTCGAGAACAGTTTCTAGCTGAGTACAACTATTTATTCATATCTAAATGTAGCACCAAAATATTCTATCAATTTCCTAACAGATGATACACTTGCGCATCACTTTTCTAACGCAAGGTCATAATGCGCAAGCTTGTTGTGATAGCTATGTGCGCACCTTTTAGAATTATACTATTGTAGTTTGACATACAGCGGGCAAGACGCGCAAAACCAACAGGTGAGACATACTTGGTGTTAGAGAGGAGAGATAAGTCCACAAGTGTATCTTATTCGCAAGGTGAGAACAATAATTTTACGCGCAGTGTAGTCATTGCATATTTATGAATAATTGGCTACGTTTCCCGACACTATCAGCTAAATGGATTACCACATCCAGCAGCTTGCCATACACTGTAGAATTTGTGGAAGGCGGGTTGTCGATCATCATGGCAAAAGTACATACACAGTTTATAAGTGTAAGGACCTTGCTGAAAGTCTGCAGCAAGCAGTTGCAATAGCAGTAAACGATGATAGTCCTGCCACCCACCCTGAAAGCGTTTGCAAAACCTGCAAGGTGACTATTGACAGGGTCATCCATGCCCGCAGTGTAGGTGTCCCCAAGAAGCCAATCGTTCCCTTTCAGTGGTATGCTCACAAAGCGGAAGGATGCATTGTAAGCAATAAGTTTCACATATTTATTAATGCATGCTGAAATTCACAATAATCAGATTTGTGAGCATTTTCAAAAAACACGCAAAAGGGGGAGAATGTTGAAGTCAGTTCGGCAAACTGGAGTCTGGCCAAACGCAATCATCAAATATATTCAGGGCATTGCACCAGCTACTGTAACTGATCCAGGCTGTCCCAAGCCACCATTAGCAACTGACAACTTGTCTTGCCTAAGCAAGCTGGAATGCCCTTTGTGTTGTGAGATCCTGTCTCAGCCAATTGAGTTGCCGTGCAGTGTTCTAGCTTGTGCTGAGTGCATCATTGCATGGCTTAAGATCTCAGGTACTGTTTTGTGCCCATGCTGCTACTCAGACATTCCAATGGCTCCAGCTTCCTTGAGGCCAGCATCTGATTTAATAATATCACTGCTACATGACATCTTGGTTCACTGCACTTCCTGTGGCAGGGATATGAGAGCTGGTGCATATGTTGGTCACCAGTGCACCAGGTCACCTACAAGAAGTGAAGTAAATATGGCAGCCGATGTTCTTAGGCATGTGATCTCTAACAGTCCCCCTGATGAGTGTGTTGTCAAGGTCCCTACAGGAGGAAGAGTTAAGTGTTTTATTACATTTTGGCCACATATTTATTACATTACCGCCACTGAATTTATTTATAGCCAATACATTCATGCGTGTGGTGCAAGCCAATTCTCCAGCCACAACTGCATGTGCAAAGTCACTCAATGGGCGTTGTCGAGAGATGCACAAAATTAGGAATGTTATTAGTGGTGGAGAACCTTCTGCACTTTTACATAAGGAGGCAAGCTCCATGCTTAGTAGAGAGGATAAAATGGCTTTGATAAAGGAAGCTGGCATAGTGGACATAGGGCCAGGTGAAGGCCTGCAAATTAAAGCTGCTGTTTCTATAACATGGAGCAAAATGCGGGTCCTTCGAAGGTACATGATATATATAACATAATCAATATAGGCTAACCTGCATTTTTGATTAAATTGATATCAGATTGTTGAAGGAATCTGGAGTCTCATTAGCAAGTGAAGTATCGATGCGGAAGATCACTGATGAGATGATTGGCGACAACCTTGAAAGTGAAGTGGCACCATTTTCATTCAAAATGCCTACTGGTGGAGAGGAAATCCGAGGAGCTCCTCTTGTGTATGTACCGAATCTCATTCAAAAGATTATTCAAACACTGGAAGAACAAGATAGGTAATGATCTCATTAATTAATCTATCTATCTATCTAATAATGGTAAAATGCAATACAGCAGTGCCAGACTTACATGGCATGGTGGATTTATCCCTGAGAATGAAATCTGGGTGAAACTTGGAAGAGATCGTGGTGGTGGAATTTTTAAGGCAACGTTTCAGATTGTAAATGTTCCAAACCCCAACTCTGTTCTAAACACCTGCGTATTCTGCTGCTTCATGGCAGGGGATAGCACATATAATCTCCATGTTGCTCTAGACCGCTACAAACTGCAGGTTAACAAGCTGCAAGGGATGAGATGGAGGTATAGTATTTATGTCCACTACACAATGGATCACATTTGTGTCAATTATGTAGGGACTTCACAGTGAAGGTTTTCCTATGTGGGGATTATGACTTTTATGGCAAAATGTACGGTCTCTCAGGAGCAAGTGGTAAGTAATGTATATGAAAAAGGTCACGATTGCATTTGTTGACATTTTAGGTTGTTATCCCTGTTTGTTTTGTACAATACACAAGGAAGACATGAAGATACCACTCTCCGTTCGAGGGTATTCCCCCACTCGATCGTTACAGTCCATATATGAAAACTACAGTGAATACAGTGCAGCTGGTTTCCCTAGAAAGGATGCACAGTTTTACTCAAATTGCATATCTGAACCTATATGGGATATCCCCCTTGATCAAGTAAGTAAAACAAATTACTTCACATACAAGTTTATATCATCAATCATCTGCATTAGGTATGCTTGCCAGGTCTGCACATTACTCAGGGAATGTTTACAAAGCTTTTCGATCTGCTTGAAGCTTCATGCCATGAATGGGACCTCAAACTTGCGTATCATTACCAGAGAGTGAGCTCCTCCACTTTCACAACATATAGTGCACAGCTCCAGAGACTCCAAGCTGCCAAATCAGAACTTGAAGTTGCCAAGCATTCGAAAGAAACCACAGAGCAACTAGCAACATACATGGTGTTGCTATATGGTGAGCAGTCCAATGTGGTAACACAATACTTGCTGCAGCAAGCTGAAGAACAAAGGGAGTCAGTAGACAAACTTGTAAGTATAACAGCAATTCAGCAAAAACTAATAAAGGTGACAATTGCAGGAGGACGAAATTGCTCACATTACAGATGAACTGAGTAAAGGGTTTGCAACTCATGAAGGTCCATTTGTAAAAGAATTGGACAGCACCCTGCAGATGTTAGGTGTGACACGGCAACAGTATTTTGGAGGAGTATTTGTTGGAAACCATGTGCACAAGTCTTTGCAGGCAAGAATCCTAATTAAAATACGAACTATTACGCCATGCATGTACTATAGAATACTCATGCATCAATTTTAGATCTCAAGCATTGAGGCTCTTTGTGGTGCAATGGTTGCAACAGCGCTGCGAGAGATTCCATCCATCCTAAGTGATGTGATGGTCACTGCAACCACTTTCAGAAGTATACTGTCACAATTTGGCCGTTGCCATGAACTATATGATGGTAACTACATCAATGAATACAATGCCAGTCAACTTGGTAGGTAAAATATATGCCGTTTCTATGGGTTACTATAACTTTTGCTTCCTATAGCTGCAGCTATACCCAGCTTTATGGAGAGTTTCAGGAGGGCATTTCCAAAAGCCACTACTCCAATCAAAATGCACCTCCTGGAAGACCATGCATTACAGTGGGCCAACAGAATGCATGTTGGTTTTGGTCTCCTTGGAGAGCAGGGTGCCGAATCTATTCATGCTAAGTTCAATACCCTGCTCTCCCAATACAACGCAATGCACGACAAAGTGAAAAAACTACTGTGCATAGTTAAGCAACACTTTTTAACTCTTAGCACTGCACCGCACATAACACCACCTAAAAAGAGAAAGCAGTAACTGTATTTCGTTCCCCTCGTATACATGTACTCGATACGGTATATAGCGCGTAAAAATGCCACACTTTGGTGACACACAACTCCCACAGAATTATCGTTCTCGGTTTCGGTAAAGAAGAAAAAGGCTCTTTAAGGACTCAACTTTACCTGGAAAGTCGGCGTTTTAGCCGTTTTTGCGCCGTTTGTCCAGTATAAAGCACTTAGTGCGACATATCCGTTTCAAGCGGTCCGCTTTCGAGTCCCAGGGCACACTGCAGAAATGTATACCGAGCACGTGATTGCTATAGTGCAAAGAACAAAGGTCATTGTCGTAGGTACTAGTGTAACCAAGTTTGTTAAACTTGTTGGTACCTTGTAGAGCTGCAAATTCCAAGGGCCATTATGTTGTCAGGGTGGTTGCTATGGGATGACGTATTACGTTTCAATATTACTTTACAAAACTTTCTTTCCAACATTTCTACGAGCGCAAACATCCGTGAGGATCCTTTAGCATGTATATTATCATTTTCTTTTCCACCAGGCGCAGACAGCTTGCATCAGGACAAAACGTCCAGCTCGACTCTGCTACTTCCGCGGTGCAATCTACAGATCCTTGCTCTGCGATATCTGCGGCCAGCCAAAAATGAGGAGCTGATTTCACCCTCCAATATGCCCTTGACTATATTAACGGGATAAGGAAACCATTCATGTCAATGGATGTGACTTCCGTGGCACCGCACCTCCGCATCGCATAGGGTATAAACCTCCGCATTGTGTAGTACCTGATATATGCCTTCGCATTGGGCATATACCTCCGCATTGTTATTCGCGTACCAATATACATGCGTAGTGAGTATCGGCTATTCATAACGTCTGGGTAGTCTGGGGACCAGACCTATGACATGGGGACTGGGCGGTTTAAATTACACAACCATGACGTAGTATTTACGACCAATTGGCGGGCATTATCACATATCTTTCAAGCCCATAACTACACTGTGTACGCTCGCGACCTCCAGGGCCACCGTACAGTTCAGATGGATGGTTTGAACGCATCAGAAACGTAAGTAATCATTGTAGTGCGTAAAGCAAATGCTGCTTGGTTATGCTATGATTGTTACGATAGAGGGGTTGGAAACCGCGCACGTTAGCTACATTCTTACAGAACATCGAGCGGATGGTTAGTTGGACGGCTCGCCACCCAAAAGTACATCTTATATTGAACGTGAAACGATAACAGAGAGCACGACAAGACAGGCCCGGCGCAAAGTTGGTGCGGCCAATTATTAAATATTAGTATGGGCGCGGCCTCATGCAAAGCGCGCCGCGCATTTAAGTTTTCTTTCGAAGCACATGCCCGGCCCATGTTTATAAACTATAAGATGCAAAAACAGAATCATATGTAACCGGACAATGCGAACATGGGTGTGGCAAAAGCAAATTAACTGATCAAGATTGAAGCTCTTTAAGTATTAGGGGACTTCGGGTATCATTATCAAGGATTGCCAAATACCTTTGTCCTATGCTGCGAACTGCTAACCAATTCATCTGCAATGTTCTCTAGCTTGATGGTGTCAGTGAGAGCTTTGTGAACGTGTAACACCATTAGGTGATTTAATCTCACCTGGCTCATTGTGCTTCTTAGATAGCTTTTCTTACGGAGCGCGCTAAATGTACGCTCGGAAGTTGCATTTGTAGCAGGCATCACTAGAATCAGCTTCATTACTGTACAAACTTCAGACAGAATTTGTTTTTGAGGTGCTGTTAAAGTGCAAGTTTACTTTATGATGTCCAAAATTGTCGGCGTAATTTGAATTGTCAAATAGAAGTTTAGAAATTCCGTGCATAAAATAGAGCGTAATAGCTCTGGATGGAGGTCATCTTTATAAAATGTGCAGACAAACTCAAAATCTTCCTGGAAATCCTTCCTTTGTGATGCTTTTAGCAGTAAGTTCTGGAGGTGACAATAAACAAGGTACCCAGGCTGATACAACCTATCTTTGATACAACCAAAGGAAAGGTCTAATGCTTCATAATACTGCTGACGATGATAGGTTTTTGGTTCAGAGTGATACTCTTGCTCCACGATTCCATCATCGAACCTTTTCGGTATCCTTTTTTGAGAGAGTTCAGGCTGTTGAACATCAAAAGCTTCTGCACTATTAATGACCTTTCCCCCCAAAAAATCAAATGTTTCTCCATTGCGAAGAGTTTGGAGAGTGCGTACCACCATGGCAGCTGTATCATGAGCTTCAGCAGCAGACACTGTGTCACATTGTAGTGCCTTACTCAGATTATCAGTGTGCCTCAGTACCAGCTCCGCCAGATAGACACCATACAGAAAGCTAAATTTCTTCATCTGAGCCTGAACTCCATATATTCGTGCTTTACTTTCCGTGTCCCTTGCTACACTGATGGCTTCATCCCATGTGTGCATAAGTGCAGAGTAATTTTCCAGAATGCTGGACAAAGAATCTGCACGAACAGTCCATCTGGTACAGGACACAAGACTCTAATTCCAATACTGCTGCTGTTAGAATCTAAGTCATTCTCTTGCTTGAAAGCTTTGAAAATAGCTTCTTGCTTTAGTGAAAATTTACTGAGCTTTGTTAACTCATGCGTAGTTTCTAGAGCATCCTTCATTACTTTTGAGCTCTTTACAGCATCATTAGCAGCAAGATTTAGCGTATGTCATAGCAATGCGTATACACTGCTCTACATTCTTCCTCTGATCCTTTTTGCAACACCCGATCTAGCCCCACTCATTGTACTGCACCCGTCGTAGCATTGTCCGCGAAGCTTGCTGATAGCCAGATTTAACCTTAACATAACAGCAGTTAAAACATCAGCTGTGATTGAATCCACCGAGTATAGCCCTAGAAACTCTTCATTGATGCTGAGGTTTTCGTCTACAGTCCTAAATACAATAGTTACCTGCTCTTGGTTGTATACATCCGTGGTTTCATCTATCATACCTGTGACAAACCTAGAATCCTGAATTTGACCAGTAATGCTTCTCAAAACATGTTGTGCCATTATTTTGAGAAGCTCATTCTGGATGTCATGGGATGTATATTTGTCTGTCTTCTTCTTCAGCCATTCATCCATCTTGACATCTCCCTGTCCTGATAGCTTCAACAATTGGATGAAGTTACTATCACTATCATCACCATCCCCTCTGATTGGTAAGCCTTGACGAGCTAGCAACTGAAGACAGGACAAGATCTTAATTAGCATGACATGGTTGCTCTCTTTCTCCTTAGAATACTGCTCTGATAGTTGTTCCCCAATATCTGAACAGGTTTTAGGAAGACTTACAACTGCTTCGACAGCTTCACGGTGGCACTCACTTAATTGATGCTTTTTGAAGGCTTGAGGGGCATCTTTCCAACTACAAAAACCTTTAGTAACCTGTAATAAATATGGGATCGCGAGTAACAGCTAATGGAGACGCATAAGAGAAACTTACAAATCCAGGATCAGCTCTTGTACTGGACTTCATCTTCCGTTCTTTAAATCCCTTCACGCAGATGTGGCAGTATGATAAGTCCTTACGTTCATCATAGTGAAGAAATGGCCATGTCTTAAACCATGCAGCCTGAATGATCGCAAGACAGGATTTTTTTCCCAAATGAACGCTTAGGGAACGTCAACCCCATAGGGTGGTGTGGGATGTCTGGGATCTGAGGCAGATCATTTATTGAGAGCAAAGAGTTGGCCATAGTTGCACAGCAGGAAATTCATACAATGGTTAAAGTACGACTATGAATTAATGTAATTATTATAATGTAACACATTCAAATAGTTATAGACGATCGATAATTGTGCAGAGGGAATTCATACAATGGTTAATTAAATACGACTATGAATAAATGTACTAGGACATCAAACACGCCCACATATTAAACATGCCCATTTTGGGACCGAAAGTTGGTGCGGCCAAAGCTGCACCAGCCGCACCGTGTGCGCCGAGCCTGCAAGAAGGCGCGAATTGGAGGGGAAAAAAGTGGTCTGGTTTCTTCTCAGCATATCATACTGGGGACGAGACTAAGCAGCCTTGTCTCGTACCCAGACCTCACAGCATCACCGGGTATTCCACTGGGCGCTTTTAATTATGACGTCACTTCCGAAACAAAGCAATATGTATGGATGGGGGGTGTCTGCGATCATTCAAGCACTGGGAGTGAAAGTGCCAAAGGACAAACAAAAGAGGTGATAACAAACTTTGTAAAGGTGGTTTGTCATCTAACCAACTGGGTATGGAAAGACTCCGTGCTACGCTTTATTGCCATACGTGTTAGACCATTCGCATAAAAAAGAGAGATTGTCTATCGTACTCTGCGTGTTCCCTCTGGTATCCCACATGATGGACCAAGTGAGTAAATAATCTTCACAAGGTTTGTCTGCTCAGTATGTTGGAGATCACTGAGAAGGAATGCCAAGCATCAGTCACAGAATTACAGATGGTGTATATCAACTAGTGCTTACTAGTCCTGAGGCATTGTTTCGAAGCAGGTAAAGGCATTTATGTTATCCTTAGGCTTTATAACTTTTTCAACAGCCGGAAAACAGAGTTTACATGTGTATATCTTGTCGAGACCTTTAACTGAATGGTCTAGTACTCTAAAACGTTCTCCGGCGTTGAAGTTACTAGCACTTACAAGCTGGTGTATATAGCTACTTTCATTGTCATTGTTGAAGCTGTTATTGAAAGGCTGATAGCCAATGGACTGGGGACCAGGAAAAGTAGCTCCTGGTCCCCAGTCCATTGTTTATCACAAAGTAGCTTGCGGTTTCTATGGTAACTCACTAACCACGATCCTACATTGGCCATTTCCACATTTTCCTGCGCAACTAAAATTTGGGGAATATTCTAGTAATTAACGGTCTGAAGTGGCATAGAGCTGAATGAAATTCATAACATTCCACCTCACACCGATCGTTTGGCTAGACCAAACGTAGCAGTGATGTAATCCATCCGCAGCTCTGACGCTGTGGGTCTCGGTACGAGACTAGTCCCAACCTCGCTAGAGGCGATGTAATTCTTCCGCAGCTGCATACGTTGGGTCTGGGGGTTGAGTCAACATATAGGGAACTAACTTACTCCATTAATAGCTCTGGATGTGTGGCTGAGTTCATACAGTTAGATATCGTCATTGGCAACAGCAATGAAATGATGATGATCAGTAGGTATAAAAGAGGGAGTGAAATGGAATGCACCTATAACTCTAACTGGAAGGCGCGCCATGAATTCATTTTAAGTGATGAGGAAGTTCCCACCAACATAGCCATAGTTCGTGGTCCAGTGGAAATATGAACAGCAACCTGAAGTCAATGATTTAGAAGCAAACCCGAGGTGATCCAGAGGTTCCCTGATCGATGTGGAGCTCCAATGTCTAATTATTAAGCTCAGGTTGAGCTTCTGAAAGGAGAGGATAAATGTAGCATTTTTTATGTGCATGATGTAATGTACACACATGCACATGGGCATAGCTTGTAGTGTTTACATGAATATGTTGTATTGAGCTCTGAGATATTCATTATCGTTCTGTGTCTATGCCAATTATAGTTGTTGCATCTTGTCTTCACAGTATCAATTGAACATTAACTTGTATCTTTGCTACCAATTGCTAGGCACATTAATTAGTTTTTAACTATAATCACGATGCCTCTGATCATGCAACCTCTTTGCTTCACTGGAGAATAAATTCATATCTTGTTTGGGGGGGGGGGGGGGGGGGGGGGGTCCATTGCCAAAGCACTAGTCCACTACTGGTCTATCAATGATTGAACTGCCCTCTGGCCTGTGTTGTGATGAAATTAATGTACCGCATTGGGAACTATGTGTACACCTGTGCATGGGTGGATTTTGTTATTTATTTATGGCTTGAGAATGCCAACTTAGCTAGTGCTTTGCACTCAATGTATATGTATAAAAGATGATTTCATGACTTGTGCACTGTATGTATAAAGAAACAACTGGACTTTGCATTTGTCTTGTCATAGACATGTTATGCTGTGTGCATGTGAGTATAAATGGTGTTATAACTGTGGTTTTGGATAAATCTTAGGGTGCTACTGTACTGGTCTTGTAATGCACCAGTGTCTTCCTTATAGTTTTTTGAAATTATTAACAGTGTCCATATTCTACCCACGGCTACTTTCAGCGCACATTCCACATGCATAAGTGTTGCTTGTCCTGGTAGTGAATCAAACCAAATTGAACTGCAGCCGTTTAAGTCATTCATAACAATGCTTATACCACTGTGTTCATGTAATTGTCACTATTGCCTATGTTGCACATTCACATTAGCACATTATAAGTACCTCATGTGCACATGTTTAAATAGTGCACAATGGAACTTTGAACCCCCAAGTTGTGCTCTAATAGAGTGTCTGCTACATATTTAAATGCAACCATCTTATTTGATCTACATTACATTAATGAAATTTGTTTCATGATTGTACAATGCATATCAATGACAATTTTGCATCAGTTACAGGGACATGTATCCAAAAGAGAAACTTTCAAGATACTTTTTGGAAGTATGTGCACAAAATCCACACTCAACTGCTGTCATAACAGGGACACATAGACTTTCTTATCAGCAGCTCCAAAAAGCTGCTTTACAAGTACAGTCCATACTTCAAACTGTTGGAGTTAAGCAGTCTGAAGTAGTTGCTATTTGCATACCACGGTCTGCTGCTCTCGTGGCAGCAGTTCTTGGTTGTGTTCTTCATGGTGCTGTGTTTCTACTTGTGGACCCTTCTCTTCCTGCACAGAGAATGCAGGTTCAATTCGACATTTCCAGACCTCGTGTACTACTATATTCTATGCAAGACCATCTTAAGATCGAGCCTACATTACGTGCCTGCATAGTACCTGTTCATGGGATTGGTGTTCAGATGGAAGAAGATCATATTACTTTTCCTCATTCGTTCCTGTGTAGTCAGAAGGAAGTTGAGAATTTTACATGTGGCAATGATGTTTTTTACATTATTTTTACATCTGGTTCTACTGGCATTCCAAAGGCAGTTTGTGCATCAGCATCAGGAACTCTGAACCGATTTGAATGGATGTGGAATGAGTTTCCATTCCAGTGCAATGATGTGGTATGCTTCAAAACATCTGTGAATTTTGTAGATTGTATTTGGGAGGTCCTTGGTGCAGTACTCAAAGGTGCATGTTTAGCAATTCCTCTGGAAGAAGAAGCTAAGGATCCACGTCTTCTGGTAACATTTATGAAGAAGTGGAAAGTTACTAGAGTGACCTTTGTACCATCCTACCTGAGACATGCCTTGGAATTCACAGCAGCATCGGAAGGTCTACAATTCCTCACCCAGTGCATTTCTAGTGGCGAACCACTCTCACTCAGCTTAGCTGCAATGTTCTTAAAAGCAGCTCCCTCTTGCAGGCTTCTAAACCTTTATGGGACATCTGAAATTTGTGGTGACATCACATACTTTGAAGTCACATCTCAGTATTTAGAAAAAACTAGCAGTTCATTTGTACCTATTGGTAAACCTATTCCAAATGTGGCCATTAAAATTATTGACCCAAACACTGATGAAATTATTCCTCAAAGTTCTTCTAAACCAGGTGAACTTTTGACGTATGGAATATGTGTGGCACATTCATATCTCAATTCTGATGACAAATCTTTAGCTCACACTAGTGAAAGAAGCATCTTTAACACACATGATCTTGTTCATTACAATTCATCGGGTGACTTGATGTTCATTGGACGAAGAGATCACCAGGTCAAAATTAGAGGTGTACGTGTCAACCCTTCTGAAATTGAGGCTGTGCTAGAGAAGAACAGCATTATTGAAAGGGCACTTGTGGTGGCAGATGAGTCTCATACGAGTCTAATAGGTTTCATACAGACCAGTGAGAATAATAATTTCATTAGGGAGCCTACTGCTGCAGTTCAGCTTGAAACAACTGTTTTCTTCATTAATCCACCTCTTGGTGAAGCCATATCCATTGAACTTATGAAGTTCCTCCCACAATACCTGGTCCCATCACTGTATGTCTTCACCCATAAGCTTCCAACTCTGCCATCAGGAAAGATAAGTAGAAAAGATTTACCACCCTTATCAGAAATTAGAAAGCTGCTGTCAGCGTCAGTAAATGATACTAAGCCACTTAGTAAAACAGAAGAGCAACTTTGTTGTATCATCAAGAGCATCTTGTTGCTAGATAATGTACCGATAACCGGAAATTTTTTTGCTCTTGGTGGTAATTCCCTATCAGCCATTGAGTTAGCCAGTGGTATAGAGGAAACACTTCATTCTAGCATCCCTGTAAGTACTATCATTTCAAGTCCAACCATTCAATCATTGGCAATTGCAATTGACAGTGAAGTATCTAAGCGTTTTATGACAGCAGCATGCAGTGATGACAATCTGGATGCAAGTATTAATGATGCAACAGGACCTTTGACATTTGGTCAGGAGACTATACTAGTTTCTGAAGCCATAGCGAATTGTGATATTTATGAGATTGGTGTAGCTGCCAAATGCTTGCAACTTATCAATACCAGTCACCTCTGGAAATCTATTCATAACCTTGCTATGAATCATGAGTCCCTTAGAACACTGTTCTCGTTTACACTGTATGGAAAACCATTTCAAAAGATCTTGAATGCTGACAGTGCTGAGTGTTTATCTGCAATTCAGCTAGCATGCAGTGTAGTAGATTGTTCAAGGGAATGTCCATTGAGATTTATTAATGGTCAAATCAGCTTGCCTGAATTACATTTTAACCTTACTGAGGGGCCATTGTGGAAATTTACACTCTTTACCAATGTCATCATTCCTGAAGAAAGTAAGCCATGTAGCATTTTTGCCTTTCAAGCACACCATATAATAACTGATGGATGGTCTATGCAGCAGTTGCTTATAGATTTGGAGGACACATACATGAAATATACTACAGGAATTATTAATGAGGTCAAACATCAAAATCCTTCAAAGCCATTTTATTCTATCCAGCAAGCCAAACAACAACGTTCAATGATATATGACAAACAATTGAATTTCTGGAAAGCAAAGGTCCGAGATGCCACCTTGCCATTATTCTTGCATCCAAAGTGCATCCCTTCCTACACCAAAAATCATGATTCCTTCACAATTCACCGCATTTTCAGAACACCTCTTAGTGAAATCAGTAGCTTTTGCCAGGCAAACTCTATCACTGAGTTTACGCTTGCTTTAACAGGATTACTGGTAGCAATCTATGCACTTAATGGCTTGCAAGATATTGTTGCAATGATACCGAATGCAAGTCGTAATCCTGAGAATATGAAAATCAGCGGATTGTTTGATAATTGCTTATCACTGAGGACAGTGTTCGATAGTACAGTAAATCTGCATTTGCTATTGCAGGCTGTTAAAGAAGGTGTGGTAAACATGATTGAAAATCAAATTCCTGCTTTGCTGTTAGAAAGTGAATGTTACAAAAAGGGAATCATTCTACCAAACCATCCATTCTTTTCTGGGTTATTCGAACAGTTACTATTTGTATGTGATTACAAATATTCTGCAGCATTCTCTAACTCAGTGTTATTCCAAAACATCCCAATCGTTCATCCTTCTACTGACTATGTCATGGAGTTATATGTCACTGTTACAATGGATAACTTTGATGTCCAAGCTGTTTATTCAGATCAGTTGTATGATGCAAGCACTGTGCAAGTCTTGTTAAGCACTTGGGAGAGCACCATTGAAACAATGGTAAAACATGTATACTTATATGTTCCCCTGAAGCTACTCTGTCGGGATCTTTATGTTTCTTCTACAATAAAACATGACGAACAGATTTTGGCTGCTCATTGTGATAATCACCAGCAATCCGTCATTAAACCTTTTGATACAAATGAAAATGGAGGTGCTCTTTCTTTGAATTGTAATGAACAAATCACACAGCAGCAGTTATCAACTATTCTCCAAAACCTTAATGCTGTAAGTATGGGCAGTCATCCCATTGTGAACACAAATATTTCATTTTCAGCATTTGTCATTGCACTCATGACTGCCACAGCAAAACTGAATGGGGAATTTTCTTTTTTGCCATCACTGACAAAAATTGTAGAAATTGTTGAAGGATGTGCTAATGATACTTCTATTGTGGTCATGGACATCAGAGACCAAGAACACCTTCTGAAGAGTTTTCCGCAAGCCAATCAGTCCAGTGTCAGATTTGTTTCAGTGCAGTCACTTCAAAGCGCTATATCAACGCATGGAGCAACTCTTTCCCAAAGAGCAACTTTTGGCAACACTATGGAGGTCTGTAACAATGAGAGAAATGTGAAATCAAGATGGCTATCTGATGTAAAAATATGCTCATGTCTTGTAACTGAACACTTCAGTGCTGTCTGCAGAGCTGCTGTGTTGACATCACCTCAATACTCAATGCTTCCATTAGCTGTAGGTCTACTGCTTCGTGGAGTATCTGTAGATGTGTTCACAATTGAATATCTTGATTCATTTATACAATCTGTTTGTAAATCTGGAGCAGATTTACTTGTGATTCCTGAAATTACTGTGTCATTAATTCTGCCAAAAATTGTTGAACACAAGCTGAGCATCAAGGGCTTATGGATTCAGGGATTACCACTGGGTCTAGCCTATATCTCCAATTGGATGGCTGCTTCACAGCACATGCAGGTTATTGTTACACATAGCCTTATGCATGAGCGTCACCTAATCACACATCACCTAAACCTTAAGGATATTCCATCCATTGAAGACGGCAGCATCCCTTGCATACCTATCGGTAGAATGTGTCAAGGATTGAATGGGAAGGTATTGCACAGAGATGGTCGAGAGGTATACCAAGGGTTTGTTGGCAATTTTGCCACAGTAAATGACAGCCAGGTTTATCGATCTACTTCTCTTGTTAGACAGCTACCTAAAGATGGCTTATTTGAGCTCGTATCAGTGAATGCTGAAGCCTACTACAAAGGAATTGATGTGACACCTGCTTTGTTCATACTCAGCACCATCCCTGAGGTCAGCTGGTGCGGTGTATCACAAGGTAATGACAAGGAGAGTACAGCAATATTGTATAGCACCCCAGATGTGGAGAGCTCAAGACACAAAATAAGAGAAACGGTATTATCATATCTCTCTCTCTCATATCTAGGCATCATTTATCCTCTTGCAATTAACCCCCCCATCACCCCTGATTTCACGCTTGACCTTAGAATGCTCTCCTTTTCTAGTCATGACTCTTTACTAGGTCCACCGATGTTTTCATGTCATAACAACGATGAGGATGTAGACAAAATAGTAAGATTTGTGAGCAAAGCATTTGGTATTGATTCTGAAACAGCGAGACAGACACCAGACTTCTTTGCTGTTGGAGCCATGTGCCCTGCTAATATTCTTACTCTCACTGTTGATCTTAATACTGAATTCAACGGAGACTATGTTGTTTCTGATGTGTACCAAGCAGTGAAGGATGGTCGATTGATTGATCTTGTTAGGAGCAGAAGACAGAATTGATCATTTTTATACGACCTAGAATTTGTATTTTATAATTTGCTTACTGCTATATTTTAATGGACAAATTTATAGACACAAGAGTACATGAACAAGAAGTATTTCTGTATTTCATGAATAATGCGTCCTATTGATAAATAGAATATAACAGGTTGTAATGTTATTTGGGTTTCACATTGCTTTGCATCATTTATGAAGGGCAATTACAGCATCATTATGCATACCATTATGTAACTTATCACATGCGAACCATCATATAAAAAGGAAAACCTTGCCCTCCTGTTGAAAGAAACAAAGCTCTTCACATTCAGGTGCATAAACATAGGATTGATATCACGGTGAATTATTTTGAAAGAACAATATTGGGTAAGGATGTTAAAATCAATTATGCTGCGGAATTATTGATTGTAACCCTTAAAAATGTTCTTTATAAATTATCACAACAAAAGCACATGGCAACAATAAATGAACAAAATATACACTCAAAGGTAAAAAGAAGTTGTATATATAAATTGCATGCAAAGTTGAAGATCTAGTATTAAACAATCAAATGAGCAGGTAGAGCTGCTCAATCATTGAATTCTGTGCAACTCTGCCAATTTACTCTTGACCCTCATAAACACGAACTAACAGATCTCACGATTGTCTGGTTCTAACAAAACCAACGGTCTCTGAGTAGTGTTTATACCCCTTAGGACTACATTGATGAAAAACTAGGAAAATCATTTTGGTGTAAGTATAAGTAACTAAATCAAGGCACTCTAAAATCAATTGAAATCTTGACCAAATCAAGATGAATGAATGACTATAACTAATTTTAATAAACAGTGGGTCATTGTTTATTAGTCTTTAAATACGTTAGACTAAAACTATAGTGAGTGATTTCAATTATAACAGCTCAAATGTTTGATATTTCAAGGCTATCTTTGAAGTTTAATTGAATAAGGAATTTGATATTGTAATTACAGTAATAAATTGGTCGGTACACTGAAATCATTATTTTATTAATATTATTTTAGTATAGTTTATAGTCATGCAATTAATCTATTTTAGTTTGATATTAATTGCTTAATCCTTGTCATACATAGTGTGGTAAATGAACCAATTTTAATAGGTAGCAATAAAAAGCTTATTTGCAAACACTGGTATTTGTGAAGGGAAAGAACACTTGCAATGTGTAATACCGGTAAATGTTTGCAAATGTGGACTGTTTAAAATAGTAGCATCCTATCAAACACTACAGTACGCGTTGTTTCCCTGTGTTTTGCAACATGGCCACCCAATTCCAGCCAGGATTCCAGTGAGTGGCCACCTATGAAACAGAGGGACATATGGAGAAATGAGCAGTCACAAAAGTTGTAAAAGTTACATTTTTTTTTGTTTCTGAGATTCCATCGCATGATTTCTATTGTGCATATTTAGAAAGACAAATTATGATTTTTTTTGTGAATTATCCGTGATCCGTTTTATAAAACTAACTACTCCAAGATGATACTTCACTGCGGCAACGGAATCTTGTTGCTCAGTGTCCTCTATCTTAGATTCTAAAAAGAAAATACCCCCTTTGTATTGAATGTTTTGGTTCCTTGAGGCAAAATAGTGCTTTTCGTAGACTAGTACATAAAAATGCATTTTTCCTGACCTAATTACAGTATTCCACCAGCTATAAATCTTGATTTGTGTTGGAATTTTCACTTGCGGCAACAGATTCTGGTCCACTATACACTGCTGTGTTTTACTGTGGTGAAAATATATTGTTTATCTTAAACCTGTCGGTTCCTGGAGGATTTATATTATAATGGTCATTGGTGCTCATGATATGATTACTATTAAAAATGACGGCAATGCCATATATGGCGCTACTCTTGTAACACCCTCGCTCGTTCCCCGGCCCCATTTGGAATAATTAATAAGCATCACGTTAACGTTAATTGCATAATTTGATGCAAATAATAATAACAGCTCAATTAATAATTTCTGCAAGATATTTATAACTAACACCTCAAGTCACTTTTTTTTCCATATACAAGGTCAGTTACTATAGTACGTATTACACTCTGTGTGTGTACCGATACGCTTGTGTTTAAGTATGTATGCCTATAAGAAGGCTTGTACATACAAAGTTGTAGGTATGCAGCTACATGTATACATTTATAGAGCCATGTGCATGTGTGTGTGGTAGAGATATGCAGATCTTATACTTGTAGGTTTTTCTAAGAGTGACTGCATGCCGTAACCTTTTGCTGAGCTGGTTATGTATACACATACCATCAGTTGCTTTCAAACCACTGGGGTTTTAAGATTAAGGCAATTATGAAATGTGGCACTGTGGTCATTATGCAGGCTATCTAGTGTTTGATTGGCAGTGTGAAAAAAAATCATTGTGAACTTGAGTACAAATTACAGGTGGTTAGTTAATCTCCTCCTTCTTGTCCTGTAAAACGGCTTGCCACAATCATCTGTGTAACGAGTTTATTGAGTTCTGCCATCATGCTCACCTTGGAGTGAGGGTAGTGTTGAGCAGTGGTCTTACACCTGACCTAAGCCATACCTGGCCAGCGGATGTACTTGTCCTCAATTGGGAGAGAGGAAAACATGATGCCTTTGCCATCACAGTGACCTCTCCCTTAATCCCTTCAATCCTAACAGCAGCAAGCCTGTCTGAAGGGGCTACAGCTGAGACCAGAAAGCATAAAATCAATGACCTTAAGTGTTTGGAGGAGCTGGGCTGGGTGTATACAGCATGTCCAAACTATCTTTATATGTACATTTGTACATTTGCTAATGTATATGTATATGTGTACACAATATGAATACATTATAATGTAGATGTATATACAGAGCACCATGCCCCAATTAGCCAAGCTTGAAATTAAGATAGCAACCTCTCCATAACACACACACACACACACACACACACACACACACACACACACGCACACACACACACACACACACACGCACACACACACACACACACACACACACACACACGCACGCGCGTGCAACACATATTCCACAACAGGATTGAAGCTGGGTAGTATACATGTCCGTAACCTTGGGTATGCTTTTTGTGCTGGTCATGTTTTAAAAGTGTGCTACATGTAGTGTTGTGTGTGAGATATAGGGGTGTTGTTGTGTAAGAGAGGAGAGGCTGTTGAGGAAGGGGGAGTGCTGTTTGAGAGCAGACCATGATATGGGAAGCGGAAAATTGGTGGATTGCTCAGCTTCCAGGTAGACCTCCAGATTACATCAAGGGTCAGATTGGTGGTTTTGTACTACATAAACTTTACTGCGGGTGCAGACCTTACAATTTCTGTTACAGTGGATTTCATGATTTCATGATAGTTGTCCAAAAATATATATTAAACTTTTTGCATTTGCTTGAATTTAATTGAATAGCAAAACGACTAAAGGAAAATCTGATTGCACAAAAGTGTTTTGTTATTGTCTGACAATATTAAGATTTCTGTTACAGTGGATTTCATGATAGTTGTCCAAAAAAAAATTTAAACTTTTTTGCATTTGCTTGAATTTAATTGAATAGCAAAATGACTAAAGGAAAATCTGATTGCACAGAAGTGTTTTGTTATTGTCTGACAATATATAGTATATGGCATTCATGCAGGACCCGGCGACACTAGAAATTGCACCAGATCCATGCATTCTCCCTTTCCGACCACCGCATGCGCTTGAGCCATTCATGCATATCACAATGCATGAGTTAGGGTTAGGGTTTCACAATGCATGAGCAATTTATTGATCGGTCCAAGGACCGCCCCCCCCCCCCCCCCCCCCCCCCCCCTCCCTTTCCCTCCACACACAACCTTCTGAATCCGCCCGGTCCCGGACACCCGCATTGAAACAATAGAGAGAAAAATAATGCATGATTGTATACTTGTACTAGACGTAATTTGATGTGCCGGAAACGTTGCATAATTATAAGCCGGCCTCGTACATCTGATGTGCACTAGAAATCAATTCGCAACAGTGAACGCCATATAGCGTTTTGCACTCTCGTTTATGGCTGCATCTGTACATTTGGGTCCTCTGACAGAGCATAACTCCCAGCTTGCCTCCTATACTCTCCCTTACTCCACTATACCCTGTTTTCCTCAGTGCCTTCACTTCAACAATGGCCGGGGTTTGGTCATGGGGTGGTAAACCTCCCATGATGCCGATCACCGCTTTAACCAGTGCCGGACTTAGGCTAATTGATTGCAACGCGAGCCCATGAACAAATCAAATTGCCATTGAATCCTATATACCACCAACTTTCTCGTAGAGAATGTTTTTAGTTACTTGTTTCCTTGATTTTTGTTCATACCCAAATCACTGAAATCACTGTGATAAGGTTACACCAAACGACGATTGAAGCACCAAAGCGTTTATACTCTAGTTGTTCGCCTATTTATACAAACAGATATATAAAATTACGTTTTACAGGTTATCTAATTTCTAATTATGCGTCTTACATAGACCGTATAGTCGATTGTTTACCAAAATATAACATCAACTATTTTATATGAAAGCGGCTCTTCCAGCCTATTCTGAAGCTATTGGTGAAATTTTCATTGTTGAAAAGTGTTCCTATCCCGAGTTATGCGTTGCCAAGAAGAAGTAGGAGACCATGTTCCGGGACTGGGTACGAGGACGGGCAGTACCCTTTTGTTCTCTACAACCGCGCGGTTCTGTGATATAAAACAAAGACGAAACTGCTCATTTTTGACTTCTAGTTCGATTGCTATAACAAGCTAAACGATCCGATCATGTGAATAAAGTAAGGATTTGTTGTTTGTGGATACGTCAGTGAGACTTGTGAACATATCCACAAGCCGAAACTCAGGAATATCAGGTGCATCTTCTGGAATAACAAAGCCTGAACCAAGCTGACTCTTTAAGTAAAGGTTATGTCAGCACAAATCCCAAATAAACATCCATAGATTATTGTTTTAGGGAATTTGTTTCTCTCAAGCTTCAATTTCGGCAAAGGGTTTGAAGGTCTCAGCTATGGTCTTGAAAGGTCTGACGTGATACACCAAATTGGCCTTTGTTGGGCACTTTGTTAGGACAAATGGGTTTCTTAGACTCACTGTTCGAGTCACTGTTAAACGGTCACTTCTAGTGGCAGTGGCAGTCAGTGCCATCATATGTACCGATGATGGTATCAAACTGTATACTTCCCCAATCCTCTTCAGCACATGCCAGAATGTCTCACTCCTATAAATTAAAGTTAGGAAGAGCAATTAAAATACATTTACATATAGCTTTTTGGATTCAGTGCTACTTATACATGTATAATAATATTATAATTCACCTTTTATTAACGCAGTGTGCCTCGTCAATCACAAATGCCCTAAGTCTCTCATTGTAGACATCTCCTTCAATTACTCTTCTCCACTTCTTGCTGGCTAATACAATCTCAGGTGTGAAAAACACCAACTGGTTTTTTCCCAGAGACACGTCACTTAAAATTGCGCTACCAGACGTGTCTCCTGAGAGACAGCTGCTCCTGAGGCCTTTTGAGAATTACGTTGCTACCTGTATGTAAACGTATTATGACTAGTAAATATTGACTGCTAGAGATTGATCGAACAAGCGAGCATGTAGAAATTGCACAAGTCGGCATGTATCGATTTACGTGATCTTCCATGATAGACACAAGAGGGGTCACGACGATGACTATAGAGTAGCCTTGCATAAATTTATCAAACGCTAGTGGCAAGCAAGCGAAACATAAACTCTTGCCAAAGCCAGTAGGCAGAACTGCAAATACATCCGCCCTCAATGAAAGTAGCAGCTACTTCAAGTTGCTCTGGTTTCATCTCTCATCATGAGTAGCCCAACTCCTTAGCTGCGTCGGTAACGCACTCTTTAACTCTCTCCATAGTCACAACCAGCCACGCGACCAATGTAATTATCAATCAATCAACGGTCAGACTAATCAAGTGTCAGCACATCAGATGGACACAAATCCCGACCTTCCGCCAAAACGCGAAGGTCGAGCTACGCCCAACTACTACATCTAATTAATCATGGTGTGTTGTAATAGTTATCTATCACGTGCATAGTAAATTACTCTCACTACTATTACACGGAAATTAGCCTGTAAATGGAAACTCAAAGCCACACACCTAGGTAAGGGTCGTGGGTGTAGGTGGATGAAGGGGCCCATGTATTTGTGCATACTAAGCTACGTGTAGGCATCGGACGTCTGCAATTCCATTGTGTTGATTAGCCACGACATTGCGTGGCTAATTTTCTCATACACGCTATAAAGGTATATGTTTTCCTTGCAAGTGCGGCTTGCACAGAAGCTAGTAAGCTTTGCGCGTATTCGTTCATTTTTCGCTACACAACCGTGTATTCTAATGGATACTGGCAGTGGCGGCGCGAGGGTCTCTGGCGCCCGGGGGCAGATTATGATATGGCGCCCCCCCCCCCCCCCCCCCGCATCCGTGCAGTCTTAATTGCTATCCTTGTGGAAGTCCTGACAGTGGAGATAACCTATAGCGGTATTTGCGGTATTAACACTTTGAAGTCGAGGCTTGGCTATCATATGATCATTAGGCCTAGGCCTAAATTTCTTCAAATCTTAGATAAACGCAGAACTTTGACAAAATTAAGGCAAAATTACGGTCTAGTGCAGCTCTAGATTATAGTTATATTAACAGTATTCTTCATATCAGTGCAAGTAAATTAATTTAGTCTATGGTCATACATGTGATTGAAAGAAATGATTTATTTTTAGATTAGTCATTAATTTAAAAGCTGGCTTTTCTTGACTTTTTTTCAGCGAATTGGTCGATAATCTGATCAAAGTCAACACTGTTGAATACTTCTTTCTCTATTGAAAGAATTGCAAGATTGCCCAACCGTTCTTGTGCCATAGTAGACCTCAGATAGGTTTTGATTATCTTCAGCTTACTGAAGGATCTCTCACAGCTTGCCACTGACACTGGCATAGTCAGCAAGATTTGCAATGCAGTCTGCAGGTTGGGGAAGACATCTTTTCCATACTGTATGGTGGCCTTCAGCAGTTCCTCTGGTGTTGATGGCAATGTCTGGCGGTTTGCAAACAGCATCTGGCAGTCAGTGATTTCTTGATACAGAGCTGCACCATTGACGTCCCCTTCATAAACCACACCGAAGTCAGCACACTGATGCACAAGATCTGACTCCACATCCCCGGCCCATTGATTAGAGACTGCACATTCAACAGGAAGCCAAACTTGGAGTTCAGTTCCTGTAGCCGTATGCTTCTCTCTTGCAGTTCCTGGCAGAGGGTGTCTAGGGAAAGCTTCATCACTCTGCTGGCCTCGTCTTGCACACTGAGGCCTGCATCAGGTTCACTCTCCCCTGGCATGAGCCGTTTTCTTCTCATACGCCTTTCAGTGGCAATCTCCCATTTGTCTGCCAACTGAAGTCCTTGCTGCAGAGATCTTGCACACAGATTGTCACGGTCGTCTGTGAAGTTCTTCCAAAGTGAATCCAAATCTGTAGCAGCCTCATGAAGGTTCATGTTTGGTGACTGCAGGCGCTTCTGGACCACATTAATCTTATGGAGGACTTCGTTCCAGAAATACAAATACACCACACAGTTAAATGTGAGAAGACTTTTCAGCAAGATTCCAGCTTTAGCTCTGGTGTCAGTTGACTCGTGCTGGTCCTCATTGAGTGACTGAAGAAGCCCAACCAACTTCCCATATGACACAGCAATAGCTCATACGGCTGCTTCTCTGGCACTCCACCGAGTGTCTGATTCTTTCTTCACAGTCAGATCCAACATTTCTGACATTTTCTTCCAACGTGTAGTTGATCCAGAAAAGAAAATGTAAACTTCCTGAACAGTTCCAAAGAAAGTGATGATTGTGGGATCCACCGAGGCAGCATGAACACCTGCCAAATTCAGTGAATGGTTGTCACAATTGATGAAGACTGCTTTGGGGTTCCTTTCACAAAGTCTTGTCTGCACACCACTGATGGACCCAGACATCACAGCTGCATTGTCATACATTTGCGCACGACAGTCAAGGAAATTCAAGCCATCATCCTGCAGTGATTTGAGGATAATTGCTTCATATCCAGCAGCATCTTTTTTGTCTAGCTCAACAAATTTGATGAAGGTTTCTTTCACTCTAACATTCCCTGTTTCAAAATCAGACTGCACATAGCGTATCACTTGTGATAGCTGTTCTGTGTGCGACACATCTGGTGTAGAATCGTACAAAATCCCAAAGTATTTTGCTTCTTTGATTTCCTTGATTATTTTGTCATGAACTGCACCAGCCAACAGTGATAAAAATTCATTTTGGATGTCATGGGAGAGATATGATACACTGTGAGGATTTTCTCTCACATTCTTTAAGTGATTTTCCAGCAGTGTGTCATAAAATGACAAAAACTTCAAGGTTGCCAAGAAGTTGCCTGGGTTATCACTATCCAGCTGTTCAACATGGCCACGCAGTGCGAGGTTCTGTGATGTAAGAAGCTTAATGACATCAATAATTCTCTTCAGAATTTCTCTCCATCTTTTTTTCTCATCCTGAACCTGTTTTTCGAGGATTTCGTCCACACCACCTTTTAACCTCAGAGCTCTCTCCATCTCTTTCCATTCAAGGAACGACTTTCTGTGAGATTGACATTCCTCATGATTCTTGAGCTTTTCAGACTTCTTCCAAATGGTAAATCCATCTGGAGACTCAAGGGCTGACCTCATGTTGGATGGACTATAATAATAATAATAATTATAATAATAATTTATTTGTTAAATTTACACCAAAAAGGCAAGTAATGGCATTAGGAAATGCACTTATAAACTGCCTAAACTATTTATAAGGGAATAGTTTACAAAAGGGGGTAAGGTCAACATGACTCAGATGAGCTTTAAATGCACAGACGGAGGATGCAGACACCACTGAGTTGGGCAAAGAGTTCCAAATTGGTATGACACGTTCTGAAAAAAAGTTTAGACGAAAATTATGATGTGGTAATGATCTGGACTTGAGCTTAAAGTGGTTTCCTCTGGTAAAATGAACATGAGAGTTGATAACAAAGAAGTCAGATACATCGACATCAACAAGGTGAAACACTATCTTGTAACACATCACTAGGTCAAAGAATACCCTGCGATATTCAAGAGATTGAAGATTTAAATTTCTTAGCCGAGTGCCATAATCCATAATCTGACTATGAGGAAAAAGAAGACAACAGAAACAATATGCTGCACTTTTATGTGGAGAATACAACAGCCAAGTGCGAGGGACCTGCTGCCCATTTAGTAGAGATTTGTGAAACCAGTTTTTGGTCATTCCTCTTGCCACAGCCTTAGTACCAGACAGTGTTCTAGGCAGAGTTGCATCTTCATTTCGAAATGCATCAGGGCCAGTTTTTACCAGGAGTTCCTTTGTAGCATCATCAATGCATGCATGGTCTTGCAGCTGCTGTGAAACTCATGAATCCAATATCCCCGAAAGTAATTATGGGATTATTATGGTAAATCAGTTGAGACGGGCCTGGTTTTGGATCTTCTTGCCCTGCCACTACCTCACTCTCATCACTGGTTTCATCACTATCATTAATATTATCACTGGTGACTTCACTTTCCATTCTCTTTGCCTCACTTTCCTCATTAGCACTTTTTGAACCAAGATCATCGTGCTCTGCTTCTTTGTCAACCTTTAAAAATGCAGCTAATAACTTGCTAGACTTGCGTGCTTCTTCAGCTGCCTTTGCTTTTCGCTTTCGGCGCTGCGCTCCACTCAGTTTTCCTGTGCTGCTCATCTTGCGGAGAGTTTTTTACAACAACTTGTAAACAACTGTGTTAGGGCCTAATTAAGGTCAGCGGTTGGCGTGGCGTGGTTAAAAGAAGTGACGTCATGCATACTTGCCACGTGCGTCACGTTCTCCAATATGACGTCACTTAGGTTTGCGCTTATAGTAGCCTACAGGCATACTTATACATACCTGTCATGATCAAGCTTAAGTTAAACTTGTATGGAATCATTGTTTTCCCTTTGTTTAGTAGGCCTAGCCTTTTTTTATTGGCCTTAGCAGGCGCCCCCCTTGTCCCGGCGCCCGGGGGCAATTGCCCCCCCCCCCCCCCCCCCCCCCCCCCCCCTCCCGCCGCCACTGGATACTGGATCCAAGGACTCTTAATTATTAATAGAGGCGGATCCAGGATTTAGGGAAAGGGGGGGGTCAGATAAATATATTCACAACTGGGGGAGGGTACGGGAGGGGGAGTGCCCCCTCCCGTGACAGCAAAGGGGTCTGGGGGAGCGCTGATAGCTCCCCCAGTGGGGTCTGGGGCTTCACCCCAGCCGCTTTTTTGCTTTTGCGTTTGTTTAGCATGAAATTGACAGTGATATCAATACATATACATGTACATCACGCGATATCCGGATTACTAGAGCCTGCATGGATAGCGACGAGAAAACTGTTCATTCTTCACAATGCTATATAGTTCCTACTGCTCAGCAATTAAATTCGTGACGCAAAGTATTTGTGAATTTGTGACCGAAGCGTGCACGTGGCCAAGCACCAGCTACATGTCGGTCTATAAACGATTCATGCATGTTTTACTATAGTATTAGTATTGTTAGTTTATTTATCTCTATAGCTATCTGTTTTCTGAGGAAAAGAATCTGAGATCCATCCCATTCACGTCTTTTGATCGCTTACCTCAATTCCCACTCACACGCACCATTAAATATTTCGTTAATACACATGTAGGAGGATTTAATTAGATCGATATAGACCCCGCTTGGCTAGAACGATGTGCAATCTTGCACATCCAAGGACGGTAACAAGCAGAACGCTGCATAGATTGCAGTATGCATTACGTCATTCTTCATATAGGAAAGGGGGGGTCTGGACCCCCTGGACCCCCCCCCCTAAATCCGCCCCTGAATTTATTATTAATTTATTATATAGACTTGGAATCCAACCCTCGCCATCCTCGTTCCCACCCATCTCGAAGAAACAAAGGCTTTTGGCTTTCCTAGCATTGGCGCGGCAATAACTCGTATAATGGTAGATTAGTTTGGTGGGGAGGATGAAAATAAGCCTACTGCACGATTAGCTTCCCATTCCGAACAGGGAAATGATGGTGCCTGTAAATCTGGTCCTATCACCAGTCAGTTCGTCTATAGAGGTTGTATACAGGGTGTCCACAAATGACCAGGACAGTGGTTATAGATTTATATTGAAATCAGTTAGGTAGTTTATAAATGGTTTAGTCACATAATACAGGTGCAAACATATCTAGATTATAGTAAACGGTTGAGTAACGAAATTAAAATATAAAATACTGAATTATTAAAGTTAAGTATCATTTTATGTTAAACATTGCATTGGTGAGGGCCTGCTAGAGCAATTTGGTACAGGTCATATTAAATAGAATGTGTTACTTTATGTCTACGCATTTATTTTTATGTGTGTATTGTAAAATTAGTGCTCTCTGTAGTTGGATTCTTTGTGGTTTCATTCTCAGTAACCTGTACATGGGTGTTTTTTGTGTGGAGTTAAAGTTAGTGAATGGTGGCCCATTACATCCAGGGAAGAGGAACAGAAAGGGCATAGATTCGTTGGAGAATCTAATAGCAACCCCAACCAAAACTTAAGAAGGACCTGCATTTCTGAGGACTCTAGGTTCAAACCCAAACTAGGCGATGGAGTAGCCCTAAGCCAAGCATGAGCCTGGGGCTGGGAGACAGCTCTTAGTCTGGCTTTAGCAGCTGTCAATGACTCCTGTATAAGAGAAATAAAACCTGCTTCTTCAATCTTCTGAGACAACAGCCGTTGTTTGGGTTTAGAGTCAAGAACATCTGCAGTGGAGATTGATTCAGGGGGTGGAACCAAGTTGTTGAATGTAGAAACTGCCATATCCAGGTGCACCTGAGAGGAGTTGATGAAATTGGGCTCCAGACTACTAGCATGAGACACTGAAGCTATATAAGCTGCAGGGGCGTGCATTGCCATAGACCGTAAACCAAGGCCACCTAAACTCATGCTTAGTTGGGCTTGCTTAACAGCAGATGGACTTAGTGCAATGAGTGCTGAGGTTTCAAGGCAATGCAGACTGTCCCTGTTAAATTTAATGAAACACTCAAGAATATCTGTGGAGGGTGGAGTCGTACGAGCGAGGTGGGCCATCTTGCAGAATGATCCACACATCCGCAAGAGGGATAGTACAACTTGGGTTTCACATAGCTGAGGAAGAAGATGCAGCAGTTGACGTGCCTCAGCTATCTTTTTCTGGATATATTCTACACAGAACTCAGGGGTTCCAATGGGGGCTCCGAGGATCTCAAAGCAGGGTGTGGCAGATCGCGAAATTGTATGATAGAACATGTCAAGGTTTTGGAGACTGTACAATTCACATTTAGAGTAATTCACGCTGAGACCACTGGACACACTGTGTTCTTGAATGACCTCCAAAGCTCTGATCAAAGAAGCTCTAGTACCAGCCAAGACGCCATCATCTAGGTACCAACAATTACTCGTCAAATCAGTGCACTGAGGATCAGCCACAATAGCTTGGACTGTTGCACGAAGGACAAGGGAAAAGAGTAGAGGGCCCAGAGGGTCTCCCTGCTGCACTCCTGAGGCTGAAACGAGCTCTCCCAATTTGTGCCAGAGATGTTGATGGTTGGAATAACACCATGAAACATAAGGAAACAGTTCTGGAAAATGTGCTGCACATAAATCAACAACGGCCTGACGCGAGACTAAATTAAATGCATTATGCATGTCCACTTTAAGAATGGCAAAGTCAGGATCCATCCAGTGTTGCTCAGTCACTCCTCTTAAGTGGTGAATAATTTTCTCTGTGCCCCCTGGGCACGCCACCCCAAACTGGAGAGGCGCAAAGTAATCAGCTGCCTTATTCTTCGTTAGAGTGCAAGCACCCTTGCCAGCCATGTGCCGTATAACTTCGCCCACCGCAATAGGTCTCATGTCCCAGCCCATTGCCTTGGGTTTTAGTAGTGCAGTGAGGCTAGCACCTGCTAGAAAAGGTGCCAAACCTTTTGGGGCCTTGCCAGCAAGGGGTAAGATCTGTCGCAACAGACTTTCAATGGGAGTGGGGAGAACTGCATCCAATGCATCAATAAGGTGTTGCACCCTCATCCCAGATGGGCTAAATGCAGTCCCTTTAGGAAACGTTCTCAGCAAAGTAGCAATGCTGAAGGTACAGGGAAGCTGAGCTGCCTGAACAGAGGGATCGCTATCAGGAATGATGGGAGGGGGGGTGTTTAGACTTGAGAAGTTCAAATGTTTCACTGCAATTGGGAGCAACTCCTTTAGATATCAGTGCAGAGCAACCTTTAGAAAACTGGCCATTCTGGGCACAGTAAATTGCAGATTTTAAACGGTTATGCAGCAGCGTCATCTAAATCTTTATGCTCAGGAGCAGCCTTGCCCTTGGAAATAGCAGAAGACCATAAGAGTCCCTCTTTTCCTTCCAACCAATCCTGACATAGCTGTTCAATGGGGATTGTTTGTCGTTTTTTACCTCCACGTTTTGAGGATGGAAGTACACACTTTGGTATCATGAGAAAACGAGTCCATGCCTCTATGTTATTATATACGATGATACTCTTCATGGCTTCTGCAAGAACCATGCCAAATATTAAAAACACTTTAAATTTTGTTATAATAAGCTTATTAAAAAATAGTAGTATGGAGCTATACAATTAAAACATGTTCTGTTCATTTCTGGACACTCTGTATAACTATCTACTAGTGTTTTAGGCATGCATGTGCAATAAAAAAAATGGCACATTGGATGGCACAAAGGCTACCTACCATATATGCTAGTACTTACCACACGGCATACCTACACCTCTTCTCTACATCTCTAGATTGTAATAGAAATGATTATTGCTGGGGTAGATCAACAACTAATGTGTTGGAAGACAATAATGCATCACAAAAAGATGGTTCAGAACAGGATAAAACTGTCTAGCATCTCCTAGCGATCTCTTCTAGGTGCCCTTTGTCGTTTTGGTAAAGGATAATGATTTAATAAAGACACTAGGGATGGCATACGCATGCGAATGTAATGTTGACACTGTTTTCACAAAGTGTACATGTGCATGAATGTACACACTTGTGCACACACATTGTTATGTAGCCATGGGCTTTTAAAATGAGCCTTGAATGTATCTTGATTATGGTAGCATCTATTAAAAACAATTGAGCAAA
The DNA here is from genome assembly GCA_013339895.1 of Ephydatia muelleri. NCBI lineage: Eukaryota > Metazoa > Porifera > Demospongiae > Spongillida > Spongillidae > Ephydatia > Ephydatia muelleri. The sequence goes on from JABACO010000015.1 coordinate 3,486,915, forward strand.
TTTCATTTTGCTAGATTACAATGATTTAAGATGATATTATTTTACTATGAAAGTGCCCCTTTAACATTATTATGTGGGAGATGTGCATTGTATTTAATTTTACTATGTTGTTTCACTGATTGATTGTTCATAAATTACAGATTTGTCACTAAATCTTTTGGTCACTTAAATTATTTTTGAATGCATATTTATTAATTAACCGCTTTGTACTGAGAAGATACACATGTAATGATGTTTTCACTAAGGTTTGATCTGCTTTGCAGGGATACTTTTAGTGTATCAAAATTGAAGCTACTGCAGTACTTCTTGGAGACTTTGGCTTCTCGTTTGTCTTCAACTGCCACAATAGCAGGCACACATAGACTTTCTTATCAGCAGCTCCAAAAAGCTGCTTTACAAGTACTTCAAAATGTTGGAGCTAAGCAGTCTGAAGTAGTTGCTATTTGCATACCGCGGTCTGCTGCTCTCGTAGCAGCTGTTCTTGGTTGTGTTCTACATGGTGCTGTGTTTCTACTTGTGGACCCTTCTCTTCCTGCACAGAGAATGCAGGTTCAACTTGATATTTCCAGACCTTGTGTACTACTATATTCTATGCAAGACCATCTTAAGATAGAGCCCACATTACATGCCTGTATAGCATCTGTTCATGGGATTGGTGTTCAGATGGAAGAAGATCGTATTACTTTTCCTCATACGTTTGACATTTGTAGTCACAAGGTAGTTGAGAATTTTACATGTGGCAATGATGTTTTTACATCATTTTTACGTCTGGTTCTACTGGCATTCCAAAGGCAGTTTGTGCATCAGCATCAGGAACTCTGAACCGATTTGAATGGATGTGGAATGAGTTTCCATTCCAGTGCAACTATGTGGCATGCTTCAAAACATCTGTGAATTTTGTAGATTGTATCTGGGAGGTCCTCGGTGCAGTACTCAAAGGTGCATGTTTAGCAATTCCTCTGGAAGAAGAAGCTAAGGATCCACGTCTTCTGGTAGCATTTATGAAGAAGTGGAAAGTTACTCGAATAACCTTTGTACCATCCTATCTGAGACATGTCTTGGAATTCACAGCAGCTTCGGAAAGTCTACAATTTCTCACTCAGTGCATATCCAGTGGAGAACCACTCTCACTCAGCTTAGCTGCAATGTTCATAAAAGCAGCTCCTTGTTGCAGACTTCTCAATCTTTATGGGACATCTGAGATTTGTGGTGACATCACATACTTTGAAGTCACATCTCAGTATTTAGAAAAAACGAGCAGTTCATTTGTGCCTATTGGCAAGCCAATTCCTAATGTAGATATTAACGTTATTGACCCAAATACCGGTGAAGTTATCAAACCAAATTCATCCAAAGAAGGAGAATTAGTTACGTATGGTAGTTGTGTGGCACATTCATATCTCAATTCTAATGACAAATCTTTAGCTCACACTAGTGAAAGAAGCATCTTTAACACACATGATCTTGTTCATTACAATTCATCAGGTGACTTGATGTACATTGGACGAAGAGACCACCAAGTCAAAGTTAGAGGAGTGCGTATAAATTGAAGCTGTGCTAGAAAAGAACAGCATTGTTGAAAGGGCACTTGTGACAGCAGACGAATCTCACATGAATTTAATAGGATTTATACAAGTCAATGAGACTCATTCTAGCAAGGAATTGAGGGCTGTGATTGAGTATGGTGGAGCATGTTTCTTCACCAACAGCTCTTGCAGTGAAGCAATAACTACTGAGCTTCTGTTGCTGCTTCCACACTACCTGGTTCCTTCATTGTATGTCTTTACCTACAAACTTCCAACTCTTTCATCAGGAAAGGTAAGCCAAAAAGAGCTACCACCTTCAGAGATTAAGAGACTATTTTCGGAGTCCGTTTCAGAGTCTATTGAACTTAGTAACACAGAGCAACAGCTATGTTACATGTTCTGTGAATTTCTGAAGCTTACTAATGTTTCACACTCAGGAAAGTTTTTTTCACTTGGAGGAAATTCCCTTTCAGCTATTGATCTTGCAAGCTCTATTCAGGAATATTTTCATTGTGAGGTATCAGTGGCCACTATAGTTGCAAACCCTACAATGCAATCACTGGCACTAGTAATAGACAAAAATGCTACAGAGGTTGAGACAGTGCCTATTTCCCCTGCTCTTCAGCAGGCTTTGATTGACTACACAGGGCCTCTAACATATAGCCAGGAGTGTGCATGGTGCTATGAGGCCATGGCTTCCTGCACTCTTTATAGTTTAGGAGCAGCAGCCATGTGTTTGAAAGCCATTAACGTTGACATCTTGAAAACATCAATTCACCATTTGGCAATGAAACATGAGTCTCTTTGAACAGTTTACTGCTGTACAACACCCCTTTCAGAAAGTACTGACATTTGAAAGTTTTGAATTCACATCTCTTCTAGCATTGGCTTTTGTTGTGAAAGATTGTTCCACTGACTGCCCTTTGGGTTTTCATGACAGCCAGATCATCTTGCCTTCATTTGAGTTTGATCTTATTCATGGACCCCTTTGGAGGTTCACCCTGTTTACAAACGTTTTTATTCTTGGTGAAAAGGAATGTTGCAGTGTTATAGCATTTCAGGCTCATCACATAATGACAGATGGGTGGTCCATTCACCTACTTACTGCAGATCTAGAGAAAATATACACAAGGCTTTGTAATGGAGAGGCTAATGTATTTCCTGCTCCAAATCCTTCCACTTTTCTCTTTGCAATCAAGCACGCTATTGCTGAGCGCTCCAAAAGTATTGACAAGCAACTGCAACTTTGGCGTACCAAGTTTTCTAATGCATTGCTTCCACCTTTTTTCCACCCAAAATGCCTTCGTACGTGTACCTATAATGGAAGTGCTGCCTCAGTCATTCACAAGTCTTTTGCTGTTTCCATGTCAGACATCAGGTCGCTTTGTCAAGCAAATGGCACAAGTGAATTTGTCCCTGTGAGCACTGGTCTGCTGGCTGCCATTTACGCATTGAACGGGAATACAGATGTTCTTGCTTCCTTGGTGCTTGCTTTTCGCAATTCAGAGAATGCTATGATACCAGGCTGTAATGTAGACTCTTTCCCGCTAAGAGTTATATTTGATGAAACCGTTACATTGCAATCTTTACTTCCTACTGTCAAAGCTGGTACCCTAGAGGTAATGGAAAATCAGATATCATGGTATCAACTTGAAAAGACATTAATGAAAAGAGGCAACCTGATGCCTGACTCCTCATTTTCTTCTGGAGTTCTCAACCAGTTAGATATTGTTTTTGACTATAAGAACTCAATGCCATTTTCAGATTCAAAGTTATTCAAGAACATGCCTGTAAATCTATCACCTGTGAGTCTCTAATGGATGTTTACATTGACGCTAGCACTGATGCATTAGATGTTCATGTAGCCTACTCAAGTATCTTGTACCATGCTGAGACAGTACAAATGCTGCTGGACACATGGGAGGGGGTGTTGGAAACAATGGTGAAGCATGTATACTTAAATGTACCCTTGAAACGTCTATGTAGTGACATTTTCATTTCTAGTCATGAAGAGGCTAGCAACACCCAAGAAAAGGGCCTTATTGGCTGTGATCCTTTCCAATTGAATTCAGAACCCGAAGGCATTGCAATTTCATTGAATGCTAGCACTGATGATGTGGTGACATGGTCCCATTTCTTATTGATTCAGAAAGCACTTGTGCATTTCATGAGTAGTTGTTGCACACTTTCAGGCAACAATCGCCCCATTGTGCTTGTACATCTTCCATTTTCAGCCTTTAGCATAGCACTGATAGCAGCAGTTACAAGACTGGAGTATGGCTATGCATTTTGTTCTTCCCTAGATGGAATAGTTTCAAAAATTGGTGACATGTCAAAGAATTGCTCGTCGTGTCTGGTTGTAGTCAGGAATAATGCGGATAGTGAACAAATCAAGAAACTGTGCAATGCAATCAATTTTTCAGTGGTCCCAATGGAGTCATTTGATTCCAATCTGTTGTTTCAAGTCTCTACTGCACCATCGTTTGACTTCACAGTTGACTACACCAAGTGGCAGTCGGACATTTTAACATCTTTGAAAGTCTTAAATACGTACTTCACTGATGCAGTGATGCACAAAGCCATCACATTGACATCACCAGGCTCTTCAACTCTTGCCATAGCTGTCACTCTGGTGCATCAGGGAATACCGGTACAGGCTTACACATTTGACCATACTATCTCATTTGTGGAAGCCTCTTGGGATACTGGTGTAGATATGATATTGATTCAGGAAATTACTGTGCCTTCAATACTACCAAAAATTGTTGAATGTAGGACTATCAAGCACTTATGGATTCAGGGACTACCACTGGGTCTAGCCTATATCTCCTATTGGATGGCTGCTTCACAGCACATGCAGGTTATTGTTACACATAGCCTTATGCATGAGCATCACCTAATCACACATCACCTAAACCTTAAGGATATTCCATCCATTGAAGACGGCAGCATCCCTTGCATACCTATCGGTAGAATGTGTCAAGGATTGAATGGGAAAGTATTGCACAGAGATGGTCGCGAGGTATACCAAGGGTTTGTTGGCAACTTTGCCACAGTAAATGACAGCCAGGTTTATCGATCTACTTCTCTTGTTAGACAGCTACCTAAAGATGGCACATTTGAGCTTGTATCAGTGAATGCTGAAGCCTACTACAAAGCAATTGATGTGACACCTGCATTGTTTGTACTCAGCACCATACCTGAGGTCAGCTGGTGTGGTGTAGCACAAGGTAATGACAAAGGGGGTACAGCTATTATATACGCCACGCACACTGACTCTTCGGAAAGAGCTCCTTTACACCGTAAAATCTCGCAGCAGTTAATTTCTACCCTTTCTCTAGCCTATGCTGGTTTGGTTCATCAACTCCCCGAACCTCCACCAATCACCAATGATGTTTTTACTTCTGTTAACCAGATCATTTCTACTGATGTTCCACACCTCCACTGGCTTTATAGTGATCCTGCTTTATCTCATCTTAATGATCACACACTGTCAGACAAAATAGTGGAGCTTGTAAGTAAGTCTCTTGACACTGATCCTGATACAGTGCGGCAAACATGTGATTTACTGTGCATCGGAGGCAATAGCACAGCTTTTGTGCTCAGTCTCACTGTTGGACTCAATGCTGCTTTTAATGCTGGCTTTACCGTTCCTGCAGTGTATCAAGCTGTTCACGATGGCTGCTTGATCAGTCTCGTAGTAGATGGGGGTATGGACACGTGATGTAATGGAGTTCTTTATTGGATATAGGAAATCTGCCTTGTTTGAAATAAGAGAATATTCAGACTATTGTAATTGTGTTTTTTATGTATGGATCTTTACATTATTTGTGTTTCAGATATTAGATGAAATCTTTACATGTAGTTGGGAATGAAGATGTCATAGCATGCTAGGGCTTCATTGAATGTGTAATCACAGTGATTGAGTGTGCTTGGCTGTAAATATTACTTTCTTTTGTTTTTGAGCATTTAAAATAATTCTTTTGTTGTAAACCAAAATAGTTTCAATTGACAGCACTGCAAAAATGTCCAGTTCAATTTATATCTGTAGATGCTGAACGTAAATGCAAATATGACATGAAAGCATTTGCGATGTTTTCTTCTCTGCTTATATCAGTTACGATTAGATGGTTTACACTTTTACATGGATTAGGCTTTAGCATGCATAAGACATGATTTCAAAAGTCGAAAATCATATGATTTTATTGTTAGTTCTCTTCACAAGAAACTGGAAATGTGCTTGACGTTGTTCTGATTAAGATATAATCTGAACTGGAAAAAATTGCATCATGCTAAAACACGTGGTTGTATGGCTTCATGTACAGTGCTGAGCAACAATTAATGTAAAAGTACACCCCACAGATTTTAACGACAAAAGCAGAATTCAAACATTGTGCATGGAGATATCCTACTCAGAATAGGATAAATTAGTGGCTTCACGTTTTCTTGTTAACCATAGGAGCTGCGAGCTCGAATGTAGTTGGGCGTGTCCGAGTCTATAGTTTTGCTTACGTCTAACATTATCGACGCTTAATCATGACTATAACAGGTCAGGACAGGGTAGACCTAGCTAGGACACCTTAAATTCTCTCCTGCCAAATTGTCTCCAAAGACCGAACACATCACAGTCATCATCACTTGAAAAGTAAAGCAGACTCTTCGACAAGGGTGCACCAAATATAATCAGTTGATAGCACAAACATAAACGTACGTTAATTAAAATACTATAATATAACACGCACACACAAACCATCATATGAAATAGAAAACCATGCTCTGGTTTTGAAAGAAACAAAGCACTTCGAATTAACAGGTTGCATAAATGGGGTTGAAAAGGGACCTAGCACATATGATAAAATTTAGTTATAAAAATGCATCACGTTTAAATCGCTATAACGTTAACTTCACAACGATTAATGCTATCGACTTCCCATTTTCAACACTTTATCCTACACCATTTCTGTCTGGTAAAATACATTTTGGGGTTCTGCATTAGCTTTCTGCCAGCGTTGCGACGTCCGATACCCCTTGGGGTTCAAACTCGCCATATATTTCTGCAGGAAAGTTCAATTTACTTCAAATTCGGTTTGTACGTAGAGGGATCCTGTACCTATTGATTTGTTCTGTTCGTTAATTTTTACTTGATCTGTTATGGAGATTCAGCTGTGCAAAGTAATTGCACATTTCCCGGGCATTTCGCGCCGTTAACCTATTACGACCTGCACTGTCATGAATATGTAACAACTCCTGTGTGCCGCCCAAACATACTGTATCTATTATTAATGTTGGTTTTCAAATTTCAATACGGCATGAAGATTCTTTTCAAAAAAGTGATCAAACTGCGTCGATTCGGCTGCCATCACCTATGCTCAACAGGTGCACCGTGTATCCTCGGTTGGTTCGGTTTAAATTAAAACTCCCACATGTCAGTGCTATTTAATTAATACACCCATGAGAAAGAAAGTAGCTATTTCCCACGTACCTCAATGGTGAGTTATTACAGCTCACATTTTGATTTTCTTAATTTTAATTTCATTCGTTAGTTATGAAGTCGTCATTGTAATTACAATAATAAATTGATCGGCACACTGAAATCAATATTTAGTATGCAATTGATCTATTTATTTATTTATTTTTTATTTTAACTGCATTGTCATAAATTGTTTGCACAGTTCTTATTTGCCTAACAAGCGCAATTTAATAATGAACCAATTTCAATTGGGAGCAATTATGGTTTAAAAAGCTTATTTGCAAACACGGTGTTGTCTAGAACGCTTGCAGTGTCTAACTAGTACATGCTTGCAAATGAGGACTGTTTAATTAGCATCCTATCAAGCCTTACAGTACTACGTGCAAGCGAGGTGCCAAAACAGCGGCTTAAAACGTATGCTTTTCGCGAGCTATGCCTAGTGGTATAGTTCAAAACCGATGGTATCAGTGTAAAAAAATGTGGGGCATTAAGGTTGTTATTTGCATTGCTTGAGCCCGTGGCAAGTGTATTGTCACAGTTGACACCAATATGCCGGCGTATTAAAAAAAAACTATACATTTTCCCCTCCCTGCATGCAGCCCCTCGCGTTGGATTTGTGTATACGACAGAGCCGAATTCCAGCAGAAAAAGCACCAGATCCGTGTAGTCTCCGTTTCAAATCACACCTGGGCACCGCCTCTTGCGCTTGAACCACTGATTTGTGAAATGACAATGCGGCAATGTCTTAATTACAGAGGGAATAGCATCCAAAGGCCCTTCTTATTCGTCGCAACGGTATTTCCAAGTGGTGTGCGGCTAGTGCTGACCAAGATTTTATTGTATGAGGTCGACCGGCTAATTATGTAACGTTTTCGGTACATGTCACACGTATATTGGAAAGAAGGCTACGTCTAGTACACGTACATGTATCACTCAATTGTTGCAAGTACGAGTTCCACATTATCTAATTAATCACAATGGTGTGTTGTAATTGTTCTATCACGTGCAATAGTAAATTACTCCCACACAAGCGCGCGAAGTTAGCCCTAGCCTGTAAATGGAAACTCAAAGCCACGAACCGAGGTAAGAGTTGTGGGTGCGGTGAGATAAGGGCACACATGTATCTGTGCATACTTTGCTACGTGTAGGCATTACTCTGTCGGACAAAGTAAAGCTATACCTTTTGTATAAGCGATCACCTTTAAGGCGAACTGACATGAAGAAATAAGTGCCACTTAAATCGAAGAGATAATCTTTTTTTTTAAAATTTAGCTGCTTCTTGGTGTTATTCAATTTTAAACTCACGTGATACGTGTTATTTTCTGCTATTCCGTTGTGGTTTACTCTTGCGTGGCCGGGTGTTCTCATACAGCGCCGGATTTACACTGTCATGGGCCCTGGACAACTAGCCTTGGTGGGACCCCCGGCACTTATGCAGTTTCCCCCCCCCCCCCCCCCCCCCCCCACTTTAATTAATTGAATTCTAGAAATATTGAAATAATAATTTCCTGCGTAGCTGTCACTGCGACAGCATAATCATGTTTAAATCTATAGTGAAATCCAGCTGTCATTGCTACCGCCATTTTACTACGATGGCTGCATTACCTGTTCCCGTTCTGGCTCCTGCTGTGTTTCCCACTCCGGATCTCGCTACGGAAGACGAGATAAGTGCAATTGCATGGTGCCAGAACAACGGCCTCATAGCTAGGGATCGTAGGAGAACACACGATAGTCGACTGGAAGAACTTTTGTAGGGATATTTGCTTGGAGTACTTTATTAGGAATCCAGTCGTCATAGGAGGACCAGGACAGACGGTAGAAATCGACGAATGTTTCTTAGTGCGCAGGAAGTACAACGTCGGACATCAAGTGAGAGAGCAATGGGTTTTTGGAGGATACGACGTCGCAACGAAAGTAGGATTCATGGTTCCAGTCGATCGCAGAGATGCAGCAACTCTCATACAAAAGTACATCGCACCTGGAACTACTATAATCTCCGACATCTGGGCGGCATACAACACAATAGGAACACTCGGATACCAGCATCTCACCGTTAATCACAGTTTAAACTTTGTAGATCCAACCACAGGAGCATGCACTAATCACATAGAAAGCGTATGGCAAAAAGCTAAGCAGAAACATAAACAGCGATACGGGACACATAGGGAACTTTTACACACGTATTTAGCGGAATTTATGTGGAGACAAAGATATGGATGTAGCTTTCATGACTTCGTAGCCACATGTTAGGGCATTTTATCCAGTGTAGATTTATTCGTATTGTATTGTTTGAAATGTATTCATGATACCGTAAATGTTACGATACCGTAAATCGAATAATAAAGTAGGGGGGAAACTGCATAAGTGCCGACCCCCCTCCCCCGCCCAAACATAATTGTTATCAATGCTCGTGATAGCAAGACTGTTAAGACGATCTTGACTCATAGTTGTTCTCAACTTGTCTTGTTTTTTATAAGTGCATTCGGGACTGTTCTCCAGAACAGTTGGTGCACAACAGTGATAAACTGATCCAGACGATAATAGCCTTAGCAGTTTGCTTTCGAACAAATTTCACCAATCAAGGCGTTCTTTCTGCTTCTTTCTTTTTGATGCTCCACTTCGCCCACTAAAACTCTCTTGCTCCATGGTAATGCTTTTTAAATTTAAGGTAAAAAGAATTGTTAGTCAATATAATTACGAGCATGGTGGGGGGCCCATTCAAGGAGCAATGGGCCCTAGGCAGCTGTCCAGTTCCCCCCCTAAATCTGGCGCTGTTCTCAAACACATTTAGACACGCTAAATATATGTCTTTTCAGCATCTTCTTTCTATGTACAGTATATGCTTGCACAGAGGATACTGGATCATCATAGCTTTGAATCAAGCAAAGAAACCGACGAAACCCATGGTTCAATGAATAGTTTTATTACTGATTCGAACCCAGTATGATGTAATGATGTGTAATAATGCTCTCTAAAAAATGGGACCAGGCTTACAGTTTGACCATCATGTGGTTGAGATGCCACTTGATATTCTCTTTCCTACGAAGTTCTGTTCTTTGCGTTCGAGGTGCTTGTTCCCATCAAGGTCATTACATGTCTATCACACAATCATCAGTTGACCTAGTGACAAGAGAAGTCATAATAAAACTGGCTGGTCCCATTCATTAATTTTGTTTTTATTTTGGCATGTTTTGGTCACGTTTCATAAATAAATTAATTATTATTATTACGTTAAAATGTAAAGGTTTTGCATTGTGATAGAAAAGTAGTGTAGTAGTGGAATTAAAAAAAAAAAAGTGTGAACACCCCTTGCTCAAACCAAGAAAAAGTGATTATTTTATCATCATAATGGCATTGTATGTTTATTATATAGCAGATTGTGGCCATCAATGAAATACAGTTAAATTAAGACACCGAGGATACCACTACTAAAGGCAATGGGGACAAGTGTAACAATAACGAAGTCAAGTGTGTTGTTTCAGATGATGCCGAAGACCACTACATTCTATGGCAAGACTTGGGCATTTACAGGCAGGAGCTGTGCACTCAAACAGTGCTTCACTTTTAGTAGGTACTGGCAAGCCATTAGCATAAAACACTTTGCAAAAAGAGCTTTTGCTTATAATAGTGGATTGCCAGCATGCAAAGACTACACATTTGCAAATGCCTATGGTATGTATGTGCTCTAATTATAAGAAAATAATTTATTACACTCTCTACAGTACCTCAAGCTGCAATTTCTCTTATGAACCAGTGACAAGCATCATTTACTCATGCCATCATGTGTATGTTAAACTAGCAGCAAGCATGAATAGGGACAAAAACGTAGATTTCGGATAATAGGAACTCTTGATTTAAGCAACAATTCCATGGCTACCAGTTGCAGCCCAAAGTCTTCTACAGTAAAGCAATTCGATTATTAGCAACTTTCCAGCTGCTGTTACCGTGGATACAAGATTGTTCTACAGTGTAAAATGTAAATTAGAACACTGATAATCACATAGCAAAGGTTCCCAACTGGGATCAACAACAGCTGGAAGATTCTGTTAGTCGCTTTGTTTCATGCTTGGATAGGCATCGATAAACAATTTTCTGTCACTCAGTAAAGAACAAATATTGCTTCATGAACCTGATGTAGTGCAGCTGTTTGGCATTTCCAAGTCAGTTGTGTTGAGAATAACGGAAATCAGTGTAATTATTTTACAGGAATGGGCTATGAGTACCAATCGTAGCTGAGAACGGCAGTGCTCTGGGAAAGAGGCAGATGTTGAAGAAGAGCTGTTGCTTGTAGCATGCCAGTGTGGCAACTTTTTGTAACATCGTCCATTCCGTGGCTTTGAAGTGGGTTACAAAGTAGTACGGAAACTGCAGACTTACAGTCCTAAAGCAAACTACTAGGACAATTTTGTTATCTAACTGCTTGTGATAGCCTACCCTTATAAACGAGTAAATTTGTTGGGGCATACGTGGTGATTAGAAATTAAGTAATCTTGAAAAAACCATTTTGGTTACTGGTAACATTCGTGTACTAGCAACTTTTGCCTTGGAATGGATAGGTTGCTTTTAAGCAGAATCTACTGTATATGGATGCTGTTTTAGATATAGACTGTACAAATGATCTTAAGTTTGGCAACATTGGGGTGTATATGCAATTTACTGTAGATTGGGTAATTTTTGCTTTAAAACAATTTTTGAAAAAAAGAAATTTTATCGCTGTGGTATTTAATTGTACGATATTTATGACGCTAAACAGAAAAAGCACAAAGAAATTATTATTGCATGAATATTTTTCAACATGCAATATCATATCGGTGACCTATACCCAATATGGGAAGTTTTTCTTTCCATTGGAGCATTTATGCGATTTTAGGATAGCATGTACTGTACAAACAGAAGTAAAACAACCATTTCATATAAATTAATAAGCATTAATTAATTAGTTGCAACACCACTTACATTCGTTGTAATGCAATTTTTTTCAGCAGATTAGTGTTCACAACGTATACATGTATCTTTAGGCAGTTTCTAGCATTTTGAGTATGCAATAAAAATGGCTAGGCTATGCTGCTCTATATGAAACTACACTAAATATTCTACACACATATAAAGCACAGATACTGAAATTCATTGCATGGGTACAATGCATTTTCCTCTACCTTCTCCTAAACAGATTCCACTGACATCTAAAAAAGGAATAGCTTCTAAATATTATATGTGCATATAGACATGGCATGGCCTAAAAACTCCATTGCCATAACAAGCGTTATCAAGGGTAACATCTTACACACATTGGCAAAGTCATAACAGAGGATGCTATGTATAAGACAGTGATTTTATCACAGCATAATATTTACAGACATATATTGCACTGGTAAGCCTGTCAGAAACGATGTGTGATGGAAGCCTCTGGTGGCCACAGCTGACCGATTGGTCAAAGTCACGAACAGCCAAGTCATCTGAATTTACCCCCTTCTTTAAATTTTTTATTAACCTTCTCCCCCCATCCCCTATGCTCATCCTCACACACTGAAGAATTATAAAATAGGCAAAGTGCAGGGCCAGCCCAACGTGAAATGGCACGCACCCTAGTCAGGTCCAGGTGCAATTGGTTCAGCCACCCACATGTTTGGTGCACCTGTAAGCCATGTTTGGTGCACCTGTAAGCCATGTTTGGTGCACCTGTAAGCCATGTTTGGTGCACCTGTAAGCCATGTTTGGTGCACCTGTAAGCCATGTTTGGTGCACCTGTAAGCCATGTTTGGTGCACCTGTAAGCCATGTTTGGTGCACCTGTAAGCCATGTTTGGTGCACCTGTAAGCCATGTTTGGTGCACCTGTAAGCCATGTTTGGTGCACTTGTAAGCCATGTTTGGTGCACCTGTAAGCCATGTTTGGTGCACCTGTAAGCCATGTTTGGTGCACCTGTAACCATGTTTGGTGCACCTGTAAGCCATGTTTGGTGCACCTGTAAGCCATGTTTGGTGCACCTGTAAGCCATGTTTGGTGCACCTGTAAGCCATGTTTGGTGCACCTGTAAGCCATGTTTGGTGCACCTGTAAGCCATGTTTGGTGCACCTGTAAGCCATGTTTGATGCACCTGTAAGCCATGTTTGGTGCACCTGTAAGCCATGTTTGGTGCACCTGTAAGCCATGTTTGGTGCACCTGTAAGCCATGTTTGGTGGACCCTTAAGCCATGTTTGGTGCACTTGTAAGCCATGTTTGGTGCACCTGTAAGCCATGTTTGGTGCACCTGTAAGCCATGTTTGGTGCACCTGTAAGCCATGTTTGGTGCACCTGTAAGCCATGTTTGGTGGACCCTTAAGCCATGTTTGGTGCACTTGTAAGCCATGTTTGGTGCACCTGTAAGCCATGTTTGGTGGACCCTTAAGCCATGTTTGGTGCACCTGTAAGCCATGTTTGGTGCACCTGTAAGCCATGTTTGGTGCACCTGTAAGCCATGTTTGGTGCACCTGTAAGCCATGTTTGGTGCACCTGTAAGCATGTACATGTATGTTGGACCTTGGTAAATCTTACACTTTTTTGAATTCATGAACATGTTGTGTAATTTTTAATAAATGTCGCATCAGTACAAATGAATAGGATACAGTTGACAATGAAAAACAAACAACATTTGGCTGATGTTTTGCAGCTGAAGGCAGTTAATGCAATCACAGAATTGCTAAATAGTTTGCAACCGAAACAAAAAAAACTGCATCTTTTGATTCTGAGTACTGCAGCCATTCTCTGGGAAAACTTCCACCATTTTTATGCTGACAGCAGATGTGAACATTGCTGAACATTCTTTTGCCTTCGTTTCGTGGAAAATCGTAGTCAAGATTTTGGATGGCTTTGTCTGGTCCTTTTTCAACAAGGTACTTGATTTTTTCAGTACTTAGTATCTCGGGCCATCGTCCTGTATCACCAGAATCAAACCCATTATTAGTCCTACACGTTACAGAGTTTGTTGAGGATGATGCATTGCTAATAGGTCACTGCTAAAGCTGCAGAGTTGAAAATACCATTGTGCAAGGTTTCATTCTGCAGCTGACTACTCGCTTTGGCTTGTTCTATGAAGTAGGTTGCCATGCATGGTCTGTCATGAGATTCAAATCCAATATAGTAGTCCGGACTGTCTGTTTGTGCTGCCTTGCTGCACTTCAAAAATGGTACGAGCAACCTTCTGTTTTGTGCTCTGCACTTGTATCGATACTCCGTACCAGCAAGATTTTTTCTATACATATCGAGTGTGTTAATGTTTGCAGCACAATTGCAGTATAGTGAATTTATGCTTAAATCCCAAATATTGAACTGTAATTAATGCTGCAACTAATTCAAAATGTTAATCAATAACCTGCATTGTTTTGTTCTCAAACCCCTTTCGTTCCCAGACCCCAGACCCGGCTGAGTGAGCGTATTTTGTTTTGTTTGTGCACATTGCACAGCTGTGCGTAGCACCCCTTATGGTATATACGTTTTTGGGCTTTTGACGGCACTGGTTTGTTACGTAACATGTACGGAGGAAAGCGAAGGACTAGAGTAGGGATGGCCCTATTCTACTATTGATTCAAACCTACTGGTCACAGGTCAAACAGAGAATCACAGTGTGTCCCAGCAGACCGTATTGGTAATACTTCTTAGTGCAAGTGGAGCACTATACCCACCATGTTTGAGTGTCTACGTTGCATATTAGGTGGCATCGTTTTTACACCGAAGGCCTGAATTGCATTGCTGACTACCCCAAGTTTGTGGTTTCATGCCTTTAGTCGCTTGTTTTTCGTGTAGCTTGGTGGGCAGGATGAGAATAGGCCTACTGCCAGTTTTAGCTCCATGTTCCAAACAGGAGAAAGATGGTTGTGTGCCCTTTATTTTGGTCCTATTACCACACAGCTTACCGTCAGTTTGTCCATAGGGGTTGTGTATTAATACCTATGGTATAACATGCAGTTTAAATGCAAAAATGAGGCATATCAGAGGTTTCTTGCACACAAAGGCAGCCACCTATGCTAGTACTTGCCATACTGCACACCTACACCTCTCGTCTGCATCTGTAGTTTGTGGTAGAAATGATTTTTGTCGGCTGGGGTGGATCAAAAACTAGTGTGTCGGAAGACAACGATGCATCACAAAAAGATGGCTCAAAACAGGATCAATTGAAAGAAGACTGTCTAGTATCTCCAGGCAGCCTCTTCTAGGTTCTCTCATTTCACTATAAATTTGTCGTTTCGGTAGTGGTAATGACTTTATAAAGTCATATGTGATGGCACACGTATGCAACTGTAACATTGCCTTTGCGCTTAAAATCTTTCAAGACAGGTTGGATATAGTCCTTGGTAAAATGCTTGCTACAATAACACTAGGATCCGTGATTGATGCATTTGTCACAAGATTAGAAGTTTCACAAGCCATATTGATACCGACCCGCTAAAGGAAGTACGAAACACAAGAGTGTATTGAGATGGTTCAAAACTCGCCTGTTTTGGTAGACGAGATGGTGAAAGGTAACGCCACTGGAGGTACTATTGTGACAACCAACAGCAATTCACAATTGCGTGTGAACAGATAAATCACAAACATGAATACAAACCCGGTGCATTTATCTTGATTGTGGTAGCAGCTAAAAAAAGACGTAATTGAACAAATTTTATTTTGCTCACAATTTAAGATGATATTTTTCCATGATAGTGCTCCTTTAATATCCACAAGATTGTTATGTGGGGATGTACATTGTAATTCAATTTTACTATATTGTAAGTTATCATTCTTTAATTCCAGATTTGTCACTACATTTTAACTTAAATGATGCTTGAATGCTTATTGATTAATTAACTACTTTGTGTTTTCACAATTATACTGGGAAGATACAACAGGGTGGGAAAGGTATCATATAATGGTGTGTTCACTAAGGTTTGATCTGCATTGCAGGGATACTTTTGATGTATCAAAATTGAAGCTATTGCAGTACTTCTTGGAGACTTGTGCTTCACATTTGTCTTCAACTGCCATCATAGCAGGCACACATAGACTTTCTTATCAGCAGCTCCAAAAAACTGCTTTACAGGTACAGTCCATACTTCAGAATGTTGGAGCTAAGCAGTCCGAAGTAATTGCTATTTGCATACCGCGGTCTGCTGCTCTCGTGGCAGCTGTTCTTGGTTGTGTTCTTCATGGTGCTGTGTTTCTACTTGTGGACCCTTCTCTTCCTGCTCAAAGAATGCAGGTTCAACTTGACATTTCCAGACCTCGTGTACTACTATATTCTATGCAAGACCATCTTAAGATAGAGCCCACATTACGTGCCTGCATAGCACCTGTTCATGGGATTGGTGTTCAGATGGAAGAAGATCGTATTACTTTCCCTCATACGTTCATTTGTAGTCAGAAGGAAGTTGAGAATTTTACTTGTGGCAATGATGTGTTTTACATTATTTTTACGTCTGGTTCTACTGGCATTCCAAAGGCAGTTTGTGCATCAGCATCAGGAACTCTGAACCGATTTGAATGGATGTGGAATGAGTTTCCATTCCAGTGCAACGATGTGGTATGCTTCAAAACATCTGTGAATTTTGTAGATTGTATCTGGGAGGTACTTGGTGCAGTACTTAAAGGTGCATGTTTAGCAATTCCTCTGGAAGAAGAAGCTAAGGATCCACGTCTTCTGATAGCATTTATGAAGAAGTGGAAAGTTACTCGAGTAACCTTCGTACCATCCTATCTGAGACATGTCTTGGAATTCACAGCAGCTTCGGAAAGTCTACAATTTCTCACCCAGTGCATATCCAGTGGAGAACCACTCTCACTCAGCTTAGCTGCAATGTTCTTAAAAGCAGCTCCTTGTTGCAGACTTCTCAATCTTTATGGGACATCTGAGATTTGTGGTGACATCACATACTTTGAAGTCACATCTCAGTATTTAGAAAAAACTAGCAGTTCATTTGTGCCTATTGGCAAGCCGATTCCAAATGTGGATGTTCAAGTTATTGACCCAAATACCGGTGAAGTTATCAAACCAAATTCATCCAAAGAAGGAGAATTAGTTACGTATGGTAGTTGTGTGGCACATTCATATCTCAATTCTGATGACAAATCTTTAGCTCACACTAGTGAAAGAAGCATCTTTAACACACATGATCTTGTTCATTACAATTCATCAGGTGACTTGATGTACATTGGACGAAGAGACCACCAAGTCAAGGTTAGAGGAGTGCGTATCAACCCTTCTGAAATTGAAGCTGTGCTAGAAAAGAACAGCATTGTTGAAAGGGCACTTGTGACAGCAGATGAATCTCACATGAATTTGATAGGATTTATACAGGTCAATGAGAATCATTCTAGCAAGGAATTGAGGGCTGTGATTGAGTATGGTGGAGCACATTTCTTCACCAATAGCTCTTACAGTGAAGCAATAACTACTGAGCTTCTGTTGCTGCTTCCACACTACCTGGTTCCTTCATTGTATGTCTTTACCTACAAACTTCCAACTCTTTCATCAGGAAAGGTAAGCCGAAAAGAGCTACCACCTTCATCAGAGATTAAGAGACTATTTTCGGAGTCCGTTTCAGAGTCTATTGCACTTAGTAACACAGAGCAACAGCTATGTAGCATGTTTTGTGAAATTCTGAAGCTTACTAATGTTTCGCACTCAGGAAACTTTTTTGCACTTGGAGGAAATTCCCTTTCAGCTATTGATCTTGCAAGCTCTATTCAGGAATATTTTCATTGTGAGGTATCAGTGGCCACTATAGTTGCAAACCCTACAATACAATCACTGGCACTAGTAATAGACAAAAATGCTACCGAGGTTGAGACAGTGCCTATTTCCCCTGCTCTTCAGCAGGCTTTGATTGACTACACAGGGCCTCTAACATATAGCCAGGAGTGTACATGGTGCTATGAGGCCATGGCTTCCTGCCCTCTTTATAGTTTAGGAGCTGCAGCCATGTGTTTAAAACCCATTAATGTTAACATGATGAAAACATCAATTCACTATCTGGCAATGAAACATGAGTCTCTTCGGACAATTTACTGCTGTACAAAGTTTGGACACCCCTTCCAGAAAGTACTGACATTTGAAAGTTTTGAATTCACATCTCTTTTAGCATTGGCATTTGTTGTGAAAGACTGTTCCACTGACTGCCCTTTGGGTTTTCATGACAGCCAGATCATCTTGCCTTCATTTGAGTTTGATCTTATTCATGGACGTCTTTGGAGGTTCACCCTGTTTACAAATGTTACCATTCTTGGTGAAAAGGAATGTTGCAGTGTTATAGCATTTCAGGCTCACCACATGATGACGGATGGATGGTCTATTCAGCTTCTTACTGCAGAATTAGAACAAATATACACAAGGCTTTATAATGGAGAGGCTAATGTATTGCCTGCTACCGAATCCTTCCACTTTTCTCTTTGCAATCAAGCATGCTATTGCTGAGCGCTCCAAAAGTATTGACAAGCAACTGCAACTTTGGCATACCAAGTTTACTAATGCTTTGCTTCCACCTTTTTTCCACCCAAAATGCCTTCTTACGTGTACCTATAATGGAAGTGCTGCCTCAGTCATTCACAAGTCTTTTGCTGTTTCCATGACAGACATTAGGTCTCTTTGTCAAGCAAATGGTATGAGTGAATTTGTCCCTGTGTTTACGAGTCTGCTGGCTGCCATTTACGCATTGAATGGGAATACTGATGTCCTTGCTTCTTTGATGGTTGCTATTCGCAATTCAGAGAATGCTAAGATACCTGGCTTTAGTGTAGACTCTTTCCTGCTAAGAACAACGTTTGATGAAGCTACTACATTGCAATCTTTACTTTCTACTGTCAAATCTGGTATCCTAGAGGTGATGGAGAATCAGATATCATGGTATCAACTTGAAAAGGCATTAATGAAAAGAGGCAACCTGATGCCTGACTCCTCATTTTCTTCTGGAGTCCTCAACCAGTTAGACATTGTTTTTGACTATAAGAACTCAATGCCATTTTCAGATTCAAAGTTATTCAAAAACATGCCTGTAAATTTATCAGCCTGTGAGTCTCTAATGGATGTTTACATTGAAGCTGGCACTGATGCATTAGATGTTCATGTAGCCTACTCAAGTATCTTGTACCATGCTGAGACAGTACAAATGCTGCTGGACACATGGGAGGGGGTGTTGGAATCTATGGTGAAGCATGTATACTTAAATGTACCCTTGAAACGTCTATGTAGTGACATTTTCATTTCTAGTTATGAAGAGGCTAGCAACACCCAAGAAAAGGACCTTATTGGCTGTGATCCTTTCCAATTGAATTCAGAACCCGAAGGCATTGCAGTTTCACTGAATGCTAGCACTGATGATGTGGTGACATGGTTCCATTTCTTATTGATTCAGAAAGCACTTGTGCATTTCATGAGTAGTTATTGCACACTTTCAGGCAACGATCGCCCCATTGTGCTTGTACATCTTCCATTTTCAGCCTTTAGCATGGCACTGATAGCAGCAGTTACAAGACTGGAGTATGGCTATGCATTTTGTTCTTCCTTAGATGGAATAGTTGCAAAAATTGGTGACATGTCAAGGAATTGTTCGTCGTGTCTGGTTGTAGTCAGGAATAATGCGGATAGTGAACAAATCAAGAAACTGTGCAATGCAATCAATTTTTCAGTGGTCCCAATGGAATCATTTTATACCAATCCATTGTCTCAAGTCTCTAATACTCAAATGTTTGACTTCACAGTTGACTACACCAAGTGGAAGTCAGACATTTTAACATCTTCGAAAGTCTTAAGTATGTATTTCACTGATGGAGTGATGCACAAAGCCCTCACATTGACATCACCAGGCTCTTCAACTTTTGCCATAGCTGTTACTCTGCTGCTTCAGGGAATACCGGTACAGGTTTACACATTTGACCGTACTATCTCATTTGTGGAAGCTTTTAGCAATTCTGATAGAGACATGGTATTGATTCAGGAAATTGCTGTGCCTTCAATGCTCCCAAAAATTAATGAATGTAAAAACATCAAGCACTTATGGATTCAGGGACTACCACTGGGTCTAGCCTACATCTGCAATTGGATGGCTGCTTCACAGCACATGCGGACTATTGTTACACATAGCCTTATGCATGAGCATCACCTAATCACACATCACCTAAACCTTAAGGATATTCCATCCATTGAAGACGGCAGCATCCCTTGCATACCTATCGGTAGAATGTGTCAAGGATTGAATGGGAAGGTATTGCACAGAGATGGTCGAGAGGTATACCAAGGGTTTGTTGGCAACTTTGCCACAGTAAATGATAGTCAAGTTCATCGATCTACTTCTCTTGTTAGACAGCTACCTAAAGATGGCACATTTGAGCTTGTATCAGTGAATGCTGAAGCGTATTACAAAGCAATTGATGTGACACCTGCATTATTAGTGCTCAGCACCATACCTGAGGTCAGCTGGTGTGGTGTAGCACAAGGTAATGACAAAGAGAGTACAGCTATTATATACGCCACACACATTGACTCTTCGGAAAGAGCTCCTTTACACCATAAAATTTCACAGCAGTTAATTTCTACCCTTTCTTTAGCTTATGCTGGTCTGATTCATCAACTTCCAGAACTTCCACCAATCACCAATGATGATTTTGCTTCTGTTAACCAGATTATTTCTACTGACGTTCCACACCTCCACTGGCTTTATAGTGATCCTGCTTTATCTCATCTTAATGATCACACACTGTCAGACAAAATAGTGGAGCTTGTAAGTAAGTCTCTTGACACTGATCCTGATACAGTGCGGCAAACATGTGATTTACTGTGCATCGGAGGCAATAGCACAGCTTTTGTGCTCAGTCTCACTGTTGGACTCAATGCTGCTTTTAATGCTGGCTTTACCATTCCTGCAGTGTATCAAGCTGTTCACGATGGCCGCTTGATCAGTCTTGTAGTAGATGGGGGGTATGGACACGTGATGTAATGGAGTTCTTTATTGGACATAGGAATAATCGCCTTGTTAGAATATTTGGACTATTAGACATGTAATTGTGCTTATTATTTATGGATCTTTTAATTAAAAGTATATTTATGAAATCATATTCTTTACATGTGGTTGCATGGGAATGAAGTAGTACTTCATTGAATAGTGATTGAGTGTGCTTGGTTCTGAATATGACTTTCTTTTTGTTTTTGAACATTTTGATAAATCCTTAATATTTTGTTGTAAACCAAAATAGTTTCAATCGACATTGATGCAGAAACTTCCAGTTGAAGTTATATCGGTAAAATCTTCATTGAAAATTCAGGTAGGGTAAGCAAAGCCGTTAATAAATGCAAAAATGACACAGAAGTATCCGAGAGGTTTTCTTCTTTGCCTTGCCTCCTTGCCTACATCAGTAATGATTAGATGGTTTACATTAGGCTTAAGCATGCATAATCAAATGTCTATAAGCCATAATATAATGTGTGCAATTCTCTTGTACACCGCTATGGTAATTGGACCCATGCAATAAAGTAATTAAAAAAGTTACTTTGTCTCGTACGAGACTATAGTATTGCTTATGATCGACGTTTAATCACGACTATAACAGGCCAGGGACAGTATAGACCTAGTGCATCTCGCATATCTTTCGGTGAGGGCTGAATGAAACGTCTTCGGCTCGTATGTAGAGGGAGCGAGACAGGATACGTCCTAATAGGCCTAGTCTATACAGCAAACGAAATCGCCTATACTCTTTGTGCATACCATATAACATTGATCGAGATCAATATTGGATCAAAACATTATCGGCCATGCATATTCTTTAGGATGTTTGTGTCGCAATATTTTCATACCGATTAACGCTGAGGATGCTTGCCGTCGGTATCTATGTTAAAAAAATTCTAAATAACGCACAAGATTTGGGGATGACACGACAAGGTGTATTAGACGGGAAAATGTATAATTATATTGGAATAAAAGCGTAGTTCAAGCTACGTGTGTGTACACATATGCATGATACGTCGGGAGACGCTAGTTGGGCGTAGCCCTACCAGGTTCGCGTTTTTGGCGAAGCTTGGGCTACGCTCAACTAGGGAGACGCATTGTTGGATGGGTATTGATCAATCGTAGACATCACTGCGAGTGCAGTATCCACCCCTACCTTCCCCCATGGTCAAGGATATTAGTATTTATATACTAGGATTGATGACAGCAGACTATGGACTCGAAATATGGCGGAGAGTCATTGGTGAGTGAAGGGTAGTGTGCACAACATGTAGGAGTGACTAATCCTATGGGTGACACGCAGGCTGACCGTCATAAACATATGTAAGACCAAGATTTCAGTGAATACATGTAACCTTAAAGGCTATACACCTTTCTTGACTGCTGCTGTCTTGCGGGACACTCAGTACTTTACCACACAATCCAACTTAGAACAATCACAAGTTGCGGGACACTCAGTACTTTACCAACTTAGGACAATCACAAGTCTTCAAAAAAAAAAACTAACTTAGGACAATCACAAGTCAATTCAACATACAACAGGCTTCACAGCCCACACACCAAATGCTGTGTTCAGTTGTATCTGCGAGCAATCAACATGGTTTTAAGATTTTAAAATGACACAAAAGGAGTTGGTGGTAAAGAAGAGGAAGTGAAAACATTCAATGTGAAGATAAAATGCGTAAAACAACTGCACTCTAAGCACAATGCTAATATGCCTGTGTAATGGGGTGTTACGTTTTAGGGTACTTGGATGGTTCTAAAGGAGAATGAGTCTTGTTCGGATCAAGGATATCCAATTTGAGGGCTTGAAGATTATCCTGTGGATTGGGTGGTTTGACAACTGTGCCTTCAGCTGCTGGCTGCTTCAATTGTTGCTCGACACGAAGTGACTGTGATACAGCTATCTGAGACTGTGCAGCTGTCTTCATGGCATGCTGCTTCAAAAATGCAATCATGTCCTCAGGCATGTTCTTCATGCCAGCCGCAGTGGCAATACCGGATATGGCAGGCCTCTGCCGTGCAGCCAGTGCAATGGTTGGCCTCAACTGCTCCACACTCGTTGCGAAGGCAACCTTGTGCTGGAGATTGGCAGCTGCAGATATCTGCGAGGTGGAGATGATGGGAAGCTGTGGCACAGCACTGACAAATGGTGTGGATGCGAGCTGGGCATTCTGTTGTGCCTGTGCTTGTTGATGATGAAGTGCAGCTGCCTGCCTTAGGACAAGCAAATGCTGATTGTGTGTAAAATTTCTTCCCTGAAGTGGTATGATGTTTTTACCTGTAAAGGTTCAAAAAAAAAAAAAAAATTGGGAGGGGAGAAGGAAAAAGTGAAAAATACATTTATACGAGTGTTTTATATGAGGTTTTGAATTGATATGTGCCCTGATGGAAGTAATGCATTATATGTGCTGCACAATTTCAGTATGTTGTACATAGGAACAAATACCTGCAAACACAACTGTTCCCCATCAAAGCCTACAAGTCGCACACCACGCTGCTCTTTACGAATATGTGACAACTCAGAAAACATACTGAGATCTCCAACGTTGGCAGCAGTGATACCAGCCATGACTCCAGATGTAAGGTTGGCGACAGAATTTATGGTTCCTGTTAAGCCGGTAACAGTTGTTGACCCTGGTGATATACCAGAGGCAATGCTGATGCCACCTCCAGCAGTCACACTAATGCCAGCTGCTGCTGCGGCTGCTGCAATGCCAACAGAAGTGAAGGTCTTCCCCACCTGGCAGTAAAGGAATAAGTGCATAATAGATGTATTTTGTGCAGCAACCACGTGCACTTTCAAGCTGCCATCTACTTACAACATAACACAATCCACATATTTCCATCAAAACACACCCACTGCTTTAGATACATGTCAGTATTACTTACGACAGGGATTAAGAGAGGTAATTGCATATTGTCATTGATCCCCAAATATTGCCATTAAAATACACATATTGTTGTGTTCATTTCTGTGTCCTAAATCATGTATACACATATGCATTAGCACACTAGCTTACAGCAGTGGAAAGTGCTGATGGATGAGTAGAGGAGGCAGCCTGAACCAATGGCGGAATAGCAACAGTTGAAAGACCTGTCCCTGCTGCAACACCAGGCTGAGGAGATGAGGTGGTTGCCAAGGTGCCAAATGGGAATGATGCATGCAAATATACTATGAATATATTTTGTGAGGGGTGTGAAACTTATAAAAAAACAGCAAGTGGTATAAATTGTGTTACAATAGACAATTCATTACAATGCTTTAACTGTTGATATAATAAAAGATTATCTTGTAACATAAGAATTTCACCCTCCACAACTACTTCCACATACCAGTTTAGCCTGTGCTGGAAATGGTGTCGAGGAGGGGGTCTGGAAACGTGGGAGTGGGGTAACAACAGGAGTTGGTACAGTGGTTGCCCTGGTAACAGGAGCAGCAAATCCAGGTCTGGGCAGGTCTATATATCATAAAACTTAGATGAGCAACTGAGCATACACACCAGTGATAGAAATAATGTGCGGACATCAGTCATTGTAGCGCATTTTACAATAATGATCGGCCGATTCAAATCTCCATAGGACATGTACGCATACCTTGTGTGATAAAGTAATCAATTTATTCGACAATGCATACAAGTTTGCTCGCTACACTTTACAGTCATACAATAATTTGACCACCCAAAATATCAATATCCAGTCAAATCTCATATGACTGAACATATGTCCAGATATATGGAAATGTGATTTCTGACACTGCACACATATACACGACACACCCACTGTCTATCCTACCTGATGGCTTAAAGAAAGGTGCTGCTGCTGTTACAGCTGGAGAGGCTGTATGGAAGGTCCTTGCATTGGTCTAATGATTTACATATGAGATGTCATCAAACATGACTTTGTTAGGCATGGACACAGGCTTACGGTCTGAGCTAGTCCATATGTCTGTGTGGGCCCAGCCAACAGTTGGTGCACTTGTCCATGCCTTGGCAGCTCCTAATCCAAATGGTAAAAGATGAAATGTAGGCACTCCAAACACAATGAGGAGGTGGGCACATACACTGTAGCAATGCACATCTGCCACATCGCACTTACAGACTGGATTCTTTCGGCTCGTTGTTGAGCTATTTGCATCGGAGACTGCACTCTGTCTACAGTGATTCCACTATAATTGCGGGGAGAGGGAACTAACCACAATACCACTTCATAGCCAGGCAGTTTAGCCTTGGTGAAATCATAAAACTAGCCATTGACCAGTCAGTGAGAAACTAAGTGCTTATTCTAATAGACCAAGACAATAAAGGGTAAATTTATCATATAACACCTTTAACTTACTATTCCTTGAGCAGTTCACTGTGCAATGAAGACTTCTGTTGTGGCTCCCACCTTGCATGAAGGCAGAGCATAGACACGTTACACTACTGCATAGCAACAATCAACTCTGGCACAACACGCACCTTGCACTTCCAGCCTGTTTGCGCTTTTGGGCAGTCTGAATTATAAAATCCTCTGCCACAGAGAACTGTGTTGTCAACTCCCGGCCTCCATCGACGAGGATAGAGTTCTTTATACTGTCCTGCTGTCCTTTAATCTGTGATAGAGAACACGTACTCTCACACTAATTTGCACAAAACGAAACAGTTATAAAGAACAAACCTTCTTGATCGAGACATCCCGTGCCTTATACTTGTCCTCATTCTACAACGTGCCGAAATGAAATTGACATAACACACCACAAAATAAAACACAGTATCTGCCCACGTACAGCCAAGGTAGGATCCTCGCGAGGTATGATGTCATTCATGAAACGTTCACGGCACTGATGAGGTGACCTCTTTAGCCTGCTGAAGAGTGTAACAGTGTCTGCTACCACACTCCAGTTGGGAGTCTGCGCAGGAACGCTGATATTCAGAGAGAGTGGAAAATCCAGCACAGATAGAACCGTCTATCAGGAAGAGAAAATGCACGATAATTCTCCACAACATGCACCCTGATTCTCAAACACCATAGAATCAATGCACAAATGCTCCCTGCCAAATGCCATTGTATGGCAACCCTGCCAATCTCTTTTAATTGCATGTGTACACCTATTACAGGCTATATGTGCAGCAATGGTGGACCGTATCCTACTGATCACATGCGCATCAATGCTCTTGCATTTTCAGTACAGTGTAGAACACGATAATCATATAAACAATGTTTTACTGTACAAATATACAGAACATGAGTAGGTTACCTTAAGTAACACCCAGTCCTCAAAAACAATCCACTCAGGGTCATCCTATTGTAGAAACATTAAAAAAAAAGAAAGAATTCATTCAGGAACCATATGGGATCTAGCATACAGGCAAGTGTTCCAGGAGTGAAGTGAATTGATCAGCCCTCGATTTGGGTTTCTTTGTATGAGTACCAAACCGTCGCAATTTTGTAGGTAATGCATCACCATGTGCTCGACGCCAGAAAAGAGATTGTGGCACATTGAGATGTTCTCTATAAAATCAACAACAAATAGAATGATAATAAAATGGAAAGTTGAAAGCAAAACAAATACATAATTACATAGAAAACAGTGCCTTACTTTGAGTGTTTGTTGATAGATTTGTGAGCCTTCTTGTGATCTGAAGTTATTAAAGAGCAACATTTTGACATTGTCTATAATCAAACTGTTTACATTCTTTTCCACTCCCAAAGAATAATCATTCCACTCTTACCCCACATTCCACACACCCTGCTGATACATCGAGTGTTAGCATGCTGCATATCCACATCAGTGCATATTCCAGTTGATACACACTAGATAATCATTCTTGTCACTCCTCACATATTATGCAATCTTCTCTACGCCACTACTAGCATGCTACAGTGCCGTCCACCTACAAGTTCACACTCGCATGCATACGACTCATGCATGACTCGTAAGCTTAAATTGAGCGAGCTGAGTGAATATTTGAATAGAAAAAGTTCAATCCATAGTTTTATGTTTAAGCTAGCATTGGTGATAGCAGAGGGGGAGGAGCCAATGCCATAAATTGTTTGTCGAGTGGCGCTCGCAAATATACGTTTGTAAACGAATTCACACAAGGACTTGCTTGCTCACTAACTGCGCTTCAACATGACTCGACTCGCAAGACACTCACGTGCAAGTGTGAACTTGTGGGTGGACGGTACTGTAAATAATCATCTAATGTTAACACACTACAGATGTGTATCCAATGCAAAAACATAACTTGATCTAACGTTAAAGCACTGTACATCTAACACACTTAACAGGACTTTATGTTAACTCACTACACATGTATCACTTTATCGAATACTAACACTATACACAACTCTATACCACTAACACTATACACCACTCTATACCACTACTAACACTATACACCACTCTACACCACTACTAACACTATACACCACTCTATACCACTACTAACACTATAAACCACTCTACACCACTACTAACACTATACACCACTACTAACACTATACACCACTCTATACCACTACTAACACTATACACCACTCTACACCACTACTAACACTATACACCACTCTATACCACTACTAACACTATACACACTACTAACACTATACACCACTCTATGCCACACCACTTGCATGTCACTACTAACCAAACTACTTACCACACCACATCAACATTGATACTATTTCTATACTCACCGCTCTCTGCACTTTGTCTCCAGAGACCGAACACATCACAATCATCATCACTAGAAAAGTGCAACATAAATAAATCAGACTTCAACAAGGCTGCACCATATATAGATCAGCTGGTAGCAATAGATGTCTGCTAAGGTACAGCAATGCAAAACCTGCCAAAAATATTATTTCAAGTTTATTAAAAAATAAAGTTCATGAGCATTGCATGATACATTACTTTATTCCTGCTATCAATATTTACAATTTTTATTTATTTATTTGGGTGATACAACTACATGTTTGGCTATCTAGAGGTCACAAGGCAGGCTCTGACCTACATTGATAAGTTGAATAAACTGTGCGTGCAATGAATCGAACACAAGGGACCTTTATCAATAAAAACTCTAATTCTATTGAGTCACCTGAATATATCAAAGACGTTGCTTTAGATTATCAAGTGCTGAACTGAATTCATTTACTGAGAGTACTATTGAAAATGCATTTTTTCATGAAAAAATAAACCCCTCTTGTAAAGTTGTAGACACTATGCCCATATAAATTAGTAGAAAAATGACAATTTGTATAAATTTATTTCTCCCAACAACACTCATTTGTTGTAAATAGTATGGTTAGTATACTATGAAGGGATGAAGGGGTGTGAAGACTTTGTGTCACGTTGCATTGCATTAATATAAACCTGAATATGCAAGTTATGCCTCGGTGCACCTTAACATAAACATTGATTGTACTACAACAGTGTAAAATGTATGGTGCATAAGAAGTGTATGCACTAATGAAAATTGGTAACCCTATTGCAAACTGAATGGGTTAGCTCTACACAGTGTGGTATCCCCTCTTTTCTTATTTTCTTTTTCTTCTCATCCTAAGCTGATGTTACCTGTAAGCAGTAGTGATTCTTGCAGGACTCATCACAGAACTGGTGTCATAAAGCATCTCCATAGTGAGATCCACATACATATCCTCATCGTCGTCCGCAGGAGGTGTTGGGGGTAGCCACATCTGCAGTCATAGTGCCAAACAAAGCAAAATGGAACTTAGTAATTTAACACATGCTGTCAATGCAACACCTACCGGCATCTCTTCTCCTGTGCCCTTGTCAATGTACATCTGCGCATGAAAGTAATAATAAGGTACATGAACTGAGGATTTTCTTTTGCTAAAGCCATCATCATACACAGCGTATGGTGCCACACAACAACACCCGTGCCGAACGGGCTTCCACAACATTTATCCTATGGTATGACACTACTACTGCATTTGTGAGGTCTACGTGCAACGTTGTCTCTAGTAAACCACTAATTTATACACTGCGAGTAAGTGAATAGGGATGCTTTTTAACATGGTTCACCTCAAAATGTGCCAGTTGTGCTTAGCAGCAGCAATTCATATTTCACAAAGAGTGATTCTGTATTACTAAATAAGGTATATGTGTACATGTATGTAGAGGCTGAAAACTAAGACAGTTGATACCTAAGCCACTTGTGAAACCCCAACTCTCATCTTACATCAAAAACTGCCAGACCTTGTACACAACTTTTCATCTTATAAAATTGAACATCACACCTACATATTTATTCTTGATGAGTGACATCTCAGTTTGCATTTGAACAGAAATATATTAAAGTTAACAGCTACTGCTTACAGCTCATTATCACCTTACTGGTGTATTACAAAACATATTTAAAAAGAGATTTCAAAAATCTTCTGCTCAGATTTTTACAGTGACCAATGGGAATTCCATTCTAATGAGCACCTCTCAATTAACTGCAGCCTTTATCATCCCATATTACATTAGAATGGAGCCGTTCACTTTTGTACTTGGGAATATCACTTTTAAGGTCCTACTGAAATGGCGATTTTTATGAGGTTAATTATCCTCGTCACTATTGGTAGTCATATATCCCATGCACTTACAATTACAAGTAGTAAGTTCCATATAGGAATGACCCACATAATGAATGTCATGAAAGACACAGAATCCACCCCTTTTGAGGGACTACCAATGATGGGATAAGTTAGTTGTTTACAGCAACTGAACAAGGAGGCATGAACTCCATATGCATGAAAGCACACTGTTTAAAACACGGTCATACCAAGGCCGATTTTCTCCATGTTGTTCCCTTCTCCCTCTCCCCAGCATAACTTGGGATAGGACCGAATACCATTGGTACCACTAAGCTATTGTATCTGAAGAACAAATCCAGAAAAGTTGCAAAAGCTACAACAATGTACACGCTTCAAAAGACAGCAGTAACACCAGAACCCTGAACACATGCTAGCTGCAAAGAAGACCTAACATCATTTCTCTTTCCCTAATCCAAATGACATAGCACTATGACTTGATGTGCCATGAAGTTATATGGGTCTATGTCTAGGATACGAGACCCATGTATAGAAGTGTTATGCTATATGCAGGTATCCCGTGAAAGCATATGGCTATTAAGAGAAACGTAAAATTAAGGAAGTTGCCAAGTACAACAGGGCATGACTGCAGGAGTTATAACTGTTCAATAAAGGCAAAATTAAAAATTGTCCTTGAGAAAGTTGGTGTGATATTGTTGGATGGAGAGGAAAAAAAAAGACAGCAAATGAAGGTAAGTGAAAAGAAAATGACACAAACCTGTATTAGCACACTTTAAGAATGTTAAAATGTATGTGTGGTCAAAGATACAGGTATGTGTCATTTTCTTTTCACTCATCCGTGCTCCTTTTTTTTTTTCACACCACTACTACCGTGTGATTCAACTTGATTTTACTTGTAACATATATGAAGCAGCATGAATAGTCTTAACATCAAGCGTACAACTAAGGTTATGAAATGAATCTGCTGCAAAGGTTGATGGACAAACTGTGTACTGTCTCCTCCAGAGGACCAATTCTAGCCACAAAATATATTATTAAGTGTGCATGTTTTGTGATGCATTGGATTATGCAATTAGATGGAGCAGGAGGATGGAACAACCCTGTGGGAAAGAAGAGGATCTACAACACCTGTGGTTCTTTCACACCCCTTAGTAAGGAACAGTGAGGTGAAAAATAGGTGCTAATTCATCTGACTTACCACAAAGGTATCTATCAGTTACAAAAATAATAACACCAGTGAATTGCCAAGCCACAACCCCTCTTGTTTACACAACCATGCATATGACAAAAAAGCCAGTATTGACATTGTTGCAATTGGTGCATGGCAAAGCTCAGACAAATTGGAAAATTTTAAGGTAGAGAGCATTGCATGGACCAATGCTACAGTGACTCCGACTGATAATGCATGGTGCAGGCAATTTAACCAGCATTGGTGCCAATCTACATTATAAACCAAGGAATAAATAAAAATGGAAAGCGCACTGAATGCACAATTTATAGTCATCTTATGAACATGACAATAAACCAAACTTGACAAGTTAAGGAGAAAAGAAAGAACACACCATTGCAAGTACCATGCTGCACCACACAAACACGAAGTGATTGACACCAATACTGGCTTCTTGCCATAACGATAATAACAACCATGCAATTTCAGACGAAATGGCTTTTTCCCCCATCAAAATGTTGCATCAAAATGTGTAACATGAATAAAACATAAAACGAACAGAAAAACCCTGAAATGTGAAAACTAGGCATAGAAAGACCCAAGACTGATATAACTTTCATGATGTGTTGGGGGTGTGGCATTGATGATTAAGCTGTGTTTGCTCATCAAGCTTATTAGCTTGTTGTGTAGTAGAGTCTAAAGTTACATCAGATATGCCATCTAACACAGGGCTGTCATAAGGGACAGCATCCTGTTTTGAGTGTTTGTGCCTAGTATGGTACCTATCCTTCACAGGCTGCTTGGACACGTCTGATTCTAAGTGATTACAGTGTTGATCTGTCGAAGCAATGAGATTAGAAGCATTACAGGTGGGCTTAGGGTTGGATGGGTTACATGGAGGATGGCAGATCTCCCAGATACCAGTAGGGCCCTTCCGGAGAATCACCTTGTTGGCAGCCTCTGGCCTGTCGTAGGTAAGCAAGATATCGTCTTTCTCTTCCTCTGCCAGACGTTCCTCTTCCTCCCGTAAGGATTGCAAGTGACCCAGTTCCCATTCCTTCTTTGCTACTTCAATGTTTTCCTGTAAAAAAATAACAAATGATCATTCAAACCACAGTGATAAAAATCAATTCTTACTTCTGCTATCCTCAGCTGTTCAGCAGTGAACTCTGCATTTTCAGCTTCAATGAATCTCATTATATACAACTCAACACCAGTAAGCTGCTCCTCAAGCTGAGAGAACTCTGCAAGAGCTTTACTTTCAGAATCAAACTCCAATGTCCTATCCTAAAGGCACACAGGGAACATAACCACTGCTACATGAATGGTTCACCTTCATCAGGTACCAAACGCCTACCTCTGTTACACCAAGAGCAGCCTGAGAACTGAAATTTTCATCAAACTCTGCCATATCTGCAGCTTGCTCAGCCCCAGCCAGCTTAGCTGCCTGCACATCACTCTCATCCTCAGCAGCCAAGAGCAGCTATAAATAATAAAATAAATAAGATAAACCATTAACCCTTTAAATAGTCAACTCAATACGAATCTACCAATGTCGTTTCTGAACACTTTTTTAATTGTATACTTATCATGTCTAGAATAAGCTACAATCAGTACAGCAAAACTTCTGCTGTAATTGACAGATCACTCCAAAACTAACGCAAAATTCACCTCTTCAATTTGGTTGTCAGGTATGTCTGGCACAAGATTACCATTCATGTCATCAGCTGCCACTGTTGGAGGTGCCTGTACCACAACAGATGGCGACACAACTTCCTGTTGAGAACTGGATGTGTTCTTTGACTCAAACAATTCCTGAAGTGAAGCCTGAACAATATTCACAATCAAACTAAATTATATTGTTGTTCAGCAGAAATACCTGTTTGAAGAACTCTGTTGTGAATGCACCACTTTCAATTGCAAGGGCTCCTAACATTCGCTTTTGATCTGCCTTCTTCAGGATATTCTCCTCCACAGTACTCTCGCATATAAGTCTGAAAATTGCCAGAACAATGTCAGAGCAGGCAGACAACACAACACAGGGTCATCCTTGAGTCAATTGGACTCACTACTATAGAAACTGAAATAGTGTGCCCTTGCAGCAGTGATTTAAAACAGTGCATCCGACAAAGAGAACACATTAGAAACCACCTGTTTAGTGTTATGCCACACCCATACGAGCCTGATTCAGTAAGTATACTGATACTGGCTGGCCAAGTTGGTTAGCACAAAGATGTTTTCAGCTAAACGCCATCACCTTTGAGACCATTGAACAGATCCAAAAGGCTTGGTAAAGTTAGCTGTACCATAATAAAGAACACAACACATTGCATCATGCAAGAATGAACTACAGTGGTGTTTAATTAGGTATGCAAGATTAGCATGCAAAAATAAATTCCTTAGCCTTTAAACATTTGTAAGCTAGCATAAGATACAGTATAAGATCACTGCAACTAGCTGACTCACCTGTAAATATGAACATCCCTAGTCTGGCCGATTCGATGACATCTATCTTGGGCCTGTGCATCCATGGTTGGATTCCAGTCTGAATCATAAAA
Source organism: Ephydatia muelleri (assembly GCA_013339895.1). Lineage (NCBI taxonomy): Eukaryota > Metazoa > Porifera > Demospongiae > Spongillida > Spongillidae > Ephydatia > Ephydatia muelleri. The sequence continues at coordinate 3,520,133 of JABACO010000015.1, forward strand.
GACTACTGTGTCAGCTCCTGTGAGGTTAACACCCAAGCCACCGCTCCGAGTTGAGAGGATGAAGCAGAATATACGTTCATCTCGATTAAACCTGTCCATCATAACCTGAAAAGATCCCAGATACATTGCCGTTACTGCTATGATAATTGTCAACAAAATTGATTTGGTTTACATTAGATGATCAGGCAAAATCAGCCAAATTCTAAATTTGACAAGAGATTTAACATGCATGACCAAATATTGTCAGGTACTGGGATAGTTGTAAAACAACATACATCTGGTTATAAAGCAATCTATCTTTTGTCTCCTCTACCCTGACATTGCAAATAGATAACTTCAGCACAAATATTCACATTGTGAATGGTTTCACGATAACCTGTATTTCTTTTTTTCTTTTTTTTTTCTCTATATAAATTAGTTTGGCTTTCATATTCACCTAGCCACAACAAGGAACTGGATGCCAAAATAGTAGTACATTGTAACTTGAATTATTATAACCACAATTGTCAAGTAGGATTTACCAATGTCTTGAGCATCATCCTGAGGGGTACATTACTGTCGCCTTGTTTCTGTGTACTAGAACTGAAATCCAACAGCACACACGTTTGTCATGCATTTGTAGCTCTGGGCTGAGTCTTCTTCCTTCTTTGCACAAGACGTGACTAGGGGAGCTACAGTTTGGCAACTTGGTTATAAAAGGAACTATTTTAGGCCCGAGCTAAAAATGCACAACTAAAGTGTGTGAGCTGTTGGATTTCAGTTCTAGTGCACAGAAACAAAAGTGTTAATTTCTGCACACCTGGGTGTACAAACGATGATGCTTAGGACATTAGACATTAAATTGCCACATATTGTGATCAGATGTCCTCATAAAAATGTAATCATTTTAACCTTCTAGATAAAAATGTAAAATAAGACAAAGAATGCACACATAACATAATCACTCTTTGTTTTTTTTGAACATTGTAAATGTTTCCCACTGCAAATCAGTTGGTATCAACCAGAGGGTACCACTTGATACAGTGCGCGAGTATGCTTTAGGCCAACTGCCATGATGCTGAGAATCATTGATGGAGACCCTCAGGTTGGTAAAGTTGACCAGTATGCTAGGCTAACATTAGGGTACTACAACACATTCAATAATAAAGCACTTGCCTGTCTTTTTAGGATTGGAGTGGCTCCATCGAGGCGAAGGTATGTGTGACCGTGATAGTTTAGGAATATTTCCAGGATGTCAAGCACACGGGCCATCTGTGTGAACACAAGCACCCTGCAAACAATAAATGGTTATCCCCCGTAAACTAATAAAACAAGAAGGATTCGAAATTACCGATGATTTCCAGCTTTCAGCTGTCTCAGTAGAAGATGCAATGTTTGCAACTTGCCTAATATGAGTAGACAACTCATATAGCAGGACTACACACAGCTACTACACAACAACTTACCACAATCATATTGAATGAGCCTAGTCTCTGGGAAAAGGAAGGATGCACTGGTGGCCACAGAATGCAAGAAGTCCACCCTACGGGACACCTCAGTAAGAAGCTGCTCTTGTGCCACACTTTGCTCATTGTAGCTTGAGGGATTTGGATGGAAGGTGTGGAGAGTGATGAGTGGTGCTGTGACTGGAGGCACTGTGATAACAAACCTGAAGGCCAGATAAAATTGCAGTCATCATTGACAGGAGGATGAAAAATACATGAACATATGGGATCATTGCCACAAATAGGGACCTAACGTATTACACATTGCTTCTTATGCACCGAGAATTGGAATATCTGACATGGAACTGTAATGCTAATTAATTAGCCATACATTTCAATGCAGACGTTACATTTCTATTGCACGTACTGGAAATTTTATACTGTATGCACTAGGTCCCTTTTCGTGGAAACGATCCCATATACCGGGTGTCCACGAAAGAACGCAATGCTTTTGAACGGGAATAACATTTGATAGATTGTGTTCTTTCGTGGACACCCGGTATTAATGGTAGTTGTGCAATAACTAAATGAAGTTTAGGCTCTTTTTGTCATTTTCACTATCAAGCCTGACCAGCCCTGACCACCATTCAATGTCCACACACAGACACATACACATAGTATTGAATTAGATTTCTTTGAATTCTTTATGCACAAAATCTCATGTCTGGATGAAAGTTACTTGACAGTTTGTCCCAAAAATCCATATTTTAATCAAAGGGATACAGATGCTGCCAGTAATTGATATTCTGCACACTATTAAAATTACATCATCATTAATGCAATTTACATGTACATGTACATGTATGCTCTCAACATGACAGAAGCCATTCCATAGAAACTGAGAAAGCTCATACAATAGAAAGAGAGAGCAATACAATGATATAGGCCACATGAAATTGCCATGTCATCAGCAGGATATCAACATGGTATCGGATAGTGGCCAATGGGAAAGTCACATTGCAGAATAGTTTGAAGAATCGATGTACACATGGAGTGAATGGGCAATAATGGTGTGAATTGGGTACACAATAAACTGGACTGTATGAAAATTATAGAGGCTCAGACCAATTATTATGATCAATATTGGCATCAGTATTACACACCGATTCATTGGTTGTTCTTGACATTGCTTTGAATGAATGCATACCAGATGAAATTGAAATTGCACATAAAACTCAACGAAGAGATGAGCTAAATGAGCATATACTACATCAAATTTAATGACTAATCCCCTCCTCCCACCCCTCTACTTACCGCCTCATGATTTCATCCATTGCCAAAGCTCTGGCCTTGTAGCTCACTAACACAGAGGAGAGACTGCTGGTGCGGTTTTCCCAGTGGTCACTGCCAGTCATGTGCTGAAAGCACCATGAATAACCAGTCCATAGCCAATGAGATGGGCGTGCCTTGCAAACAGTGGTGTAGTGTCCCGGGCAACAGCACACAGATGTAACTGTTCGGATTAGGTCACTACCGTACATGGGCAATCTCCGGCACCTGCGGCTGTTCACTTCGTACATGTGCCTGCGACAAGACTGTGCCCATTCTTTGAGCTTCAGGGCAAGGTTTGGCTACAATGGCAGAAGAATGGTAGCAAACATAAGCAACATTAATGAATACAAATGCAGAGTGAGGTTGCCAGTTTGCCATTTGAACTGCTCAGCATGCACTTGTATGCTCTTAACACGACAGAAGCCATTCCCATTATTTCATAGAAACGGAGAAAGCTCATACAACAGAGAGAGAGAGCAATACAATGATATAGGCCACATGAAATTGCCATGTCATCAGCAGGATATCAACATGGTATCGGATAGTGGCCAATAGACAGATTTTCCCCCTTCAGAACAAATTTGCATCCAGTTAATAACAAATTAACATGCACCACACCACATGCACACCCACATACTGCATATATAACACATACACACAAAATGAAACTAATACACATACAACATGCAAGTCTTCAAGAAAGCTGGAAGGCTTGATATCAGTTTCATCACTAAGGAAAGGTGCAGCCGATGAAGGATCAAGAATTAAGGAGCGAGGTGCTTGAAGCTGCTTGGATCTGAAGGCTGCAAACGCTTCAGTTGTCAGTTCATAGTCTGCCAAACGCATGTTGAAGTAGTCTAGGCTTATGTGCTGTGCAAAGAAGTGGAGTTGCATGATTAGTGTAGCCCAAATACAAGGGCAACAAAACAAAAAAATCACCCACTTCTGTAGTACAGCAGTGGCAGATTATCTTATACTTACACTTTAGCAACGTCTCACTGAACTAACCAGTGCAGTCCAAAAAATGATTAGATGTGCCACCAACATAACGGAAGCTAACTCATATAAAAATTGAGATAGCTTGATGGTATGATACATTGGAGGCAAGCCAATTCAATGCTATTGGCCACATGAAATTGCCATGTCATCAGCGGGTATCAACATGGTATCGGATAGTGGCCACATATATACCTCCCACACATACACATAGGCATATGAATAACACTACAGAAAGTACAGTGCACCGACAATACCTTGAATGGGTCATACTCCAATGGCCTCTCAGCTAAGGATGCTGTACAGTACTCCAGCCCTTCCATTCGAAAAGGTGAAACAGTGGGTCTGGGCTCAAAGAGGTCGGGATGATTGCACACCTGAAACCCAATGTAGTAATTAAACTCCACTGTAAATAACACTTTCAGGACTGATCATTGGTTGCCAAGTGCATGCACAACCAAGGCCATCTTATTGAAACTACAATGGCTCACCTTCCTCAACTGCATAAGCACATTGATTACACTAAGATAATTTCCTGCACTTATGGTTTCCTTTGTCCTGGTGGTGTGTGTGTGTGTGTGAGAGAGAGAGAGAGAGAGAGAGAGAGAGAGAGAGAGAGAGAGAGAGAGAGAGAGAGAGAGAGAGAGAGAGAGTGTGTGTGTGTGTGTGTGAGAGAGAGAGAGTGTGAGAAAGAGAGATAATGATTATCGGTCATAGACACATGGCACCATACTTCGTTCGTGACATGTATTCATCATAAAGAAATCTTTGCCTCTTGGACAGCCTGCACATCACAATATGTTCGAATTTCTTTGGCATCTGCTTCTCCACCTCTGACTTGAGTCGACGGAGGAGGAACGGTCGAAGCACCTTTGCAATTGATGAAATAGAAATGCTGATAAAACCCCCAAAATAATAGATAAGCTATGCAACTAACCTGATGCAGTCTTCGCACAATGGAGTCGTTGTACTCCTGACTGCCTTCCACCATCCCTGTGAAAGGATTCGAGAACCACTCTTTGAAGTCAAGGTGGGACGAGAACACAGAGGGCATGAGAAAGTGCATGAGGGACCACAGCTCCATTAGGTTGTTCTGCAAAGGAGTGCCCGTCAGCAACAGTCTCCGATTACTATTGAAGTTCAGGAGTGTTTGCCAACGTTGGCTCTTGAAATTCTTAATATTTTGTGCCTAAACATATCATGAATGTGAGAAAATAAACAATAACAATGTCCTTGAACTAAAACCTTTCCAATTTTTGTGACAGTATGAGCAGATAAATAATCATTAAAACAATACCTCATCAAGAATTAAGTATTTCCACTTCTTTTGTTTCAAAGCCCTGTGATCTTGAACTGCAATGTTGTATGATGTTATGCAGACGTGGAATGCATTCCGCTTGGTCCAGCCCTGCAAGTGGAAAACAGTCACCAAAGTGTGACATATTACACATGCACTCAAAAGTGCATATGGTGAAGGCAAATGTATGAAATTCTAAATCATTTTGATTTTGACTGGCCATTGTTTCTATCTACAAGAGCACTCTACAGGTCCCCATGAAACAGTCTCACCATTCAAAAGCTTAAAGTTGCGTTAGATGTCTTATAGAACAACCATCACTACATACCACTCTCTTCTGTTTTCTTTCCTTGAAGGTCCCAAAGTAGGTAAGGATCTTGAATGCAGGGCACCACTTTTTGAACTCGTACTCCCAGTTCAGCATGACTGAAGTTGGCACAATGACAAGGTGTGGACCCCAAACGCCTTTCTCACAGGCAAGATGTGCAAGCAATGCGATGGTCTGAATGGTCTTTCCGAGACCCATCTCATCAGCAAGTATGCCGTTCAGTTTTCTGTCGTACATGGTCACCAGCCAGTCGAGGCCAATGTGCTGATACTCTCGCAGGTTGTGCTTTAGTAGGAAAGGAACTTTCGTTCTCACCTGGAGAATAAAAACACAACAAGCATAATCAACCTAGTGGAGCATGGCACAATCGCAGTATGGACTATAAGGGCAAGAGGTTACTTGGAAAGTTCCCTTAACTCAAAAACAACCATACCAACCTCAGTGGTCGAGAGGGTGATGCCCTTTGGTTGGAACTGCTCTGCTACTGCAGCAAAGTCAGAGAGCCCCTTCTCTGTTTGACAGGCCTGTAAAATATCACAAGAGTTAACAATAGTGCATGCACATTGTTTTCCAGCCAACATACCTCCTCCAATTTCTTGCCAGCTACAAGGAACTCAATACCTTGCTCAGGACCTTCTTCCTCTTCCTCTTCCTCCTCTTCAGCCTCCTCGTCTTCCTCCTCTGCGCATTCTTCACCATCTTTTCTCACTTCATCCTCCCTCTTCCCCTGCTCCGTCTCCTCCACAGAATGCTTTTTTAATTCCTCAACAGACTCTACAGGCATACAAACACGTGCAGTTGTGGCTACAAAATTGACACCTGCATGCACATCACCAACAGTTTCAAGCCTTAAGTATCAATATATTCAAAAAGTGTACAGTTCTGTAATAAGATTATCAATACTGTGCGTAGTTATAATTCTGTATAAAAATATAGTTAAACGATTAAGAGATTAGAACTAAAAAAAGGTTATTAGATCCATTTTGTAAAGCTACTAATCTAACTTAAAATCTAATACGTAGAGCTTTAATAACTCACCAAAACAGTTTTAGATGAACTGACTAGGCAGAAATTAATTAAAATCAGTTCTTTCTTCTTGAATACATGGTCATGATTTCAATTAATTTCAGAAGGAGTCGATTTGGCTACTTGAACGTAACCATTTAATTTGTTTACACCAACACTATTATTCTGTTAATAAAAGAATAGTGGATCTGCTAACTGATTTCAGTACTGAATTATAGTTGTTTAAATGCTTTGCATTGCTCTGAGCACACCCACAATATTCACTAACACCCTTCATCAAAGTGCACAGTACAGTTCAATGACATTGACTCATCACCTGTTTTCATAGCTGCTCCCTCAGGATCGATTGGTTGCAAGTTATACATGGCCATCAATTTTTCAACTGGCAATTCACCTACAGATGTCAATGGTCATTAAAACCTGAGTTATAACAAAATGTATACAAAATGAGTTGTACACAATATGTCATTCTTCAGACAGAGATTACACGCATAGACTGTAAATAATATATTAGATTTATATGCCCGTGAAAGAAAACCATTTCACTTGCTTGGACTGTGTTTTCTAACCTGAACTTGAAAGTGCACTGACATACTTTTGTCAGTCACTTCAGTCAACCATGGGCAATTATCACCTCAAATGAGGGCAATGAAACATTTCAAAAATTTATTCAGCTACACATACCATTCATTCCTGCTGTTCATACTGTGGATTCACCAAACCAAATGAACACATAGAGCCAAAACAGTACAAAGGAGTGCTTTAGTAATAAAACCTTCCAAATACATGCCTAGTGGATGGTAATCAACCCCACCAGCCCACTGATGTGCATTTACCGGCCACATACACCCTGCCATAAACAACCAAAACAGACCTTCTTGCTGCAAGGCATCCAGCTCTGCCTGGACATCAGTGGTGCCCTCCACCTCTTCCTGTTCTGCAATGGTTGTCTCGTCCTCCTCTTGTTCTGAGCCACTCGCCTGGTAGTCCACGTCCGCATCCGCATCGTCTGAAGGTACTGCCGATGACTGCAAAGTACTGAAGAGAAAGAATGCAAAGCTTGATTTACAGATATAACATCGCCAAATGTTTTCACAATGATGGCAATAACTCCATCAATTACAAATCCAATAACATGATTTTCTTTTCCCCGTCTCCTCGAAATGTCAACGAGGTTGTATGTACCTCAACACAAGGTGATGTGTATGCTCCATAAAGTAGTTGAAACATCAACACAAATGTACCACCAAATGCTATGTACCATCACCTGATACATCTACAAATAGACAGGCTAAATCTTATATGTATGTACCATCACCTGAAACATCTGCAAGTAGACAGCTAAACATCACCTGATACATCTGCCAATACGAAATATTACATGTATGTACCATCACCTGATACATCTGCAGGTAGACAGCTCCATAACGACGTGGGTATTACAGGAAGGAAACTTGAATGCAAACTAGCTCGTAATGATTAATTAAAAACTCAGACATAAAATGCCAATTAACACCTCAACATAAATAGCTGATACGTAAACTTGGTCCAATCACATTAAAGAACTACATTTATTATGATTAATTTATTTAATGTGGAACATGCGAACACCCCTGAATATTAGCAAGAATGACAAGCATACCATTCAAGGTCACACATACGTACATCCACCCCTTTCCAAATCTATTACCTCTGCTGCTGTGAATGTTCCATCTGATCTCCCCTCTCTTCCTGCACCACCTCCTGCTCCACTTCAGCCTCCATGTCCCCTTCTCCTCTTTCATCCTCCAAGGATGGTGTTCCTTCTCCCATCAGCATCTCAGGCGGAAGCGATGCCAACAAATCGTCCAATGGCATCTCTCCCTCCTTTTGCAACTCCTGGAGCTCATCATCGTAATTGAGCGCACCTTCCTAGCAACACAAATACAGCATCATATTCCAACACAATTTTAACTGAAATCATCAATAGGCCTTTAGAAATCATAGTAGCTCCAACCTATGCTTTTAAGACACATTTTATATACGGTACCAGAAATATCCTGTAATGACCACAGCTTACAGCAAAATAAAACAAATTTTAACATTAAATAAAAATACATACAATTAGATAATACTTCTCTTATATAATCACACTTGTTTAACATAGAGAAACAAATAGGACAAAACTGTATTCCACGAATGAGGCCAGAGGAGAACCATCATCAAATCCCAGCCCACTCAATTTATAATTATCATTAGTTAAGCCCATCTGCTTGAAGTTGGAAGGGGTAAAATGGATACATGTCTGATTGAGCACAAAGCACGCACCGTTTCTGCCAGTTTTTCCTCTTTCTCTATCGTTTCTTCATCATCCTCGCTCTCATCATTTGGGGTGAAGAAGCCATCTGAATCTAATGTTGAGCAATGGCATGAAGATCAGAACTTCAAACCATACACAAACTGCATGTTCTCCTTGATGTGTGGATGTACAACCCATACCAGTATGTGCCTCGGTGCTCTGCAGTGTAGGTTCAGTAGATGCTTTACTGGAGAGTCCTTGCACAAGCCATTTTGAGTACTTGGCAGTCTGGTCAACGATGAAATTGAGGTGCATGTCAACAGCCTTCTTCCTTTTCTCTTCCAGAAGAACCTGATGCTTATGCTCCACAAGCTGCAATGATACGTAACTAGATATAATTCCAGCTTCCTTAATCTACACTGCTTGTTAAAGGTACTAAATTACATGGAATTTTTCATGTTAATTTGTCAATAAGTGGCTGGACACATATTTCATCAAGCAGAGTACATATAAACACCTCAGCCAATTCAGCTTCTAGTCATTCTGGTGGAGTTGAGAATGCAAGAGCAAGAACAAAGCTAGCAAATAATGTAGTCTAAAGCTTGTAACACATTGTGTGGAAACTAGCTTATCGTTGCTTAAATGTGGCAACAGAACACTGTAACATATTCCACAAGATCGTTTGTCACCTTATGAACGGAATCCCAGAAATGTTTGATCTCTTTTGCAATGGTGGAAGCGATCTTCCTCAGTTTCAGCACCTCTTCCTTTTCAGTCTTCACTTGCAGTACCTCATGTTCCTGATGGTGCTTATGCACAGCACGACATAACTGATGGGAGAAGTGAATACTTTTAATATGCATCATTGAAATACAAAAGACATGACCAAAATAAGCACAATGACCAAACAAATGCGAATTATTGGAGCTGAGAATTAGTAGTCTAACTCAAGACACTGTAGACTGTTAACCACCTCTCGATGAAAACAGTTATGCCTCCCCCACACACACACACCATACCGGTCATATCATTCCATATCACACAACACACACGACACGTATTACTTGACATCCAAATATCATACCACAACAGAAAGCTGACCTTCTTTGAGGCACCCATCTTCCATCTCCTCTCATTGGCAAAGTCTGCAGCCAACCATTGCATTTCCTCCAACAGATAATCCCAGTGGGTCTTTGGTCTGGAAGGTTCCTGGACCTTAGGTAGCCTACTGGCAGACCACAGCCCTTCCTTCCGCAAATCTGAAATTGCGCGCATGATTTCAGCCTCATGTCTGGCACGCAAAACAATGTCTTCACGTGAACTCTCATACGAGGCATTGAGATTGGATGTGGCATTTGCAGACGGTTGAGGGGACAACGTGGCTGTGGAGGGTAACTGGGGGGAAGATACAGTGATTTTCGGAGTCTGAACCACGGGATGCACACTAGTTAACACAGACGAAAGAGGGCTCTGAACATGTGCAGGGGCCAGTGTAAGCATTGATGTAAGCGTCGTCGGTTCAGTTTTCACCACAACCTCTGCCTTTATCGTTGTTGCAGTCGCCCCAGCGGGCACTGACATTTGAGGTGATGCCTTGCTCTGCTGCTTCTGACCGTGAGGCAAAATCTCTGTCTTTGTCGCCAACTGGTCCAGTGTCTCCTCCCGAGCCAAGATGCTCTCCGTGTCCAGCTTCTCGCTTGTCGGTATTATGTCTCGCGGTGAAAGCGAGTCGTCATAACCCACACCATCTGAGTCGAGGTCGTGCTGCTTGAGGTACTGGTCCCGGAGGATGTTCGGTTTCTTCTTCCATGCCACAAAGTCCATCATGTTTCCCCCGCCTTCGAGGAAAAACTTCTCCTTCAGGATGAGTTCGTGCTTCACCTTCAGGCTGGACATCTTTGCCTTTTTGAACTTCAACACCTTGGCCCTCAGGCTGTGCTGAGACATGCCTCCCACATTGCCGACCGCCAAATCAGCACGTTCGTCGCCTAGGGAACAGACCGGTTGCCTGTTGTGGTCCTCTGCAGGAAGTGTGAGGGTGGCAGTGGCTGTGGCAGCTTGCGAGGACACGACGGGGCGCACAGGGATGGGGGAGCACAGGAAGAGGGAGGGTGAGGAACAGCTGAAGTCGTCAGTGTTCTGAACCTCGCCGATGCTGGGATAAGGAGGTGGGGGGACGGAGAGGGTGGAAAGGGGAGAGCCAAGGCCCCCCGAACTGGGAGTGGCAGCTGGGGAGACCAGGGGTTGGGGGTTGCCCTTTGTCAAGTGCGACTGCAAGGTGGTGATGCCAGGAAGCGACTGGGGAACACGACTGCCTAAGGAGGCAGGCACAGCATTGGTAAAACCTGTCACTAATGGGGAGGAGGTCGAGATGGAGATGGCTGGTACTGCCTGAGGAAGGAAGGTCAACTCGGGGCTTCCCCCACCTCCTTGAGATGATGCTAAAGGATGGATGTTTGTAACGCCAACAACGGGAGTGATGGGCAGGGGAATGCGAGGTGTCGTACCGCTAGAGCTTAGTGGGTGGTTCGTTGCTCTCGTTGGAAACACAAACGCCTGGCTACCGGGTATCGGGGATATGCCTTCCACACGGTTTTGCTTAATTAACCGGGGAGACGCATCAAAATCCTTAGGTGCTGGTCTTTTGTTCGCCATAGTAATGTACTGTGAGGGGAAAAAGAAATGCAACAAAATGCATAAATGAATGACGGAAGGCCGCCTACGCATTTCAAACCGAAACTCCACCCCCTGATAGAAAGCTTATGCCCTTAAACATCTGCACCATATGCAACGAAAGTAGCGACACTTACTACCGCAAAATGCAGAGCGTACCTTAGACAACTCGTTTGGCCTGTGTCATTGCAGAACTGCAGAACTTGGATTTTCTGCAAGTAATGTCTGGCAGAACAGCGTTTTGTTGTCAAATTCTTTCTCGGCTTTTCGTGAGGTGTTGAGTTGTACCTAGCAGAAGGAACTATTACGACGCAAAATGGTTTTAAACGAACAAGGCATTCAAAATCAAGGGGCCGCTGTTTCATCCGCCATTTTGCCAACGTGATAGTAATAGATTGCCGTAACTCCAATTATCCAAAAAAGAAAATGACTACTGCTTTAGAATCTACTTGCGAAGAGGCTGTTCAAAAAGCCCTTAGTGAAGTCCTCAACGAACCTAGTTAGTGCTTTACAAGCCCTTTAAAAATTTTTAAACATTTTTCCTCAATCTTTGCAGCGATTGTGAAAGAATGTGTTGATCGTGCGTCGTTTTGCAATCAGTTGCTTACTGCTCTCAAAAATCACAACTCTCTTGCGGTTACTATTGCTGAAGTGTTTGCGACGTTGGGAAGAGAAGGTGATCATACGAAATACACGTACAACATATACCTCGTACTCTTGTCACAGAGGAAATACAGCATGTAGTAACGTACTCAAGCTTATTACAGTGGAATTGTGCTCGTAAATTACATCTACCCTCATTCGTTTCTCTTTCCGCTTCGTCCCTCCTCCATTGTTCTCTATATCTCCCTGGTTACGGTTACCACACGTAGAGTATTTTCGCAGCATTGCTGCCGAGTGCGGTGTGATAACAGCTCTTACGCCACTCCTGGCTTCGACTCGAGATGTGCGGCTTCAGGCGCTCAGGGCCGTCGGAAACCTATGCTTTGACAACGGTAAACACCGAATGTGTACGTGTGTTTCAAACCCCTATTCGGTCACCAAATATACATTATTTTGCAATGTGTTACTAGCACTGCAAATACCTTTGCTTTCCTATGGGTTGTTTCAATTTTTGGTGCTAGGGATGAAGCTATAACCAGAGATAATGTCTCTGGTGGTGATTTGTTACAGATCTGTGTCGCAAACAGCTGCTGGTCAGTGATGGGTGTCCTGCTCTTGCTGGAATGGTGCGGGAGTGCTCTGCCCCTCTGCAGGAACCCCTTAGCAGCAGAATGAAATGCATCATCTGTGGCTGTCTGTTGAATGTGTGCAACAACAATGGTACGCATTTGGGCATGTGTGCGATTTTTGTGTAGTACGGCCCTGTTCTCAGTGTATGTACATATGAACATGTTCATGCAGCTATATGTAGGGGGGTGTGTGTGTGTGTGTGTGTGTGTGTGTGTGTGTGTGTGTGTGTGTGTGTGTGTATGTGTGTGTGTGTATGTGTGTGTGTATGTGTGTGTGTGGGTGTGTGTGTGTGTATGGGTGTGTGTGTTGTTGTGTGGGTGTGTGTGTGTGTGGGTGTGTGGGTGTTGTTGTTGTGTGTGTGTTTGGTTTTACATCCTGGAACACCACATCTTTCCCATATTCACCTCTACCACCCCGTAAAGAGGAACTCTGCAAGGAGATGCTTGGACACAAGGTGGAATCAGCTCTCATTGAACTGCTGGCACGTGAGGGGGAGGAGGATGAAGCCGTCCTTCAGATGGCATTGAAGGCGCTCAATGCATTGCTCAGCTCAGGTTGGTATTGCCTAGATGGGTGGCTACCTCGGATGCAAGTAGTGTGGATGTGAGAGGGATGTGAGTGTGGAGGTGAGTGATGTGAGTGATGTGAGTGTGGATGTGAGTGTGGAGGTGAGTGATGTGAGTGTGGATGTGAGTGTGGATGTGAGTAGTGTGGATGTGTGATGTGAATGTGGATGTGAGTAAGGTAAGCTGCCATATTAGCACGGGTTTTTTAACGGACTGTACCAGTCAAACGCATCGTCTGGAGTACGTTTTAACACCACCAAGTGTCAGTACTGATGCATGCGCACCATGCCATCGTTTTAAAAGTTTTGCAGCACCTTCTGTTTTTTATATCCACTCGTACCTCTGGGGGGGGGGGGGGGGGGGTACGCGATGAGTGCAAAATTAGCACGGGGGGTGTGTCGTAGCTTTTAAAATGTTTTCAATGGAACAGACAACCAGCAACGCCGCCAACATATCTGGAAGTATTCATAATGAAGTTGTAAACACACAAAAAAAAAAATTAGCGTTCTCTGTCTCAAGCTAGGTGATTTTCTTTTCCTTCGAGGGGTAGTGATTTTAAAAAAGCCACGCATTGCAAGAGCTCGCAAGAGCCCTCCTTTTACCCCTTTTTCTATTCATACCTCATGCGGCATACTTTTTAAGCTTAGAACTTTGTTATAAGTGGTTACGCGGAAGAGCTACGCCAAGCTAAAGAGTGGCTTCGTGACCTCCATTGAAAATGACTGCGGTTATTCGGACCCCCCCCCCCCGTGCCAATAAAGCCAACCTGTGCTAATATGGCAGTTTACCTTAGTGTGAGTGTGTTGCGTGACAGTGAATGTGAGAGTGGATATGAATAGTGTGGATGTGAGTAGTGTGGATGTGAGTAGTGTGGATGTGTGGATGTGATATTGGATATGGGTGCATGCATGCAGTAAAATGTGTGGGTGTGGAGATGTGGAAGTGTATGGGTGTGGAAGTTGTGGGTGTGGAGGTGTGGAAGTGTGTGGGATGTGGAGGTATGGGTTAGGCACGAAGATAAGAGTGTCCAGATTGGATGTGGGGTGAAGAAGGAGTGGTGTGTGGATATTCATGTGGGCATGGAGGTACATGTAGGTGAGTGTGTCGGGATGAGAGAAACAGATGTGAGGGTATAGACACGAGGGCATAGTGTGGAGGTCATTGTGATGAGAGGAGAGTGATTACTCACATCCACTCTCACATCCATATTTGACAGAAGCCATCTCTCTTGACGGCCTTGTCACATCGCCTCTTCCCAAGGTCCTGTACACCCTTCTTCATCAGCTTGTGGATCAAGACTTGGACCTGTTTGATGGCATCCATCAGGTTTTAGATACACTGGTAGAGAATGGTGAGTGTGCTTGTTGGTAGTGGCTCTATGGTCCAGGAGAGAGATCCTTCTACTGCATGCCCTTCTACAGAGAGCTGGCAGGTGGCTGTAGTAGACTCCAGCATAGCAGAGCAGCTGCTAGCCATGGTGGATCAGGAAATGCAGAAACAGGCACTGGATATTGTTGTGCAGCTGCTAAAGAATGGTTGGTTCCTTTTTCTTTTTTTTAATTCTGGGCAGAGGAGAGGGGCAAGGTCCACACTTATATCTGTCTCATTGCAGACACATGCATGCAGAAGTTGTTTGATGCTGGACACCTCCTGTCAAAGGCAATGAAGTGGTTGAGCTCAGACGATACCCGTCCCGAAGTGAAGGGTTCTGCAGCCTTGGTGGTGGGGAATTTAGCAAGGACAGGTGAGTCAGTGTGTGCAGGCACGTGTAGCTTTTCTGCTCAAGCACCACTTCTATTGTGTACTTTCATTTTCGATCTCTCGTTGTGTCACTGTTAGATGAGAACTGCAAGGCATTGGTGCAGAGTGGTGTGGTCCCCTTGCTCATTAATCTGGCACATTGGAAGGGGGATGAGGAGGTATGGTGTTGACCTGTGTAAATATTCTGGGACCTACATGTATCTTGTTGAGCAGCGTTGTGTCTTTTAAAAATAATTAATGACCTCTGGTCAAATAGTGGCCGCATTTTGGGGGTGGTGACCTGAAATACATGTGCATGTACATGTAGTATTGGTCACCCCAACATACACTGTATCCTAACTGGGCACATTAGTATAATGCATGCACATTCTTTTTGTTGGTGTTTAGTTTTTTTATTTTTGTTGTTTTCTTCCCTGTGCAGATGTGTTGCAAGATACATACAGCTTCTCTTGCGGCTCTCAGGAATCTCTCAATTCTAGGTGGGCACAAGGTGCATGCAGCAGGAGGGCTGAGAGACTTTTTTTAACTAGTGAGGGAGAAAAAAAACCCCTCCTACGTTTCCACATCCCTCCAACCCTCTCATTATCTTCCTTCGCACCCTTTGCACAGATTCCGTTGTTGTATGTCCCATCCTCCCCTCCTTCTCGTTCTGTTGTGTTTCTCCTTGGAGGCACGAACAAAATGTATTCTGTCTCTCGTCCCTCCCTCTCCCTTTCTTCCCTCCCCTCCCCCTTTCTTCCCTCCCCTCCCCTTTTCCTCCCTCCCCTCCCCCTTTCTTCCCTCCCCTCCCCCTTTCTTCCCTCCCCTCCCCCTTTCTTCCCTCCCCTCCCCCTTTCTTCCCTCCCCTCCCCCTTTCTTCCCTCCCCTCCCCCTTTCTTCCCTCTCCTCCCCCTTTCTTCCTTCCCCTCCCCCTTTCTTCCCCTCCCCTCCCCCTTTCTTCCCTCCCCTCCCCCTCTCTTCTCTCCCCTCCCCTCTCTTCCCTCCCCTCCCCTCCCTCCTCTCTCTTCCTTCCCCCCTCTCCCTCTCTTCCCTTCCCCCTTTCTTCCCTTTGCTCCTTCCTTCCTGTTCTGTTGTGTGTCTCCTTGGAGGCAAGAAGGAGGTGTGGAGTAGTAGGAGGGGAAGATGCTCACTGCATGTGAAGATAATGTCGAAAAGATAACTTAGTTGTAGAGAGTTCTGTAATGAAAGTACATTGCTGTGTACAGAAATAAATTTATCTTCCTTTCTCTCTCCCCTCCATCTCCCTCCTTCTCCCCCTTTCCTTTCTCCTCCTCTCCCTTCTTCCTTCCCTCCTCCCTCTCATCTCTCCTCACCCTTCTCTTCTCCCCCTCCCTCTTCTCCCCTCCCTCTTCTCCCCCTCCCTCTTCTCCCCCTCCCTCTTCTCCCCCTCCCTCTTCTCCCCTCCCTCTTCTCCCCCTCCCTCTTCTCCCCCTCCCTCTTCTCCCCCTCCCTCTTCTCCCCCTCCCTCTCCTCCCTCTCCCTCTCCTATTCCTTTTCATACCTTTGTCCGCTTCAGAATCGAACAGATTGTCATTCCTTCACTCTGGTGTGGTAGATACAGCCATTGAAGCTCTTTGCTCACCTGCTGCCACTGTGCAGTTCAATGCTCTGGGTGTACTGAGGCTTGCTTCAACCAAGCAAGGTGCCTCCATTTCTTTTACGAGTCTCTGTGTACTGGAATATGTTTGTGTGCATTATAATATGCACAAGTGAGTGTGTGCTTGTGTGTGTGTGTGTGTGTGTGTGTGTGTGTGTGTGTGTGTGTGTGTGTGTGTGTGTGTGTGTGTGTGACGTGTTTGCATTGGTCTATGTGTATATATTTTGTGCGAAACCATTCTTACTTTTCTCTAATGCAGTTGAGGTTTGTCGCCACATTGCCATGAGCAAGGGCACACTAATCAAGTTGTGCGAGTTGGTTGGGCAGTCTGGTTTCTCCCACATCCAGCTAGAAGGAGGCAGGCTCCTTGCCTCCATTGTCAAGTACAGCAGCAGCACAGGTGAGCATTGAACAAGCAAGTTGTACTAGATGCGAAGCGACAGTTTACCACAAGTAGTTTTTTAGTGAGTCCTCGGGGGAGTGTGGGGAGGGGAGCTTAGCAGCACAAACACAGTGCCTGAGTACTGTAGAGCTCGTTGAGAGAGTATTGCAAAACAGATCTTTTTAAAAGTTTGCTATGTCACAGGGGAGGGAGGGAGGTTTGAGGTTCAAAGCGGGGGCCAGAGTCAGGATTTTATTTTTTTTTTCACTCTTCTCATTCTCACATTCTTATTGGCATCAATTACTGCTGTAACTGCGCATTGTGAAAATCGTTGTTGTCAAAGCGTACCGAGTGATCTTCCACTTGCAATATGGGATGTGTGTCTGTTTTGTAACTATACCGGGTGTCCACGAAAGAACGCAATGCTTTTGAACGGGAATAACATTTGATAGATTGCGTTCTTTCGTGGACACCCGATATATGTGTACATGCCAATAAACTATGCGTGATTGAGTAGCTGAAGTGATTCCAATAATTAGAGCGAGTGTGTTAGTTGGTTATGTCTGGGTCACAGAAACACGACTTGATCTGGGGACAATGTCACTGTTTTGGCTGTTATGTGTGTTGTGTGCAGCATCCTTCCTCTCTTCCACATTGTGCAGAGGTGGTGAAAGAGGTGGCGGTGTGCGGAGGGACAAGATGCATTGCTGCATTGTTGGAGGCTGCTCCCCTGGTCATTAAGAATGAGGGAGTGATTGCCCTAAGCTTGATGGCAACAGTCCAAGACAGTATGTCTAGTGTGTGGTCATGTGTAGGTGTTTGTGGGCATACTTGTAAAGTACATGTATGCTTAAGTGTGGTATGGGCATGTGTAGGTGCAGGTGTTATGTGTGCGCATGTATTGCTGGTGAATGTAATGAAATGAAGGTGTTAAAAGTCTGTGTGTGTGTGCATGTGAGCAGGTTTGTGTGCGTTTATCTGTCTTTCGTCACTCTGGACGTGATTCACAATGTAAATGTGGTTAATCTTTTTCTCTTCATAACATAAAATAATACCTTTGTCTGAAAAATGACTATGTGATCGGAGTAATGAGAGCAGTTACTCTGAAGCAGCTTGTAGTGACTAAAGTTTCAGAGCAGGTGTTGTATTGATGAATCGGCACCAATCATTGTACACAAATATTTATTTACATGTATGTGAGCACAACAAAATGGCCTATTTGCTAACAACACACAATTTGTCTTCAGACTCAGGTGATGTTTGTATGGCACAAAATGTTGATGACTTCTGGTGTTCACATGTACATGATACCTGCCAAAATCTCAAGATGCCCCATCCTCTTGATGCAATACCATTACTGTGTAGTATTATTCAGTTGTCCTGTCTCTTGAACCACAAAAGATACAGAAACAATCACTTTAACATCCTTCTAGAAAGGTCAAGCGGGCCCTTTCATTGTCCTCAGTCTCCATGGTGAAATGAATCAGTTTAATTGTTACAAACCACCATCCGTAAATGCATTGCTACTTTTTTCTGGTCAAATGGTCATTTTTTCAACAGAGATTTTGATTATTATTATTTTAAAGTTTTGTTAGTGGTGCTGATCTGTATTGTATTGTGAGAGAACCATTCACCATCTTTAGGCCAAGTGACTGAAACCTTTGTGTCGCAGAACACTTTGGGCCTAATAATTCCTTTGCTCAGAGATGAAAGTCCCGAACTTGCTAGCAATTCTCTCGTGCTATTGAACAGCTTACTTGCCACCTCAGGTATTGTGTGTGTGTGTGTGTGTGTGTGTGTGTGTGTGGGTGTGGGTGTGGGTGGGTGGGTGGGGTGCATGTGTATTAAGCATCCCACCCTTCATCTCTTCATTATAAGAGACTAAATAATTTATTGGGGGAGGGAGTGAGGAGAATTATGAAATTGTGGAGTTTGATTGTTTATTTTCAGTAAGTTTCACTCACTTCTCAAATGGAGTAAGTAAACACATTCCATCATTTATTTCAAAGATGTTCTTGCAAGAAAGATGAAGGAATCAGATGGCTACCTGACGGTCCTGGAAGGTCTGAAGGATCACACAAGCAGTGAGGTTGCCAGCAAGGCTCAGCTGCTGCTGCAACAGCTCAACACTTCGGCACAGTGAAGATGGCTTGTATAGTTTATTCAAATTGTGCATGTGTATTGTTGATAATAGGTGTTTTATGTGTGTGTTTGTAAGAAATGAAATATTTATGAATGGTTTTACACAACTGTTCATCTCGACCCTCTCATCCAATAAAAGGTCTGGGGTGTGGGACCATAATCAAATAACGCAATGATTGCCTTGATTGCATTTGTCCATCATGATGCTTCACCTACGTACTGCCGCTACAACAACTTTGTAACCTTCATTCTCGTAGTGCTATTGTGACTTGTAACTAAGGCTACTGGGTGTCTAACCATTTGCACTATCGATATACAAATGACTTAGTTAACTGATTTATCATATTAACTAGTGTTGATGTTAACTGGTTTACCATATTAACTAGTGTTGTGTTAATTAATCAATATTGTCTAAAATCAATTGAAACCTCGACCAAATATTCAAGATGATAGACATTTTCTTTATAATAAAGAACATAGCAGCATCATTTCACAGTCCTGAGGCACAAGGTGTGTGTGTGTGTGTATGTGTGTGTGTGTGTGTTTTGATGTAATTCACGTCATCTACATGTATATGTTATATACATGCAGATGACTTGAATTACATCAAAATTTTCAAGAGTGGAAACACCTTTTCTTCATAAGTGCTAGTAGGTGTGTGGAATATAGCTGCTCAACAAGAGATTTATTATTTGTATTCTTTTTTTTTCTCTCTTATTCTAAACATCGATGCTATCATCATCATAACCTGACATCTGCTCTGAGCACTGACACAATTGCTACACTCCGTTTGCATGGAAGGGCTTCAATTGCAATCTACTTCCATTTATCTTCGCTGCAAGCTCTTTTCCATCACATTATATAATACAATGTAACACCTTCTCAATCTTTGTGACTATGTAGAGACCAAACTACCACCCATCTGTTTTTCCACTGGTTCGACTAATATTCCGCACCTTTTTCAGAAGCACAAGGTCCCTAACTTTATAAACTTACTTTTGCTACTTTTGGTACTTTTTTAAAAAGCTCTAGGGAACAATGCTCCCTTAAAACCTGCTCAAGGTATGTAGCATATGACTGCACATTTTCTTTGTCACATGCTGTTATCCCATCTTGGAAGGATGTGTTTCCTTTTGAGTAGGCCTATCCTACATCCATGAATAAATAATCAACCACGACTTAATTAAGCCCACATAAACGCTCTTGTGTTAAGTAAACCAATTTACAACTAGTTATCGCTTATTAACTTGTTACCAAATTCCAATGTGCTGTGTTGGGATTGTAGCGCATAAGCTACCCACTGGTCAGAGTGAACTATTGTGGTGGGCCCTGATGAGAGGGATGAGGGTATTGGCATCCCTTCTGTCCACCAACTGGCAGGGTAGTGTGAGGTGTCCACAAGCACATTACTTCATATGCAAAGACGGATTCCCACAAGCTAGACAATAAAACATTGACAATAGAATATATGCGCCAAAATAGAAGCAACTGATTAACATAAATGCATCAGTAGTATAGGATTCCTGAAATAACCTATAGATATTTGATAATAAGTTTTGTATTACAATAATCTCCAAAATAGATTTTATGTTACAAATGACCAATTTCAAGTCGCAATTAGAAAATTGGTAGAACTGTTTGTCAACAACGAAATAATTAAAATAAAATCAGAATTTCGTCATTCTATTTCAAATAGTTATGAATCACTAATGCCCACCAATATAACTACTGTACTTGTGGGGAATTTTCTTTTGCTGTGGGACACTGTTTTGTTTGAGTGTTTACATTCACATGTGTAAACATAATGTATGTCCTAGTATAAAGTGCACATAGCCTGGTTTGAGTGGTCACTTATGCAATGTATAGTTCCCCTAGCTTTCCTTGAGTTGTAATGCAGCCAACTCTTTGGTGCAGATGCCATAAGTTGTACCGAGCGTGACCACATTGTACAAGTTCACTGTAATGAAGGTGCTATTCTGGTAGGGTTTGAAGCATTTGTGCTTTCATTGTCCTTTATAAAACAGTCAGTGCGTCTACATGTATGTGAACAAACACTGTGGCAGGCAGTTGTGTGTAATGTGCATAGGTCGTCCGAATGAAAGAAGAAAAAAAAAAGTTTTTAAGGTTAGGTAGGCTCATTCCTATACATTACAGTACAAGGATTGCATGGAAACGGAGCCCAATCAACACGACTTCACACCTGCGCTCCGTACCCAGGCCACTTTGGCACGATGCAAAGCTTTAACGGTGGTTTAAGAATATCAATCAGGAAATAGTGGATATAGCCAATTTGAATGGAATCAGGTATAACATGCACACTGACTATACTTAATGGTATGTTTGCAATTAACAATATGGGACCATCCTTTCCATTTTTCTTTGCAATTTGTAAACCTTCCCCCCTCCCAAACAAGCTGATATTTACAAAAAAAAAACGCGTTGCTGTATTGAATACATGTCCAAACATACATTCACAATGTGACACAGAACAGTCGCAAAATACGCACGCTACATGCCACTATTTGATACCTTATCAAAAACTAGTTCTTTCGGTCTTTACACCTACAATATCATTTTGGCATAGGAAAAATATGCAAGGTTGTGTGGTTTTATGAGAGCTATATACTGATACGATAAATCAGACTTGTCCGTTTGCACCTCAGTTCACTTACAAATGTGATTCCAACAATCCACCGTTTCAATAGTTGGGCGTGGCCCGATCTTAGCGTGCTGTACATGTACGGCACGTTAAGGTCGAGCCACGCCCAACTAGGCATGCACCACGAACTCAGGGCCGGTGAGAGAGGGGTGGGGAGGGAGGAGGGGGGGTGGGGGGTGGTAAGCGGGGCTACCTACCCCAGGCCTCAAGGTATCATTGGGGGCCTCGCGGTCCAAAATTGCACTGTATTATGGTAAAACAGTAGCGTGCAGTTTAAACGTACATGTACTACGGACGTACAAAGACGAACTTATATCATCATGATCGCCATTCACAGCTCTATCTGCGCATGTTTCGCGGCATAAGCGTTCTCAAACTCTTGTCGTCGTTTTGTATGTAGGCCTGGCGTGTAACACTCAATTAAAAACTATGCGGACTGCGTGCAACCTCTATGGATCACGCGCGCCGTTTTATTTTGTCATTATGTCGATTCATTACCAGTCTCGTGGTCGCTAATCCATGAATACACAGTTAAACTGTCAACACGTCAGCGAAGTTCTGTGGTACTTGCAATCAGTTGGAACTTGGAAACAAGGAATAGGGTAAGTCGTGCCTACGTAAGCTAAAAACGGGGTGTGTGCTGTATACTAAATGCTGCGCGACCATGCTACGCAATTGTGACATGTTTGTCTCACGAAAGCTCACTGTCAGCGTGACCAAACCAATGCGAGATTCGACGACGTAGGTTATAGTTTGGACTCACGCGCTTGTAAAACCTCTGCGCTGAAATGAACTGAGTGACAAGCAGTTCGCATTGGGAGATCGTAGGCTATTTGTAAATAAACGTGCTCTAATCTATGATGGGCATTAGTGATACCATACATGTATGACGGCTTGTATAATATGCAATTACTCGTGACGCACAATTTTGCCTTAAAAGGGAAGGTACATGTATATAGGGCGCATTCTGCGCGGTATCTTGGGTTACATCCATTAGCCTCTGTTAGGGGTATGCTTGTGTCTGCCGCATCAAAATTTTACTCCGCATTCGTTACGTAATTAGCTGGTTCCATTACGGCGTTATAGTCGCACGTGGCGATCAGCCGATCACTTACTATATTGTCATTCGCATCTCCCTTGAAGAGTTTCAGTCGTCTGTTAATTCCCAGATTGAGGGGGTTTTTTTTCGCTCGGAGATACCATGCACAATTGAAAAGCTCTTCGCGGATGGAGTGGAGGCTGATTGAAAACTGTAGCCGGCCAACAGTTTGTGTATCCGCAAAACAGCTAGGGGGATGAAAATAGTACGCACACATAAATGCAAGTTCTATAACGGGTCGTCAAGGTTTCAACTGAACATGTAACAGAACCCTAGCCCGGCCACCACCCTCTCGACCTCAATTGAACAATAATATTAATAAAACCGTTAAGTTTATTAAAGACAACATGTTAGTAAACTATTGATAATTACTGAATACATTCCAGGTCCCCACTTGGCAGGGGCGGATTTCATGAACTAATTAAAAACAGCCCTGGTGGAGTACAAAAATATCTGGAAGGGGGGATCGTTTGAACTTGTCGAACCCCTCCCCCCAAGGAAGTACCAGTCTATTCAGAATTGCTACAGTACAATGAGTTTTTGGTTTGTTCTCTGTTCAAATGGGTTTGCAAAAATTTAATTTTAACATGCATGCGTCCTACGCGTAGGACCATCATCCTACGCGTAGGACGTCTGGAGATTAAAGGTTAAACCGGAGGCTGCCTTCCGAGTGCGGAGAATCAACAGTCTGAAACTTGTGACCACGCCAGCATATACAGTAGATATCGAACGACTAATTAGATAGCGTTGTTTCCACGCAGCGAATTATAAATTATTCTATTCACAGTGTATCAGTTGAAAAGAATAATGACATACCCATATTCACCATATAGTTCAGGAGGAATGCAATATTGCCGATATGTCAGTCCTCCACAAAAAATTAAAATTTAAAAAAAAGTTTTTTCCCCATGCATGTATTTCTTTCTGTAAAAAGCTTTGCACCTTGTGAATGTGACGCAACTCTTCATTTTGATTGGAAACTCAACAACACATCCATCACATTTGGGTTGTATTTGACATAACATTCACCAGCGAGGTATTTGTCATCAAAATCTTCACGGCTTTACTCCTTATAGCCTCTTTCTGCAATGACTCCATAATAAACGAAGAGGAATTGAAACACATACACAATCTGTACATATACATACAGCTAAATGTAGTGTTCCATAGATTGGCCGGCCCTCTGTACGTACATTGCATGCACACACACATACACACATACACACACACATACACACACATACACACACATACGCACACACATACACACACATACACACACATACACACACATACACACTGTTACACATGTGTCAAAAACAATAGCACTCTCTAATAATGATGGTACGCATACTGACACACATTTCCTATCTCTCTGCACATGCAGATCTATTCTACATATGCCCGACTATGCAATTTTGATTTATTCCGCACATGCACATGCATTTTTGAAGGCCACTGATTTAGAGAGTTTCCTTTGAGACATGACTACAACTGCTCATAGGTAATGTAGTAACATGTAGGCACTGTAGTGTCCCATATGACTGGTTTGTACCCTCTGAGACAATTAAAGGACAAGTGCCATTGTTGTTATGCAAGAGGCTTTTTTTTTTTTTTTCCTTAGAGTGGTTCAGGGCTGAAACAATGATATAAAACTTTAACTTCCACCTTATGTCTGTGTAAACGTACAAAAGGGGAGGCCTGACCTAGCATGATAGGGAAAAATCATTTGTCAGAGGGCCAATGCAGGAGCACCCTTCCAAAATATAAACTTACAGTACCTGCCTGGTACATCCTTTTTCATCAAGCAGAGTCACGACAGTGTTGCATGCCACATTAGCTGTATTCGGGGAATTAATTGCGTGTACAAATACACCTACAGAAAGGTATTGTAATCAGTAGCATGATATGAAGCACACCCCTTGAAGCCACTGATTTAGAGAATTTCCTTTGAGACATGACCACAACTGCTCATAGGTAATGTAGTAACATGTAGGCACTGTAGTGTTCCACTGGTTTTTACCCTCTGAGACAAAATTAAAGAACAAGTGCCATTGTCATTATGCAAGAGGCTTTTGTTTTGTTTTTGTTTTTCCTTAGAGTGGTTCAGGGTTTAATACCGTGCATTCACTAATGCGACATGGGATAGGCAAAATTGCGCTGATGAAAAAGTAGGTCTGTAGGACCTAGGTTGCCTATGGCTATGAATATTATTGAACCTACTCTATCATTGCAGTTTGCAGTAGGTCAGGGCGTTGGGGTAAATTTACACAGACATACTATTGTAGTCTGGTGGCATTCAGCACTGCTGAATGGCGGTCAGCTGGTCTTCAGACTAATACTGAAACAAGCTAGTAAGAATTTCATAGTCCATAAAAAAATAAAATAAACAGGCTCGATCCTTTTTAGCTAGGTGAAGCCTACGTGGCTACTGGAAAGTGCTATCTTTGAAGGCGAGAGCTGCAAACCAACTGTATAAGTATATCAAAATCGCCATTTTGTGCGTACACGTCAGCGTGGTTGTGTCTACGCGCTTCATATGAGCTGCTGGCAGGCTGACATCGCCGCTCGTTCAATGCAGTACCGATACGGGATAGCGCTTTACTCAGACACGGGCGGGTTGCCACGTACAGCGCACAGATAAAGTAGGCTTTACTGTTACAGGACGTGAAAACTAACTTTATAAACTGAAGTTAGGTTTGAGCGATGCCAGTTCCTATTGTAATATTGTAACAACCTTCCAAGTTCAGAACTCTCGTTATCATAAGGAAGGAAGGGTGGGGGAATCCCTTCCAATATGTAAGCTGTTACCACATTACTAGACTAGCACTCATTATTGGCATATAATTCAAACTAAAATGTGACCATTAATGCATCATGAAGTATTAGTTTATTGCTATTTTTCAATAAATCCTTTTGATAAATAAATTCTCTTATGAATAAATCATACAAGATAGAAATTAAAATGTCTTGATTGTAGATAAATGATACTTAATACCAATGTAATGAGACACATAATCAGACCGTTTTTAGTACATGCTGTTACAATTCAATTAAAAAATAAAAGTAAGATGACCAGCTATGTTTGGGCCATTTCTGGATATGCCATGTTACGATTTTTAAATGCAAGTCCACTTCCCAAATGTCAAAATTATGCTGTAAGACTAGCATTTTCATCGGTGTTTCCGCAACTATAGTCGCTCTGAGCGTTTATTCCCACAAATGAAGTGCTTAATCCAGCTCTGCGGCAATCTCTTTCCAAGTGCCAGCAGAGGAGTGCTACAGAGGAATTAGAAGTTATGCATTTCTATGTACTATCACCACAATTTTTGATTTCTAATCGATTGTCACTTACATTCTGGTACAAAAGGTTATCATTTTGTACCAGTGTTTTTTTTTTTTTGGCTGAGTAGCAAGTATAATGACGTTTTAAGGCCAATTCTTTAGTGCATGGGGCATCTGTCGGTCATCTGTGCGACGTTTAGTTGTCATGAGAATTGGTACCGCACAAAGCAAAGCAATAATTACTGCATAATGACGTTAGTAGAATAGATGTACACATACTTGCTCACATGCTTTTATATGCATGCCTTATCGGAAACATCGATGTCATTAACAGTGGCTTTATAATAGAGAAGTTGGTAGACCTCTTAACTGAACTGTGTGACTATAGCAATTGTACAAATTAATATTGGTGATTAATACCTGCATCATTTTCTTTGGTAAGGAGGGGGGGGGTGGAGATTTGAGAGTGGAGATAGGGAAAGTGGAGATTGGGAAGGTGGAGATTGGGAGGGTGGAGCTGTTGATGGTGAACAGGAGCGTGGTAGCCCAGAGAATCTCTTCACCTACAGAAGCTGCAAGCCACCGCATTGGAATGACAACACCTCGCTTGCACATGTATGCGGCTTGCACCATTAACTCTTTCATGGGCAACAGAGCAATATTGCGCCGCAGGTGCTATACTAAAGCCACTCTGTTTATCAGAACAGTTCACACTTTGTAGTCAACAACATATTGATCAGTTGTTTCCTGCTCATGCAGTGTAAATTGTTTGCTAACTACGTTTTCCTGCAACGCACAACACTTTTACTAGATCTCAATACAGAGGTTTGCGCATGTGTACACAAATGATTTGAATGTTGTCAAAGTTCAATAGAATGCAAGTATGCTTATAGTGCATGTCAGTCTTTTAAAAATCTTCTCTTGAATTTTAGGAAGAATGCAGTGGCATTTCTCTCTCACAACTGTTATACTAGTGTCTGTACTTGTGATGAGTAATGCACAGAGCTGGAAGTATATTTCAATTGACCCAGAGAATGGTGAGAATACTCCAACTTGTGCCTCTGGAAGTATCTCAGTTCCATGCAAAAACCTCACTTATGCCTTTACACAATATCAGAGCTGGACACAGTTTATGCTTTATCCTGGAAATCACTACTTATCAACTGGAAGTGTTCTTCTTCAGAATGCCACTTTGCTCTCCATATCATCCATACAAGCAGCACTGACAACAGTATTCTGTATAAATAACTCAGGACTCAGCTTTTTCAATGTCACTGGGATTAGTATGGTTGGACTTCACTTCGTAGGCTGCAGTGCTCTTCAGACAAGTACCAACCAGAACTACAGCAGTGTAGTCTTTACTCTGAGTACGCAGCTAGTTGGTATATTCTTCAACCAGTGCAAAGATGTGAATATGAGTGGTGTGACAGTATCTGATGGAGGTGGTGCCGCAGGCATTGTTTTTTATAATACAGTTGGTAGCATTATCATTGCTGGGTCTTCCTTTTTACGAAACACTGTCAGTGGGAATCCATCAACAAATGGTGGAGGAGGAGTAGTTGTGGAGTTCAGCTACTGCATTCCTGGAGACAACCTGTGTCCACAACATCCATTTTCTGTGTCCAGTAATCGTGACTCAATTTACACGTTTTATAATTGCACCTTTGTCCAGAACATAGCCACAGGGAGTGATCTGACTACAATAATTCCCTATCAGTATGCTCACAGCACCTTTGGAAGTGGTGGAGGGTTGTCTATTTCATTTAATGGGAATGCATCTAACAATACAGTACAGGTTATGGAGTGCTCATTTGAGAATAATACTGCCATGGTTGGTGGAGGTCTATTTGTGCATTTTGGAGACCATGCTTTAGAAAACAAGCTAATTGTGAACACTTGTGTATTTGTAAACAATAAATGTCCATTAATAGGACCAGGAACAAGTGGAGGTGGGCTTCGAGTAGAAAACTACATATATGGCAATGCAGCAAGTGGAAGTACAAATGCTGTAGAGTTTCATAATTGCCAAATTCTAGGCAACACAGCATTGAATGGAGGAGGGCTCTCTACATCAGTCTCCGGGGCAGTATATATAACCGTCACTAACTGTACTTTTAATGCTAATAAAGCGCAAAATGGTGCAGCCATTGAAGCCAGTGTATTCACAATGATCAATGATGGATTTTTTGCAATAGATAACTGTTCATTTTCAGGCAATTCAGTAAACTACAGTAGCTCCAGCACTTATCCTGTGGGAGTTGGAACAGTGTATATCAATGGTGTGCCGGTGAGATTTAGTGACCTTGTGTCTTTTGATCACAATTTTGGAACAGGTGTGGTACTTACTGGTGCAGATGCTGACTTCAGCCAATGTACTGCACTATTTGATTCAAATTATGCCCTCAATGGAGGAGCCATAGCACTGCTTGGAACTGCTTCCATAGTTGTAAGTGACCAAACTGTCATGCGGTTTTACAATAATTATGCATCTAACTTTGGGGGAGCAATATACAACTCATATCTCGGAATAAACATCAAAAACTATGCCAACTGCTTTATTCACTATAGTGACTATCTAATTGACCCAGCAGAGTGGAATGCAACTTTTGTGTTTGCCAATAATACAAGTGGACAAAGAGGATCTACCATATACTCAACTTCCCTTCTACCCTGTACCAGGTCAAAAGGACCTCATTTAAATCTATCTGCCACATTCTGTTGGAACAGCAAGTGGATCTATCAATGGAGTTCATGTTCTGATGAGATTGCGTCTGATATAAGCAGCATTGTGCTGCCCCAGTCAGCAGTGTCAGCTATTCCTGGTCAACTATTTCAGATCCCTCTTCTACTTCAGGATGATCTAAATCACACTGTACCGTCTGCATCGCTGCTCACAGCAACTACTTCTAATTCCAGCGCATCCATAGTAGACCCTCAGTACTCCCATTTGAGTAGCAATTATCTCATTGTGTCTGGTCAAGAGGAGTCTGTTAATATGGTGGAACTTACACTGGCAGGGGAACAAGTATGGCATGCAACATTTCCCATCCATTTGAACAGGTGCCCTCCAGGTATGAAGTTAGATTCAACAGCCTCCCCAAAGTGCATATGTCCAGCCTTGGATGCATTTCAGAGCTCTCTCTATTGTGATGCCCAGAATTTTCAAACATACCTGCGTAATGGATTTTGGCTTGGAGTGGATAAAAGTACTAACAAGCTTGTTGTAGCATTGTGTCCCCCTAATTTCTGCTATGTGAATCAATCTGGGTGGGCCTTTAAATTGCCACAAAATACTAGTGAACTGGATAATATTATCTGTAGGCCACAGAATCGTTATGGAATTGTGTGTGGTGATTGCATTGAGGGATTTGGTCCTGCAGTTAATTCTCTCAGATATGAGTGTGTTTATTGTGAATCCAATTTTTTTGAGAATCTCACCAAGTACATCTTTACAGTCTATGTACCACTGCTCATATTCTTTCTAATAATTTTCCTGTTCAACATTCATTTGACAACTGGTCCAGCCAATGGATTCATTGTGTACAGTCAAGTTGTCATAAGTACGTTTGCTCTTCATGGTGATTATCACATTCCATTATACACCATAACACCTTACAGCGACAGACTACTGAAGGCCTATCAAGTTTCATATGGTCTCTTTAACCTTGAAACGTTCTCTAGTATTCTCCATCCCTTCTGCCTCAGTTCTAATATGAATACACTCAATGTTCTTCAACTTAGCTATCTAGTTGCAATCTTTCCACTCCTAATGGTTCTGACCATTCTAATTGTCATTAAGCTGAGGAACTATAGGTGCTGTGGATGCCATGGACACTTGAAAAATAGAATTGTACAAATGGTATACAGGAAGATACACTTTTCACCACTGCATGCTTTTGCAGCATTTTTACTGCTATCCTACAATAGGCTTTGTCTCACTTCTACTTACATGGTCAATGTCCAGCCTCTGAAAGATGAGTATGGCAATGTGGTGGGTTCACCAAGACCATACTATGTCCAGTCACTAGATGGTACATCTACACAATATATTTTGGAGTACAAATTGATTGGGGCTTTTATTCTTTTAACTGTGATTCTGCTTCCACCATTGTTACTTTTGGGATACCCAATTCGGTGGTTTGAAAACTATGTTGTTGTTAGGTCTACTTGTCTCCAGCAATTTTACCCAGTCGACAAAGTGAATATATTTTTGGATGTATTTCAAGGTTGTTACCGTGACCATAGGCGCTACTTTGCTAGTTTTTATTTCTTTTTCAGAATAGCTGTAAATGTGGCCTATTTCATGACAGACACTTGGATAGATCAATATAACATACAAGTTGTGCTCTGTGCCATAATGGTTTTATTAATATCAGTGCTTCGACCATACAAGAAAAAAATCCTAAATTATGTGGATATTGCCATTTTTACAGACATGTTGATGCTGTCTCTTTTGAGTATCTATCTGTATGAAAGAGCTGACTATGACCCATATTCACCTCTACCAGTATTCCCATATGTTGTCCAGTACATTCTCATTTTTCTACCACTTTTTGGGATGGTTGTGTATGCTTTCTGGCTGTTTTTAAAATTCATCAGGAATCGTTTTCTTGGCTATAGCGAAAATGTAAATATTCCTTCTTCAGATACAGATCTTGGTAATTTAGTTGATCCAGAATTTCACTCAAGTTTTGCTGTTGAGGATATTTTGGATAGAGCAGATGGTGGAAATAGTTATGTTCCTTTTGGTGCGGTTGAGGAGATGATGAATGATCAAAAGCATGAAGCAGCCAAAAGTAAAGTGACCTCAGCCTCAGTTATACACTTGTCTGAGAGAACACCACTGAATTGATATTGCATTCTATTATTTATTTAATAAGTGCTAAATATTGTACAATTCCTTGTCAGTTACATATCATGACAGCTGTTGTTTTTCTTTTGCTATTTTTTGTGTGCATACATGTATACATGAGTTCCTTGATTGTATATAATGTTTTAAGTTGTTTACTACCCATGTCCTGATATTCAAATGAAAGGGTTAGGTGTAAGGTTTCTTATAAAATGTTAACAAATTTGTGCAACGTATTCTTTAACTGCATTCATTGCCATTACTAGTGTATTCTTTGTATAGTATATTATGCACTAAAAAATAAAATTTCAGTAGTAATAATAATAGTCAGAGGTGGGTGATTATTTGGACATTTTGAGTGATGCTGAAGATGTGCTGCCTGCTGAAATGCCTCCTCCAGCAGAAGTACCATCCCCTCAGCCAGTAATGCCTCATGTGGAGCCACCTCCTGTTGACGTACCTCCCCCTCCATTCCACAGCTGCATGCTACCCTCAATGAATATGTCACCCTTCTGAGCATTACTGGTACTAAGCTCAGGGAGTTATAATACACGGACATCTGATCGGACACCTTCAGAACAAACAATATTAGTCCGTCTGTCCTTATATTCATGTGTTTCTCTATGTCTAGTTGTATGTAAGTGCATGCTCTCTCTGTCATTCTCTCTCTCTCTCTCTCTCTCTCTCTCTCTCTCTCTCTCTCTCTCTCTCTCTCTCTCTCTCTCTCTGTCTTTCTCTCTACTCTCTCCTCTCACCTCTCTCTATGTGTAGACAGAAAACTTGTCAGTTGAATTCATTTAATTAAAATATTGTAATTCCTGTGCTGACGTGTTCCTTGTGCCATGGAAAAGTTTCCTCAGTTCTCCATTTAGAATTTCAAAGGCAAATGAGGATATAGTCCATAATGGCCCCCAAGCTCTCAAATAATACACAAGGTGGTTGAGATAGTGCACATCCATTGTCACATCTGAAATACGTAATATATAAAAACCTGCATCATTCACGAATGCACACACAAAAAGTACCATGCATTCAGTATAGAATTGATTTGAGAGGAGCAGCAGCAATTTGAGAACTTGAAATTGATTCACACAATAGAATATGAATACTGGCTACCAAAAGTGAATGCTGCTTGACATAGTTCGGCAACATGATGCCCTGTAGTACAGGTATTGAGTAATATTGTTACCATGACTGTGATTCAGACCCTGCGAGATGCAAAAGTGACTATAAATAACAATCCAATTCAGTGCATGCAATATTGGAGATCTTGCAGCTGTACCTTTTCTACATGACACATTCTCGAAAGGAGTGGGTGGTCTTGAAATTGTATTGGGCACAGTAGTTGATAGAAGTCTCTTGTTACACGTATGCATCTTGCAATAACACTGGAAAGTAAATTAAATAATATTTTTAGTATTAATAAAGTACATTTCCTTACCTGGGAATAAAGGCTGTATGGCTCATTTCTATGTGACTTATCAAACCAAAGAAGCAGTAGAGCCTTAGCAGCTCCGAGACAGTGCAAATCATGAATAAGATAACAATCGCACAAACCAGGTCAAGGAAGGAACCATGGCTTGTTTAGCACAGTCAAGTACTGAAGCATGAGTGCGATAATTTGACGATTCTTTAAGTGGCCACACAACTTGCGAACAGCTGCAGTACCTTTACAGACACAGGTAGTACAACCATAACAGCCATTGTATTGCACACACTTGAAAATCTTCGATTCTGCTGCAAGTCCACAGAGCATGTAAGCAATATTGCATGACTGATCAATCTTCCATTAGGAGTCCTTATTTCTATTCCTACACTCAAAATGCTCAATTTTTTACAACTTTATATCGTTGACCTACATGTGCCTTCATGATTGAGCTGGTCAATGAAGGGTTTTAAGTAGGTGCATATTGTAGGGAAAACCAGGCTCCTACTAAAATCATGCTTCTTTTCGAGAACCTGACTACAAGGGCAAAACTAAACACTTTACCTCATTTTTGGAGGTAAACTCGTTTATAATTAGCCAGAGTGGCCGTACTGAGTACTTAGATGATTTAAACACTCGTACACCATCAGTATTTATACATGCAAAATGATATACATTTGCTGGATTTGCCAAGAGTCCTCCTTCCTTCATATGTTCTTTATTGGTGCTAGTTCCGTACGTGGTATACCCCGTATATACGGGGTATACCCCGTTCATTTGTTTTCAATTTGTTAAGGTCTAGGACATTGCAAATATTCTGCAGCAGCTACAAACATATGAAGGGATGGTTGAATAACAAGGGTACACAATACTGTTTTGTAAATACTTTCCTACGACATGTAGCGTTGCGAACATTTTCGCTAACTTTATCAGTACAAGAATTGTATTCATAGTCCAGCGGCTTTTATAAGAAACCACCGATGTCAAAACTATACTAGCTAGCGTTCGTATTTACGAACGTGAACATTTATTACACGCATGACACATTGCTATTTTATTAGTACTAGTTCTGATGCTTGCTGCATGAATTCACACTATAGTGTGACTCACAACAAGACATGATTATATGTTATACGCGTTGCATGTACTTTTAATAAACGTTTCCCAGAAGGCGTACATTGCCATGCGCGTCATGTGACTCCTTCAATGATTTTTTTTATCTCCGTTTGTTTCCTATTCCGTGAGGCACAGTCAAAATCCTGAACTGGATGGTGCCGCCATTTTGTTGTTGATCAAATAGGACGCGTGGTGGCTACAATAACTGTTAGACTCACAAAGCAATTGAATATAGTTAAAACAAAACCACCAAACCGAGTGGATGAGGGTTTTTAATTTTTCCTCACTGCTGCGTAATAATAGTATCACCACCATTTAATAGTGTAATGTATGCGTGTCAAACCAAAATATAAGTCTTTGCTCTAACTTGATTTGGTAGGGTCTGTTTAACGTTGAAGTGATAACTACACAAAGATCTTTAAAATCACACCTGTTTAAGGCAGTGCAGTATTTTGATGCAATAGATTTAAATGCTGAAATTTTACACAAAAGTAAATTACCCCAAGCCTCACATTCGTTGTAAGCTACGATAAAATCGGACGTATGGTTTGTTCATTTCAGGCCCAACGTTGTATACCCCGTATTTACGGGGTATACCCCGGAACGGAAGAGATTATATTTCTCATCACTGTAAATGTCAGAGAGTGTTCCATCATGTGAAAATTGTAATTGCAGCGCTCTCCAAGTGGACAGATCGATGAATATTTAGCTGAAATTACATGCACTGCAAAATAATTTACATACCTTCCATTATCATTTTTATCTGAAGTCCGAAGTCACATGACAATAGCATCACATTTACTCATCCACCATCAGTTGGTGACATATAGTGAACAGTGTTGCCTCGGTTGACCTGTATCAATTCGCGGACGGTCAGTTAACCGGATTACGTCTTGGCAGTCACGGTTTTGGTCAGTATCTGACAGCCGAGAGTCTTTCCGATCCAACGAGCAGGCGCGTTCACGGTCAATATTTGACCGTCGAAGGGCGTGAAAAATCAACGGCTTGCCTGCTACCTGAAATCAGTGCTTTTAATTCATAAATGCTTGCATAAGCTTCAGTGAAGTTCAGACGTACATGTATACTGTAAAGCACATAAATCCATGCATTAATACTATAGTAATAATATCTCTATTGTGTTTATCCATGACCAATACGGCCTTGTGGTTCAGTATATCATAAGGCACTGCATCAAGTAATGTTAAGCAACTCTCGATCCTTTGAATCTTTCAATTGCTTGCATCCTCTTGAACAGCTGATAACCACGACCAACTGTTGTGTCAGGATGGTCAATAGCTGCATAAGTAATAATTTGCACAACTCTCCGGTGGCTTTTCAGGATTGGCCTTTGGAAGTCTGTTCTGCTATACTTCTGCACATTCGTCGACGTCGTCACACATTCCGTTGTAGGTCGTTCGATCGAAAACAACGCATTTCTGGGGACCAGATGATGGACCTTCAGTCTGGTCCCCAGACTAAGAATTGCGGTGATGTCGCTAGGAAATATTGTCGCGGCGACAATATTTCCTATGGAAATTGTGTCGCTTTAATTAAACGTAGTGACCATATTTCCTAAGGAAATTCTGTCGCTCCCAGGAAATTCTGTCGCGCATGCTCAATGTTCTATCGATTCCTCGTGATTCTCACTTCTAAGCATGGAGCAGAGTGAATATGACACGTTGCTAGCATTTAGTTGCGATTGCAAATACCCACCCGAGTGTTCGAAGAACGAAAAGGATTGTATTCGGAGAAGAGCAAAGAACTTCATAGACATAGTGAAGGAAGGTTTGTTATTTTATCGAGACAAACACAACAAGGAATACCGGGTAAGCTACATTGTATAGTCAATTTTTGGATGCAATATACCCTTTTCATATCGAATATCTAGCCAGGTTTCTACTAAGCATTCACCCTTTTACCTTGTGTATGATCGTCAACCTCGTTTACCAACTGAGTTTACTATGAAGTGCCCTGTTGCCAGTGAGCGGTGTGTCAAGCCTGAAAATAGTTTACAACAAACAATACTTGAGTGTAACATCAAGGTATTTAATTCTAATGTATAAAAGATAGTAATCTAATTTGTTACTCATATTTAGACAATGGTCAATGTGCGGAAAAAAGCTTTGGAAACATTATAAAGCACAAGGGAGGCAAAAGGTCTATTATGACCAAGTACACTGCAAAGACAGGGAAAAGTATAAAGCTGGAACTCTTGTGTTGATAAAGAATAGCAAGAAGCTTTCCAAAAAAGGGTCCAAGATGGAGCCTAATTGGACAGGCCCCTATCTTATTCATGAAGTCTTGTCTAAAGGTACATATCGTCTCTCCAAGCCCAATTCGCCATACAAAGTACAAGCTCGAAAGTACAACATGACTTGTTGAAGATATTTTACTCAAAAGGTACAGTGATATAAGATATATTGTGCAAGATTTTCATTTCATTGTATTCTTAAATTTTAGACCAACCAAAAGACTCACACCCCATGTCAGAAGGTACAGCTCTAAATTATACAGATCTCTGTTACAACTGAATGTTCCTTTATATTAACACACCATATTTTTCCACAACGGTACAGGTAGATGTAGGTGTAGAGGATGAAGAACAGCAAGCCTCAAACGTACAAGGTGTGTTGTGTAGCATCTTACATCCAAGTATCATACAGAATCATTGACTAATGTATCTCCTAAAATGCTACATTATTATTGTCCATGTAGATAGTGAGGATGAACAAAAGGAGGTCTTAACAACCTCGTCAAATATACAAGGTGTGTTCTGTATGATTTGGTATTTAAGATATATATTTTTATGCATGCATGAATATTGCCTCACCAATGGAAAACTTTACACTTAATATTATCTCTATTCATACAGATACTGAGAATAGACCACAGCAAGTTGTAATGCCACAATCAAACATACAAGGCATGTTGTTATATGTACACATGTACACATGAATATGTCTTGTGACTATCGATGACATAATTGCTACAAAGAGGGACGTAATACGTATATGTTCTAGTACAAGCTGTAGAAATGTAACATAAAAATGTATGGATATTAAAATTTTGATCTTACAATTTTGTTACATGTGTAAAAATCTCTGAATATGATTATGACACTTTTCCTTAGATCAAGTGGATGTAAATGATGTGGACAAACAGAGAGAGGAAACAATAATGCCATCATTGATACAAAGTATACATTATACATGTACTTACTGTACATTGTTTATCTCTCAATCATCACCTCTCCACACTTTGAAATCTGTTGACAAGGAAGACTCACCTGTATGTAACTTAATCAACAGAATTATCCTATTACGTTGTCTGCTCTAAGGAAACATCTCGACGGATGATACTTGCAAATGTAAGAAGAGATGTGCCACCAAAAGTTGCCCATGTAGGGGAAAAAATCTACCTTGTAGCAGCTGGTGCCATGCTGGAAGAAGCTGCTGCAATACTTTCGCAATAGCGAATTGCTCACCTCACCATGTCATCAATGTAATAGATGAGCAGCCTTCTGTGCCTAATAAAAAGTTACCACTTGTGTTTTATTTGATGCAGCTGTGTTGGAAGATCCTGATGGATGGCTTGATGATGAACACATAACTGCAGCTCAGCATCTGCTACAAGAACAGCACCCGGATGTCGCAGGCCTGCAAAGTACATCCCTACAGTACACCAGAACATTTGATGTTCACAAAGACGACCCATTCGTCCAGTGT
Organism: Ephydatia muelleri; assembly: GCA_013339895.1. Lineage (NCBI taxonomy): Eukaryota > Metazoa > Porifera > Demospongiae > Spongillida > Spongillidae > Ephydatia > Ephydatia muelleri. Next base: position 3,557,327 of record JABACO010000015.1, read on the forward strand.
CTCCATGTGAATGGCAACCACTCGATAACTGTGTCAACAGTTGGATGTTCAAGTGGTGTTGTCCAAGTGTTTGATAGCTCACATCATCTGAAACTCTCACGCTCCTATTAAGTGCATTATTGTCTATATGCTGCAGGCAAGCAAGGATTCGATTGTACTGGAATACATCAAGATGCAGGAGGAGCAAATGATTGTGCATGCGTGGCCTTTGTGCTATTGCGACTGCCACTGCAATATGCAATGAGCAAGATCTTTGTATGCTGGAATTTGACCAGTTTTTAATGCGGAAACACTTGCTTCAGTGCTTCCAAAATGGTGCCGTGTTACCTTTCCCTTCACAAAGCATTGCAGCAAGGAAGCCTAAAGTCTTGAAGGAAGAAGTGGTTGAAATGTACTGTCATTGTATAGGCTCCCGTATACAGGAACAAAAATGGTGCAATGCGATGGATGCCAAAAGTGGTTCCATTGCGATTGCTTGCGTGTATCTCCAGGCCTCATCAGGAGATACACTAATGTACTGTTCCCCTGTATGTTCTAAAACAGTCTGAGAGCATGTGTGAATTCTCAATCATGTCACAATTTGTGACAAAATATGCATGCTTTATGTACGCGACTGAATTCCCTGGGAGCGACAGAATTTCCTTAGGAAATATGGTCGCTACGTGTAATGGCGCAAGGAATGCAATTAGTGTTGATTGCACGTGACGTCAACATCTGGAAAACATTCGCGCGTTTAGCTAAGGTGTGCGTGTATTCTCGCGTGTGTTGGCTTAGTTGGCTTCAAACTCTTTGAGATTTGAGGTAAGAATGATGAATGCAGCATGGAGGACCTCTCCAGGTACATGCAGTGATCCTGCTTCGCTCGTTCAAAGTTTCTGAAGGATGGCGTCTAGTGAATGCATTAGCGAAAAACCCAGTACTTCGGTTGAACTAACACAAGACGATATACCCGGAGCATCACTAAATGAGCCATTCCATGGCATTCTAAAAGTGCGCACTTTCACACCTACGCAGGCAAATGGATAGGATGGTAGATTCCAGGAAGCAATAGTGCTCTTCTTTTCACATAAAAAAATTTACGATAGTGTATTCGTGACAAGCTACCACTGTACCAAGGAATTGAAAAACGCATTCGGTGGATGTACTCCGGATGTAACGTCACTTCTAATTATGACGTCACTTTGACCCGCAAACATTCCAGGGCCTTAAACGAAAAGGTCCATTAAAGCGACACAATTTCCTTAGGAAATATTTCCTATAGCGACGGAATTTCATGTGACACTGGATTAGTTTCTTAACGGTTGCCCGTCAGATATCTGCCGATCGGCCTATTTTTGCACAGCGGGCTTAAACATTTGCCCTTTAGCGGACGGCTGCCGGACGGTCAAGGCTGACTGAGGCAACACTGAGTATAATTATGCAGTCAAATTGCGTGCACGCGTAAACCTGACAAATCAATAATTCAATGTATTATTTTAATGCACATTTTAAATGTAGCCTAACATTTATCATACAGTCAAACACTCCAATTCTGTTAAGCGACGTCCAATATTACTTCTTCAAATGCATACGGTAGGCACGTGTGGGATGAAAACGCTGCCGGTGAACGGGCAACGCATATCCGCGGATAGCCACGTTCCCTCCATCGCATCGAATTGGGAGCTCGCCAGTTGGGTAATGGTCTGAAAGTCGATTTTCGTCTTCAGTAGCACATCTTCGGCAATGGTCAGGGCCACGTTTGCCTTTTCGATATCGGCAAAGACACTCGCACTCAGGCCCTTGTAGTTGTCGCCCACGCTCCTCAGACACGCCCAGCCCTTTGTTAGCGCGGTCCACAGCAGTTTGGTGGCGAAGCCGAAGTTGATGGTACGCTCCAGCATACTTGACGGGCCCCCCGTTGTGAACTGCTTCTCTCCTGTCACATTGCAGGCGGTTGGTTCCTGCTCGTTACATCCCCAGATCTTTCCTTCGATTGTGCATTTCGCGTCGTGTAGGAACTTGATACAAGCGTTGTACACATTTCCGCAGGTGGACGACCACGTCATAATGCCGTTCTTGAACATCGCTTGTAACACGATCTCGTTGTTGATCATGATCTTGCTCCCCTGGATCTGAATGCTGCCCACATCTGATATGTTGGTGGTGTAGCTGCCGATCCACATGGAAGGATGGGCCATCTGGATCTCGCCGAACACTCGCTGAACAGCATCGACGGTCGTCTCGTATCCTTGCTGGCACAGCCAGCGACCCAACATTTCCTCACCGTCTGCTTCGTACTGACATCGTCGCCCTGTGGCTACGCAGCTGCTGGCAAAGACGGGATCGACACAAAGGCGGGTAACAAGGGCGTGGGCGGCGTAAGTGGGATCGGGCTTTGCGGTGAGGAACAACTTCAGAGGGTCGCCGGTGACGATCTGGGTGGTTTCAAACGGAGAGAGGCCGTGCATCGTCATGACCGAGAGAGGGCTCAGCATGTGCCTCTGCAACACGCCCACGTCCATTCCGATGTGGGCCAGATAGCGGGACGCACTGGACATCGGGGTACGCCAGTAGCCGCTCGGAACCCGCCACGAAGTCATGTCGGTGATAGCCTGCTTTTCGCGAGGACCATACACATCGAGACAGGAGGTGGGTACTCCCAGCCTTAGAGCCATGTTCAGGTCGCAAGCAATTCCTAGCTGAACGGCCATCTCTTTGTTGATGCAAGAGGTGCTCATGGGAGGAATATAGATATGGGAGAAGGGCGTGATGGTTTTGTACATCTCCGACTTGAGGAAGTCGCTGAGGGGCCTGCGATCCATGAAAGGCTTGCAGGTTGGGTACTGGGAAGGGTAGTAGTGGACCACTCCGTAGTCAAGACCATACACCTTCTGCAGCTGTTTGACCAAGATGGACAGGTTGGAGGCGCCCACACCTGTGGGAGTAACGCACTGCTCTCCGATACAACCGACGTGTTTAATAACGACGTGGGCGTCCGTCATAAGACGGCGGTCGAATAGCAGGAAGTCCGTGGCTCCGATGACTTGGAAGCCATAGTAGCTCGGATCAATGCCTAGATCAGAGAATAGCGAGTCCTCCAAAGAAATTCCGGGCAGCATCTCGGTGCAGATGCCTGAAAATGGAGAGCGGACGATGCATTTATCTAGCTGTCGCATGTGAAAAGTACATGCATGTACATGTGCCCCAACCCATGCCCACCCCCGAGGATGTGTACCCGCATCGCTTATGTATTGGTGTTATACTTTCATGTACGTCGCGTATAGAATACGCAGACCAAAAGTCTACCTTGTTTCTTTGCAATCTGCATTGCTCGGAGGGAAGGTAGAGATGAAATTCCAGGATGTCCGGGAAAGATGGCCACGGTGTAGAGCCCTTGTCTTGCAAAGAACAGACACGCCTCCGCCATCTGCACACAGCTGTCGTAGCGGTCCTTGCTTCCGTCGAAGAACACCGCGAGATCCATGGCTCCGGGGAAGAGGTCTCGGATGTACGTCTCTGTCACTGGATCAGAGATGCAATAGAGCACCTTATCGGCGTTCTTGATGTGCGAGATGGCTTCCGTAGTGAACTGTCCGGCGCACCTGATCCCCGAGCCCAAGATCACGAGGCGCCCCTTTCCCGCACATGAGGCTGTAACATTTCCTGTGAAGAAGTCTACCCATGCATGCATATAATCAATTCGGTTATATTGGATGACCTGCTTTTCACACAAACGTACCTCGCTTCTTTGCCTCCATTCCAATCATGCTGCTGAGGCAATTCCAACGTTTCTGGGTTTCCATTTCCATCTGCGACATTGTTTGTGAGACGGCCATTTGAGGGCTGAAGCTGTGGTCTTACACCGACGTATATAATCCGCACTTTCTGATAAATAATGTGGCGTGGACTGTACTTATATATGCCTCCCTAGATGTTAACCCCATTGGACACGCTTGCGCAATCCGATTGTCGAAGTACAAACCCAACAACAGACCGGTTTGTTAAGTTTAACAATAAGGCTGCATGCGTAGCTCCGTGATATTCGTGAACAATTTGAAAGTTTGTTCCTTGCTGCCTAATATTCAGAACTACAACGACGTCATGCGAATTATTGTCTGCTCACGTGTGCATGTATAAATTTGCATGTAAATAATCTCTCGATGATATTACTTACAGTCCATGAGCGTAATGCAACACTGAAGTAACTATATAGTTTAACGCTCATGCATGCAGCTAGTTTTCTATACAGGGCCTGTGCATGATTCTATCCTTCCGTATCGAATTCATACATAGAGAAGCCTTCGCGAATATTTATTGCAATGATCCACAATTCAACATTCTAAGATCTATGTTTAGTGGGGGGAAGGGAGGGGGGGGGGGGGGGGGGGGAAGGAAGGGGGCTAGCGGTCCTAAATAAGGGCCCGGGGGGGGGGGGGATTATCGATCACATTATGACATCACAGTACTGCGCATTTCACACAGCATTAACTGCCTTGTATTTGATAGTAGTATTGATAATCCTTTATCAAGTGAATTTCCCCTTGGAGAAAATAAAATTCTCATCATTAACTTTAATTGGATGACTTTCACGATACTTGTAAGGACACTATATTTCAATAAGATCATTACCACAGCAGTCGCACGATATAATGGCCATCAGGTATGGCACCAAGGTGAGGATACCGTGGATTGATGCCCAGCTGGAAAGTATCTCAAGTTGAAATGCTAATGCTGGGCATTGTGTAAGAACTGCTGTCGAGCACATGGCTCATTGTCAATGCCCCACTGCAATGCTGGCACTGTCGTGTGGACATGAAACTGCCTTTCCATGATCTCTTTAATAAGTGAAGCTGGTGGGAATCCATGGATGCATGTTGTACGGCATAACACTCGGAGGCTGTGATCGAACTTGACAATATACGTGCCACAACAAGGACTAAGTTTGTAGTCTAGTAGCTTCTTCTAGATAGAAGGCTTCTTGTTGTTGAAGACCAAGCTCAAAATGTTTTCACATGCACTCTTGCTGCAGCTGCTCAAATATCATACAGGTGAACATTGTGTGATAAAGTGATGTCAATGGAGCAGGTAGTTTATGAATAACTAAAGATGTGTCTCAACACTTTTATTGTGCAAAGGCTCAATTGCTGAGTGCACAGCTGCATTTGGACAAGGCTCTTTCAACTTTGCCAAAAAGATAATATTTTGACAGTATGTAGACGAATTTGTGGTTATTATTTTGTGGGCGTGCCATGACCTGTCAGGCCAGGGTCCGACCTGGCAGGCCACGTTGGTGGTCCGACCTTTCAGGTCGGGTAAACCTGTTCAGAAATTATATCTGTAATGTTATAAATATTAAGATTAATGGAAAAAACAAGACTGAGATCTTCGTTTTCTGGTGTTTTATTTTTTTTACTTTCGGTATGATGGTCAGACGGTGGAGGGTGAAGGGGGTAGCGCGGAGATGGTAAGTGCGTAGGAGTTGGAGAAGAGAGGGGGCGGGGAAGGGGAGGGTAGTTACGCGCTTGTGTCATTTGACGTTTTCAGCCTATAGTAATGCATGGGAATTACACGGGTTTTCATACCTCATGTAAAGAGGCTAATCTTTTTCATCCGGTATCGAATCTTGCAATTTACTCTCCATTGCATGGTAACTACCTGAATTTGTATGATTTGTGTAACCCATGATTGATGGTGACACTCAGGGAATAAACCACGTAACGTCGTTATCAGCCTGAAGCAATGTATGAGAGGGTTTTAAAACCTCACAGTTTCCTGATAAGGGCGAATCTTAATCATCCGGCATAAAATCTTGCAATTTAGTGGTTGCTACCTGAATTTGTATGATTTGTGAATGTCACGATTGTTGGGTGACACACAGGGCCTGAAGCAATGTATGTAAATTACATGACTTTTCACACCTCATTGTTTCCAGAAAAGAGGCAAATCATTTTTATCCGGGATTAAATCTTGTTTAACATGATCCATGAGTTGCTACTTGAGTTTGTATAGTTTGTGAATGCCATGACTGCGGGTAACACCTCAGCGAATAAAACACGCTTTCAGCATGAAGCAGTTGATGGGAATTACATTGGTTTTCAAACGTTATGGTTTCCTGATAAGAGGTGAATCTTTTTCATCCGACATCGAATCTTGTAATTCACTCCCCATTGTTAGCTACCTGTATTTGTATGATTTGTGAATGTCATGATTGTGGGTGACACTCAGCGAATAAACCACGTATTCAGCTTATAGCAATGTATGGGAATTACCAGGGTTTTAACACCTCACAGTTTCCTGATAAGAGGTGAATCTTTTTTATCCGGGATCAAATTTTGTTTAACATGATCCATGAGTTGCAAATTGAGTTTATATAGTGCCATGATTATGGGTGACACTTCGCGAATAAAACATGTATTCAGCCTATGGGAATTTTATGGGTTTTCACACCACATGGTTTCCTTATAAGATAAGAGGCGAATCTTTTTCATCTGGGATCAAATCTAGTCATTTACTCTCCATGGTAGCTACCTGAATTTGTATGATTTATGAATGCCATGTTTGTGGGTGACACTCAGCAAATAAAACACGTTTTCAGCCTATAGAAATTGCATGCGTTTTCACACCTCATGGTTTCCTGATAAGAGGCGAATCATTTTCATCCAGCATTGAATCTTTTAATTTACTCCTGATTGGTAGCTACCTGGATTTGTATGATTTATGAATGCCATGATTGTGGGTGGCACTCAGCGAATAAAATACGTTTTCAGCCTATAGCAATGAATGGGAATAACATCGGTTGTCACACCTCATGGTTTCCTGATAAGAGACAAATCTTTTTCATCCGGCATCAAATTTTGCAATTTACTCCTTGTTAGTAGCTACCTGGATTTGTATGAATTGTGAATGCCATAATTGTGGGGTGACACTCTGCGAATAAAACATGTTTTCAGCATCAAGCAGTGTATGGGAGTGTATGGGAGTTTCATGGGATTTCACAACTCATGGTTTTCTGATAAGAGGCGAAATTTTTCATCTGGCATCGAATCTTGTAATTTACTCCTGATTTGTAGAGTGACCAAGGCATAGATTGCCCAAACTGTGTCATGTGAATACAATGAAAGAATGTAATTACTGAATCCCCTTGTATCATGTAAACTTTTAATTCTATTTTGCACTAGTATGGAGTATACTAGAAGTTCCAATAATCTAAATTATGCATAATGACAATATTCAAATCTGTGAGAATCAATTAAAAAATCAAAGCTAATCAGTACAAGGAACAAAGAAAAATACTTTTGTGAATTTTTATATTTAGAGGATCTCTAAACATTATTACAGAGGGTTTTATTTTTTATACTTCTCGCTGATTTTATATTAATTAATAACCATAATTTTCACTATTTTGTTTAAAAAACCATATTCTATATCGTAAAGTAGGTAAAAATCTAAAGTGGGATTTTTTGTACTAGGCGATAGTAGCAGTAAATATTTACAGAAGCTTTTTTGGGAAAATTAAATTGACAATGATATTTTTGATTTCATAACAGTGAAAGTATGTTTGACATATTAACTATAATCTTTCTATGTGATTTATACATTTTTATTGTTCTCTCCAAGTCTGGACCAGCCATGTGGCCCTCTAAGTACCCAAACATATATTCTCTGGCTTGTCTGAAATAATAGCATATATTCTGGGTGCTAATTGAGTTCGAACCTTCTGGTATAATCTTGTGCTGATTTGAGTATAATTTGTATGAGCTCTTGTATACCTCTTGGCCTGTGCCCAGCATCTTTCTACAGGATTTAGTTCACAGTGGAACTTGGATAACATTATGCACACATGCCCATGGTCATTGAGAAAAGATTGCAGCTGTGTGTTCTCATCAGGATGAGAAGATATCTCTTTTCTCATTACTTCAAGTTTCATTTTAGCTCTGTACCTTCCCCTCTCTTTTAATACTTGTATCAGCCCTTTATACCATTTTTTGTACTCTACCTTTCCATACTGTGTCCCTCAACATATGTTGCTTACCACCTGGCTTGGCATTCATATTGGAGGCAATCAAAACATTATCTACATTGGTATTGTGACAGCTGCTGTGATCAAAAATCCAACAGATACAATAACTTTCTTTGGGATACTTTGCTTCAGCAACTTTTACAGCATTTTCTATTTGGTGCATGAAATGATGAGAGGTCCAATATCCTTCATGATTCTTCCCATATTCAAAAAGTACTCGAGCTTCATTAACATTGCCTGCTTCATCAATAACACGCAGAAACCCATCTTTCTCCTCAATGAAATCAGACACCATGATACCACTACCATTACCTTTAGGAGCTATGCTTGGAGTGTCTTTGGGCCACTTCTGACCATCTTTAGTAGTAAATATTGATTCATCATGAAAGACGAAGATAGTTGTCTTGTCTGGTAGATGATTACCATTTTCACATGTCGGGCAGTCAGCAGCTTTTACAGTAGGGGCATTTTGTTTAGTAAGGAAGCCCAGGGATGACATTGTGTTTAAAAAGTTCCCCCCCCCCCCCCCCCCCCCTGTATTTCACAACATCTTCTCTTTCATGGCCAGCTACATACATGCCTTTACCTTGAACAATGATCTCAAATCCCAGTTCTCGTTGTTTCCACAGATATATTTCGAGGAAAGCCTGGGCCCAATAAGGAATTGGGGAGTAACACTTCATTTACCCACTGACAAAATGAACTTGCTGTCATATTTGGCTTTCCTTTTATATTGGCATTTTCTCTCACATAGATTTGTGCCTGGGCATTTAGACCTTCATCACTCCAGAGGACACCTTCCCTACAATACTTCCCTTGCAATGAGTCTGGAAAGGAGTTAATGTTTACAAGAAAGGTTTCTTTCCGCGCTCTGAATGTCCGTTCCCCAATTCCAAGGGCGTCACCAATTGCCCGTGCTGCATCTCTCAGCTTGAGCTTCAATTGTCTCACGAATATGTCGTGAGGCAGAAGGGACAATGACATCCTGTCGTCGCGTGTAAGACCTCCGCCCACTCTTGAGGGTGTTGCTGAATTGCTTCGTTTTATGACGGTAACATTGCATCGTCAACATCATCAGACGTACCTTCATCACAACCAGCAACGTTTACGTGCTTAGAAGCACGGGCTTGCGCCAGTTGAGACTTCCTCTTTATGCTTGGCATTCACAGGATCACAAGTGTATTCGCTCGAACAATACTATAGTAATATCAACCTAGACCCCTGAGGCGCTGCGCAATATAAGCTTAGCTTAAATACAACGCAAGAATAGGGTCCATTCTATCGTGAGGGTTGCGCGCTGGTGTAGATAACTAAATTCATTTTTATTTGATGATCGTTTTCATTGAACACTAGCAGATTGCGTCATTCGAAAAAATTCTTTTTGCGTTAGATACATGAAAAAAGCTACAAACATATGTAGCATAAGATGAATGTCTGATTTTCTATATTACACTATGTGTTGTGCAATTTATGCCTTGGTGCACTCTAGCTACCGAGATTTGTATGATTTCTGAATACCATGGTTGTGAGTGACACTAAGCGAATAACATACTTTTTCAGCACCAAGCAGTGTATGGGAATTGCATTGATTTTCACACTTCATGGTTTCCTGATAAGAGGCAAAATATTTAATTCAGCATCGAATTGTGTAATTTACTCGCCATTGGTAGCTACCTGAACTTGTAAGATTGTAATGCCATGATTGTGGGTGTCACTCAGCAACGTTATCAGCATCAAGTAGTGAATGGGAATTACATTAGTTTTCAAACGTCATGGTTTCCTGATAAGAGGCGCAACTTTTTATCCGGCATCGATCTTGTAATTTACTACTCCCCATTGGTAGCTACCTGAATTTATAAATATTTGTGAATACCATGGTTGTGGGTGACACTCAGCGAATGAAAAACGTTATTAGCCTCTAGCAATGAATTGCATGGGTTTTCACACGACATGGTTTGCTGATAAGAGGCGAATATTTTTTGTCCTAGATCAGATTTTAGTAGCTACCTAAATTGTATCATTTGTGAATGCCAGGATTGCGGTGACACTCAGCGAATAAAACACGTTTTCAGCCTGTAGCATTGAATGGGATTAACATCGGTTTTTATGCCTCATGGTTTCCTGATTAGAGACGAATTTTTTTCATCAGGCATCGAATCTTGTAATTTACTCCCCATAGGCAGCTACCTGAATTTGTATGATTTGTGAATGCCATGATTGTAAGTGACACTCAGCAAATAAAAGAATCTTCAGTTCAGCCCATAGCAATATATGAGATTACATTTATTTTGACACCTCATAGTTTCCTGGTAAAAGGTGAATCTTTTATATCCAAGATCGAATCTTGTAATGTACTCCCCATTGGTGATTTGTGTGATTTGTGAATGCCATGTTTGTGGGTACATTCAGCGAACAAAGCATGTTTTCAGCCCATAGCAATGTATGACAATTACATAGGTTTTCACACCTTGTGGTTTCCTGAGGCGAATCTTCTTTATCTATCATCAAATTTTGTATTTTACTACTTGTCAGTAGCTACCTGAATTTGTATATTTGTGAATGCCATGATTGTGGGTGACACTCAACAAATCAAACACATTTTTAGCCTATAGCAATGAAGGGGAATAACATGTGTTTTCACATCTTATGATTTCCTGATAAGAGACTATTCTGTCGTATCTGGGATTGAATCTTCTTTAACACGACCCATGAGTAGCTACTTGAATTTGTATACTTTGTGAATGCCATGGTGACACTCAGCAAACAAAACACGTTATTTGCTTATAGCAATGTATTGCAATAACATGGGTTTCCACACATCATTTTTTCCTAATAAGAGGCGAATCTTATTTGTCCTAGATCGAAACTTGTTCAGCATGACCCACGAGTAGCTAGTTGAGTTTATATAGCTTGCGAATGCCAGGATTGTAAGTGACACTCAGCAAATACAGTAGCAATGGATCGAAATTGCATGAGTTTTTACAACTCATGGTTTCCTGATAAGACGGCAAATATTTTTCATACGGAATCCATTCTTGTATAACACGACCCACTGGTAGTGACCAGAAATTTGATGATATGGAAATGGAAAGATTGTGGGTGGTGGGTGACTCACAGCATAAAACATGTTTTCTGCTGTCTATGGCAATGTATGAGTTTTTATAACTCATGGTTTCTGATAAGAGGCAATACTTTTTCATCCGGGATTAATTCTTGAAATTTACTTACGTGAATTTATATCGTTTACGAGTGCCTTCATTGTGGGTGACACTGAGCATGTTTTCGGCCTATAGCAATGTATGTGGTTATTCACATCTATAGTTTTCATGATAAGAGGCGAGTCGTTTGCAACTCGATCATATCGAATCCTGTAATTTACTCCCCATTGGTATCTACCTGAATTTGTATGGTTAGTGAATGCTATGATTGCGGGTGACACGAAATCCTGCAACAATGTATGGGGAACTTACATGGGTTTTCGCATAAATCGTTTTCTCACGAGTTCAAATTTTTTTGAATTAGCTCTCCACTGGTGAGTAAATTCACTGATATAAGATTCGCATTTTATCAGAAACCGTGAGGTGTGAAAACTAATTTCACAAATCAAAATAAATTCAGGTAGCTACTATTTGACATATCGAGAAATTGGCGGTCAAAAGGATTACGCGGTATTCGGTCATTGCGTAATTCAATGTACATAGAAATTGTATGGACGCATTCAGAAAACAGAAAAAAACCAAATATTGACTAGCTGCTCTCGGATTTGCAATGTGGGGACTAGTTGACATATTTTGTGTAGTTTTTCGCAACTTAAGTACCTATATCCGCACTTCCACATTAATTATGCAAGGTTTCCAATGTCCATTCATTTTTTCTCATTTCCTTATTCAGTCATCAATAGTTTCCAAACCAAATGATATTTTCCTTACCTGCTCACGGATTACATGAGAGTAATCAATGAACTTATTTATCATTATTTTTTCAGAGCTTAGGGCCTTCAAATCGCACTTCCCTTGAATGGTTAGTGAGATACACCCCACATTCAATGTGCCTACCGCGATCATCACGTGCCACCCTATCGTCACGTGCCACCCTATCGTCAGTCAGCCGTGCCCAGACCTGGTTGTTGGATTAAATGACCAATATGTACTGACTTAGCATGACCCCTGGTAAGAGTGGGCACTAATTGGGATTATATGTTGCAAAGACGGAGGTGGCGATTACACAGAGGAGTTGGCCACTTATAGAATCGACACAGGAGTGCCTGGGCATGACAACCAACCAGTCTTCTTACGGAAGCATCTTGCAAGTCTCAGAGTCCTAGGTTAGCATGAATGTGACACGTACATGATTACAGTAGCTACGTCCGTAATAGGCTAAATGGTTGTGTAACTGTACTATACCGGAGCGTTAGTACATATAAGCAGGCCCGTAGCCAGGAAGTTAGGCGGGGGGGGGGGGGGGGGGGGGGAGGATCGATTAATACTTCTGAAAGCATTTATCCGGGGGCCCAAATACGAGAGCGGTGGGGGGGGGGGGGGGGGGGGGGGGGGGAGGGGGAGGGAAGTCCGTCAGGTTCCCCTCGCGTTTAGCGGGCCAAATACGAAAAGCGAGACACCTTCGGGCCTAATGCATTTTGATAAGTACCATAACTAGAAGAGGCGGAAGTCAAGCATCGAACGGGGGGGGGGGGGGGGGGGGAGAATCCCCCCCTGGCTTTGGGCCTAATAAGAGCTTACACATATAGATCTACATGTATGGTAACGTCTGGTACAAACGGTGGAAGCATCAAATGTACAATAGCAGTCATACACTGGCGGTACGCACTTTATTGACCTTTCCCATTGAAAAGTAATACCTTATTAAAGATTTCACACACTTTTAACTTTGCAACAGTTAGTCCGACTTTAAGTTGAGGTGGGGGGGGGGGGGGAGGGGGAGGTAAGTCCGTCAGGTCCCCCTCGCGTTTAGCGGGTCAAATACGAAAAGCGAGACACCTTCGGACCTAATAAGTGTACCAAAACTAGAAGAGGCGGAACTCTAGCATCGAACGGGGGAGGGGGGGATCCCCCCCCTGGCTATGGGCCTGATAAGAGCTTACACATAGTGAGGTAACGTCATAGATCTCTAAACTATCTACATGTATGGTAAAGTCTGGTACAAACGGTGGAAGCATCAAATGTACAATAGCAGTCATACGCTGGCGGTACGCACTTTATTGACCTTTCCCATTGAAAATTAATGCCTTATTAAAGATTCCACACTTTTAACTTTGCAACAGTTAGTCCGACTTTAAGTTGAGGTGCATAAGATTTGTGTCAACTATAACATTTGAAAACTACCATGTTTTCTCTGCCCCATATGTGTATGTACATGCATGTACATGTATATGGGACAGTTTCCACGAAAACGGCCCATCGCATATAATTATTATATAATACATGACTGTATAAAATGTTATCAAAATTCTTTGCGTTTGGAACTTCCGAATGATTAACGCTATCGACTTCCTATTTTCAACACTTCATACATTTTGGGGGCCTTGCACTTGACTGTGCAAGTATCGCAACGTCCAATACCCCCGGCACCGGGTTCAAACCTACCATAACTTTCGGTAGGAGTAATCAAATCGCTTCAAATTCGGTTTGTAAATAGAGAGGTCCCTACATGCACATTTTCCCGCTTGATATGGCGGGACACAATTTGCCGCGATAGGTACAGGAACCTCTGTACCCACAAACCGAATTTTAAAAGCGATTTGATTACAGGAGAACCGAAAGGTATTTGGCGGGTTTGAACCTAGTGGGGGTATCATACATTGCAATACCCCAAAACGTATTTCACCATACAGAAATGGTGTAGTATGAAGTGTTGAGAATAAGAAGTCAATAGCCTTAACCGTTTGGAAGTTATAGCGATTCAAACGCAAGGAAATTTTGAGGGGCAATATTGTCCCAAATATGTGTGCATACATGTATGTGTATGTACATGTATGTATGTGTTTTATGTACATGCATGTTCTTGACCTTCATGTCTTCTCAGCCTTGTAGAGACTCACCGATGGAAGAACCATGTTGGTGATTCAGTGTCAGCTCTCTTGAACTATTCGGCATGCTCCTGCCTGAAAGAGTGCTGCAAGATGTAAAATAGGTCACAGTCAAGTTGAACTTTGATTTAGAAGTATTGGAGTTAATGATACATTAGTGTGTGCTTAATTGTAGTACTTCACCACAGGCCTATTGCTTTCTGGCCACTTAATTATATGTAAGCTTTTGTTTTAAGTAATGAATTGCTTCCGAAGGTGATAAAAAGATCTTGTTAGGACTGATGTTTGTTTTATGGTACACAAATACATGTATAAGGCATAATCTCCCTGTCTGAAGTAATATCTGTGGATGCTATCACAGCCTCACCCGTCCACCAAAGGGTACTGTCAAAGAAACTAGAGGACCACCAGTTCTCATTGTTGTTGAAAGCATCATCACCTGCTGACAAGGCTCAGCTGCTCTCTGTGTCAGCACCTCCTAGTCTTGACCTGAACTTTGAACCCAATGAACTGTAATTCTCCATCCAATGGTGGCTAGGGATGGACACGGCTCATGTTCTTTGTGCCCTGGTGCTACTACCTGTAAACAGGGTGGTGATGTTGTCCAGTGCCAGCCATTGAATCACATATATGTAACAATGAGTAAACAAGCACATACATGTAATACATGTACGTTGTGGGTGCAAGGGTCAAGCATTTTAATAAAAGATGATGGTGCAGGGACTGATACAGAAAACAAAAGATAGAGGCAGCAAAAACTGTTAGTCATTTGCAACCACCCCCATGATGGGTGGGGCCTTAGGAAGAAGGGTATCAAGTTTTTGAGGGGTGACTCTTTCATTGTAAGGGCATCCTGTTCAGCTGATCCTGACAAGAGAGTACATTCAATTTCAGTGATGGATCCAGGATTTCCAGTTTGTGGGGGGGGGGAACAAATGACCCATGCCCACGTCCTGCTCCAGCTGGGGTATGGGGGAGTGGCTGTAAGCTCCTCCATAGGGTCTAGGGAAGAGCACATTACATTGTACTTCGACATCAACCCATATTTCAACAAGTCAAAGAGTGTATGGAAGCACTTGTGCCTACAGTACATGTACACAGATAATGCCCATT
The DNA here is from genome assembly GCA_013339895.1 of Ephydatia muelleri. Lineage (NCBI taxonomy): Eukaryota > Metazoa > Porifera > Demospongiae > Spongillida > Spongillidae > Ephydatia > Ephydatia muelleri. The sequence continues at coordinate 3,572,485 of JABACO010000015.1, forward strand.
ACATAGAGGTGTAGCTCCTCCCATGGATGTGAGATAAGATAACCACTGGCATTACCACTTACACACACACACACACACACACACCACACACACTCACAACACACACAACACACACACATACACACACACACCCTCCTTCACAAGAAATCCAATCTTCATGTAAAGACACTATCTGCCAATCAAGTGAAGGTCAGTATACACAGCTCACAAGATGCTTATTCATTTAGCCAGGACAATGGTTGTGTACTGGGTTTTGTGGTAGCGGTCAGGCCCCATGGCCAACATAAACAACAGTACCTAAGAAGTACTGAGTATAACTATATCAACGCTAATAGTACATGGCTACACTACACCCTTCTCCTACAACTCTCCTCTCTGCTAGTGGAGCATACTGCCCCAAACATTCATGACTCCATACAGGGAGGATAAATGGTATGTGTAATTTTGCCAGAGATGTCCCTGCTGGTGTACATGTACATGACTACATGAGGACAGGAGAGAGGGAGTGAGGGAGGGAGGGAGAAAGTGAGGGAGGGAGGGAGTAGGTGAGACAGGAGAGAAAGAAAGGAAGGAGGAGAGAGGGATAAGAGCAAAGAAAGATGGAACACAAACTAAGTGATTGAAGTGTACACAATGTACCTGGGCAGGCTGGCTGCAGCACTGATGACGCCCATTCCAACTGGCCTGCAAACGTGACTGGAGGACCTGTCCAACAGATAATGTACTGAGCACAGATCATATACATGTACCATGCACACTGTTATTTGCACATGTTGCACACAGTAGCAGAGAAGACATACATGTACATGTATAAAGTGAAGGGAGGAGGCCGGTGGTGTTGTAGCTGATCACAGTAAGGAGCAGGACACCCACCAGAGCACCATTGCAATACAAACTGAAGTTGATGAGGATGCCATTACCGTCAGTTGGCAAGTCCCAAGACACAATGATGTACAGCATCAAATGCATCCGGTGCTGGGGGAAGGAGGGGGAAGAGGATGACATCACATGCATACAATGACATCACACATACATGTACATGTATGTATACACAGTCAGTGACGCACACATACACATGCACACACACCGAGGTACCATTCCGGAGGGGATAAGACACATGCTGTAAGGGGTTCAATGCCATATCTGCTCGACGTGCTGGGAAATCCCTCAAAGTAGACTTTCATGGTCAGCAGTGGGACAATCGCGGCAGTGATGGCCGCCGCGTGCACCGTATCCACGGTGACGTATAAGGTATTCAATTGGAGGCCTGCTGAAACTGAAACAGTACCACGTACCCCTGGCCATCACAGAGGTTACAGGAGGGGACTGCACCACACTCGCACTGACGTACAAGCTCAACATGACCGATGCGCCACTGACCATTGTTGAAGGTTCTGGTACTGTTGGATCCAACGACAGCTGGTCCAGAGCCCACATCAAATATTAAACATGGCAACCCGCCATGAAGCTTCACCCCCAGGAAGTCAGTCACTACACTGTTGATCTGGTAGAAGAGAATGCCGCTGGGGTTGTAGGTATGGAACTGGACTGTGGCCTGGTTAATAAAACCACAAAGGAACATGTGCCCGCTGAATGTAGCCAGGCCCCTACCGTCGAAGGAGGTGCCCACATCTCTGACTGGGACTTAAGGCTGGGGACTCGATGAGGCAAGGTGTAGGCAGTGATGACATAGTCGGGTTGGAGGGGAGCATTCCATTGGAGGGACATGGAAGAGGAATTGGTATTGAGGATGAGGGGGGAGCTTGGCCCACAGGCTAAGGGTGTGAGAAAGATACAAAGTGGTTGTCAATGACCACTTGGGGCTTTGTTGAATATAATTGAACACATAACACACACACATCATGTGCACATGGCACACATGCATGCAAATGCTGCTTGTGTCTGCTAAGTGTACAAACTGAATGATGACTGCCATTTTCTTTACGCAAGGCAAGAAGAGAAGGCCATAAAACATGTACCTACAACACCAAATCATACACATGTACATGTACCTGCAACACAAACAACATCCACACACATACATGTAAACACACACCCACACACACACATACACATGTGCACATGCACAGACACACATGCATGCACACACACAACACACACAACACACACACACAAACAACACACACACACAACACACACACAACACACACACACACAACACACACACACACACACACACACGGTCCACATACACAACGTATACATACCACTATCCAGTGTTGTGACATTGGCAACACCACCAGTCTGACATCCAGCTGTGGTGCATGCTGCTTCCACAAAGCTGTACTGCGTTGACGGCTGCAGGTTATGTACCACAGGACACTGGGGGTAGTCAGAAGGACGTTCCCTAGTACGGAAACAGCTTACACATTGCAGGCTGTGATGATCCCATTGGGAACTGAGGGGTTAAACTACTTCACATTGACAGAGGAAGAGGAGAGTGCCAGAAGCTCAGGGCTTGGAACCCCCAATGGTGCTGTGAAAGGGACCAAGGTGTGACAACCATACACACACACACACACACACACACACACACACACACACACACACACACACACACACACACACACACACACACACACACACACACACACACGACAGTGTGCACATGTATGTGAGTATGTGTGCGAGTGATACATGTGTGAATGTGAGCATGCATGAATACATATGTTCACACACACACACACACACACACACATGTGCCTCACATTGCAATACAGGGGGTGTGGCACCTACATGTACTTACACAGCATGCGGCGTGAGCGGGGCTACAAATACAAGTGGTGGTCACAATAAATGGGTGGGGTATATATAATAATCGGAGATCAAACACTTCCAAATGGTGGGGTTTCCCCAAGAAAGGTGCCCCCCCCTATCCCACACATCATACTGGATCAGCAGGCCGTTTGGATTGGACAGTGCAGTCACAGCGTTCAGAGCAGTAACATTGGGAGCAGCCTGGGATGTGGGCATGGCTTGTAATGTCTTCAAGCTGCTGGAGTTGCTTTGGCCACACCCACCGGATGTGCAGGCCTGTACCAGTATGTACGCTGTATACAGTTGTAGCCCATATACAGCGTATGGTATTGGACAGGGCAGGGATTTACCGCTCCCACCCCCTATCCACCCCCTGGTTTGCCCCTAATTTGAATAACCCAGAGAGAAGGCCAACAGTATACCATATCCACACTCAACAAGGCCAACAGAATAGGGAGAAGGCCAACAGTATAGGGAGAAGGCCAATAGTATAGGGAGAAAGCCAACAGTATAGGGAGAAAGCCAACAGTATATAGGGAGAAGGCCAACAGTATAGGGAGAAGGCCAACAGTATAGGGAGAAGGCCAACAGTATAGGGAGAAGGCCAACAGTATAAGGCCAAAAGTATAAAGACAGTACAGGGAGAAAACCAGCAGTACAGGGAGAAGGCCACCAGTCTAACAATAAAGGAAGAAGACCAACAGTATAAGGAGACGGGCAATTAACGGTTCGGGAGTAAAGGGAGAAGGCTACCACTGGTTACAGTACAGGGAGATGTGCACAATTATAGAGAGATGGCCAACTGTACTAGTATAGGGAGAAGGCTACCACTGGTTACAGTACAGGGAGATGTGCACAATTATAGAGAGATGGCCAACTGTACTAGTATAGGGAGAAGGCCATATCTACTCCTTCCAAGATATGTAGCCTAGGGCCGAACACTACCCACTGCCGAACATACCCTCGCTACTAAATGCACATAGTATACTCACCATAACACCTGCGTCTCAGAAGATGAAAGCATGAAGGGCATACGTAGTTCGATCCCTGCATGCACCATTGTGCCTAATTGATGCGCTCCACATCTCCAGTGCAAGTGACGCATATTAGCCGATAAGTTAATTTTAATTTGTGTATCGGTTCAATTATAATTGTAATTCAAATTGTATTGATAGTTACGTTAGCCGACATAATTTTAATAATTATAGCTTTATTCTAAGATGACGCCGCAATGACTACTTCGTTTATGAATAAATTATGCGCGGTAGAAATGAAATTTTTGTCTTGATTGTAGTTTACGAATGGTTAATGGTATAATCTTATAAAGCACAGATTCACAATCAGTCTGATTTATCGTAAATTATAAACGTGTTTGAAATTCAATTTGAAAAAAAAAGCAAGATGACCGCCTATGTATGGGCCATTTCTCCATATGCAGAATAAAATACATGATTCGTTTACAGATGACAAAGTTTTGCCTCTTATCAGGAAAAACCATGATGTGTGACAATGCATGGGATTGTGGGATTGTCACACGTTTGTACGGAACTGACAGAACATTCCGCTAGCACAAAAATGAGGTCAATACGTGCATGTGTAGATAGCGTGCATGCATTGTAAATAATGTTCGAGCTGAAAATAAACTTTTACCCAATCTGCTTCGAATGTGCATGTGTTTGCAATGAATGTCACTTCTTGGATGCATTGCTTGTAGATTTAATTGATGTGAAATGTTACACGTATATCAAGTGCTGTCATCGAGATATTATTGACATGCAAGCTTACATGTATACGTATCAGATATTGCGATGAGCATGCAAAATAATTTTTGCATGACGTCATTGTATTTCTGGATATCTGGCAGCACAATACACTTTCATTGTTCACGAATATCACGGAGCTACGCATGCAGCCTTATTGTTAAACTTAACAAACCGGTCTGTTGTTGGGTTTGTACTTCGACAATCGGATTGCGCAAGCGTGTCCAATGGGGTTAACATCTAGGGAGGCATATATAAGTACAGTCCACGCCACATTATTTATCAGAAAGTGCGGATTATATACGTCGGTGTAAGACCACAGCTTCAGCCCTCAAATGGCCGTCTCACAAACAATGTCGCAGATGGAAATGGAAACCCAGAAACGTTGGAATTGCCTCAGCAGCATGATTGGAATGGAGGCAAAGAAGCGAGGTACGTTTGTGTGAAAAGCAGGTCATCCGATTTAACCGAATTGATTATGCATGCATGGGTAGACTTCTTCACAGGAAATGTTACCGCCTCATGTGCGGGAAAGGGACGCCTCGTGATCGTGGGCTCAGGGATCAGGTGCGCCGGACAGTTCACTACAGAAGCCATCTCGCACATCAAGAACGCCGATAAGGTGCTCTATTTCGTCTCTGATCCAGTGACAGAGACGTACATCCGAGACCTCTTCCCCGGAGCCATGGATCTCGGGGTGTTCTTCGACGGAAGCAAGGACCGCTACGACAGCTGTGTGCAGATGGCGGAGGCGTGTCTGTTCTTTGCAAGACAAGGGCTCTACACCGTGGCCATCTTTCCCGGACATCCTGGAATTTCATCTCTACCTTCCCTCCGAGCAATGCAGATTGCAAAGAAACAAGGTAGACATTTGGTCTGCGTATTCTATACGCGACGTACATGAAAGTATAACACCAATACATAAGCGATGCGGGTACACATCCTCGGGGGTGGGCATGGGTTGGGGCACATGCATATAACTATACATATATATGCATGTACTTTTCACATGCGACAGCTAGATAAATGCATTGTCTGCTCTCTATTTCAGGCATCTGCACCGAGATGCTGCCCGGAATTTCTTTGGAGGACTCGCTATTCTCTGATCTAGGCATTGATCCGAGCTACAATGGCCTCCAAAACATCGGAGCCACGGACTTCCTGCTATACGATCGCCGTCTTCTGACTGACGCCCATGTCGTTATTAAACACGTCGGTTGCATCGGAGAGCAGTGCGTTACTCCCAAAGGTGTGGGCGCCTCCAACCTGTCCATCTTGGTCAAACAGCTGCAGAAGGTGTACGGTCCTGACTACGGGGTAGTCCACTACTACCCTTCCCAGTACCCAACCTGCAAGCCTTTCATGGATCGCAGGCCCCTCAGCGACTTCCTCAAGCCGGAGATGTACAAGACCTTCACGCCCTTCTCCCACTTCTATATTCCTCCCATGAGCACCTCTTGCATCAACAAAGAGATGGCCGTTCAGCTAGGAATTGCTTGCGACCTGAACATGGCTCTGAGGCTGGGAGTACCCACCTCCTGTCTCGATGTGTATGGTCCTCGTGAAAAGCAGGCTATCACTGACATGGCTTCGTGGCGGGTTCCGAGTGGCTACTGGCGTACCCCGGTGTCCGGTGCGTCCCGCTATCTGGCCCACATCGGAATGGACGTGGGCGTGTTGCAGAGGCACATGCTGAGCCCTCTCTCGGTCATGACGATGCACGGACTCTCTCCGTTTGAAACCACCCAGATCGTCACCGGCGACCCTCTGAAGTTGTTCCTCACCGCAAAGCCCGATCCCACTTACGCCGCCCACGCCCTTGTTACCCGCCTTTGTGTCGATCCCGTCTTTGCCAGCAGCTGCGTAGCCACAGGGCGACGATGTCAGTACGAAGCAGACGGTGAGGAAATGTTGGGTCGCTGGCTGTGCCAGCAAGGATACGAGACAACCGCCGATGCTGTTCAGCGAGTGTTCGGCGAGATCCAGATGGCCCATCCTTCCATGTGGATCGGCAGCTACACCACCAACATATCAGATGTGGGCAGCATTCAGATCCAGGGGAGCAAGATCATGATCAACAACGCGATCGTGGTACAACCGGTGTTCAAGGACGGCATTATGACGTGGTCGTCCACCTGCGGAAATGTGTACAACGCTTGTATCAAGTTCCTACACGACGCGAAATGCACCATCGAAGGAAAGATCTGGGGATGTAACGAGCAGGAGCCAACCGTCTGCAACGTGACAGGAGAGAGGCAGTTCACAATGGGCGGCCCGTCAAGTATGCTGGAGCGTACCATCAACTTCGGCTTCGCCACCAAACTGCTGTGGACCGCGCTAATGAAGAACTGGGCGTGTCTGAGGAGCATGGGCGACAACTACACGGGAATGAGCTTTGCCGATATCGAAAAGGCAAACATGGCCCTGGCTATTGCCGAAGAGGTGCTACTGAAGACGAAAACCGACTACCAGACCATTACCCAACTGGCGAGCTCCCAATTCGATGCGATGGAGGGAACGTGGCTATCCGCGGATATGCGTTGCCCGTTCACCGGCAGCGTATTCATCCCACACGTGCCTACCGTATGCATTTGAAGATGCAATATTGGACATCGCCTTAACCGAATTCGCGTCTATGGACAAATTGTTAGGCTGCATTTAAAATATGTATTAAATTAACTGTTTTGCTGGCGTTGGCAATTATTGAAGCGTTTCCGCGTTGCGGTGTTTATGCAGTTTCAATTTGAGACTTAATTGAAACCTCATACGAAGGCCCCATGCATGCACAACTTGCTCTTAGGTAGTGCTGCTATTCATCATATCACACTGAGGCTTTTAGCACTCCGACTGATAAATTATCAACTGGCCCCGGCGCTCCAACAGTTGGGTTTACGGTGCAAACATGTTCAGGATCCGTCGTATTCATTTCAGCGATGTATGCACATGTAACCAAAAGTTTTGAGTCTTACTATTGTGCTATAATGATCAAGAGTATAATTATTTGGGAATGTTTCAAATGGTTGGTGCAAATTAATGCACTGTCATGCACCATGACACCGTAACGTTGAGATAGGAATGCACCGCGCAATAAAATTGCATTTCATTGGTTGACAAGTAACGAAGGTTTGGGAAAATAGCGTTAAAAAAATGCTGCCATGATAGACCTCTATGTGGTAAACTACATATGCTGGCTTAGGGGAGCACTTTAAGCACTGCCGGTTTTATATGCTGAACTCCACCCCTGTAAGCATACAGTAAATTTTTTAGGAACAGAACGAATATAATGGACAAATCAAACGTCAAATAATTCTAGACAAGAAAATTAATTTCAACCACACCCGAATATTCAACTTCGCATTACATCATTTGAAAGGAAAACCAAGGTTCATAACTACTGAGAGGCTTGACATAAAAATTTACATGTATAAGTTACTATCTCGAGAGGAACTAGCTGTTTGGTTATATACGTACCTGTAGGTACTGAAGTTTGATCACTACTATTTCTGGATGATCGTTAAGGGTCAAATAGAATGTATGCGTTCACGCCCACACAGGAAAAAAAAACGCGTCGATTTGTCACTTACATATCTGGTACAAAATGTTGACATTTGACATTTTGTACCAGATATATTAAAATTTTATACCACAATGTAAGTAACAAATTTATTGGGAATCAGGAATTGATTCGACGCGTTTTTTCCTGTGCCATAAGCTACCAATTGGCAATGGTGGATACATTATAAGATTCGAATCTGGATGAAAAAGATTCGCCTCTTATCAGAAGCTATGAGGAGTGAAACTAAAATGCATAGCTGTAGGCAGCTCAACTGTGAACACTTGTCTAGCGTCAAATACAATCTTAACATTCGTAGCCCATACCAATTCATGTAGCTACCAACGGTGGCTGTATTATAACATTCCATTCTAGATATAAAAAGATTCGCCTCTTATTAAGTAGTCCATGAGGTGTGAAACTCCCCGCTATGTGCAGTTTAGATGCTGAATATTTGTTTAATTGTTAATCGTCAAATAAAACCTATTCACAATCTATACAAATCTATGTAGCTGTATTAAAAGATTCTATTCCATGGGGAAGCCATAAGGCGTGAAACACCCACGCAGGGAAAAGAGATTCTCATGGTAGGAATTTGATTGATTGATTTGAATTTGATCCATAATCCCAGGCCAAGTAGAAAGGCATAAAAATCTGGTTTGTTGTGTCAGCTGCAATGTTTATCACAAGTGTGAATACTTGCTTTGAACTTCATGCAGAATATTGTCACTCAAATCCAAGTGGCTACAAATGGTGGCTGTATTATTATATTCGATTCCTCCTCTTATCAGGAAATCATGAAGTGTAGAAACTCATGTAATTAGCATAAATTGCTGCTAGGCAGTTCAAAAGTGAATAATTGTATAATCGTTGAGCGTCAAATAGAATCTTTGTATCCACAACCCACACAAATTAATATAGCTACCAATCATGGCTGTATTATATGATTCTTTTCCCTATGAAAAATATTCGCTTCTTATCAGGAAGCCATGAGGTGTGAAACTCTCACACATTGGTGTAGGGGCAGTTTGAATGTGAGTAGTTGTTTAATTCTCTGAGTATGAAGTAGAATCTTGGCATTAAAAACCCATACAAATTCAAGTAACTGACCATGTATGGAATCCCAGACATTGTCCATTCTGACCAGGGGCGGAACTTTGAGAGTACCATTTTTCGGCAAACTCTAGAGGCATTTGGTATCAAAAAGAGTCACACAACTGCCTACCACCCTGGAGGGGATGGAATGGTCTAACGTCTAAACAGATCCTTGTTGCAGCTACTCAGGACCTATGCACAAAGGCAAGATGATTGGGAGAAGCACTTACCCTTGGTATTGTATGCATATTGAACTGCTACACACAGTTCAGCTGGGACATCACCCTTCCAACTAATATATGGCAGACAACCCAAATGTAGCACATTTTCTTCCTTTACTGGTCGTGATGCACTGCAGTATCAAGAAACCCTTCAAGCAAAACTAGCTGAACTCCAGGACCTGGTAGAGACACATATTGTGGAGTCTGCAAAGCACCACAAGGGTGCTTATGACCAAAAATCTGCAGAACGAAGATATAAGACTGGAGATTTAGTGTGGCTGTCCATTCCAACAGCAGGAAAGCTGGACCCACGATGGGAAGGGAAATGGAAAGTGAAAATCATGAAGTCTCCGGTTACTATGGAGATTACAGATGGTAAAAGGACTAAAGTTGTACATGTATATCGTCTACAACCTCGTATCCATCCATCAGTTGAGGAAGATGTGAACAGTGGTGTACAGCATACACAGAGGGTTGAGCCACTTCACAATGTGCAGTGGGAAGCTCCGCTTGTTGAGCACTTGGATTTTGGAAGCCAACCTCCAGTAGCAAACCCGCCAACACTGCCACCACAGCCAGTGCAACCAGAACCACCTCCTCCTCTACCAACACTCCCTCCACAGGAGCAGCCAGGCACAATAGAACAGACCACCAGGAGGTATCCTGAGCGGAAAAACAGACGTCCACCTGATAGGTTGTAGTCAAAGCTCGAGTCGAGCTTTAAAACAGAGAGGGACGAATGTAGTACACGTGTATTGATTAATATTGGGTGTATGATGTAATCGGAGAGCACGTGAGAATAATAGATTTTGATTCAGAGCCAATATTACAGGTACAAAAGAGATTTGTGTCTATCTGGAAGCCATGAGGTGTTAAACTCAAATTAATTGCCATAGGCAGTTGAAATTTGCAATTAAATACTTATTTAACTTGATTCACTGAGCATCATATAGAATCTTAGCATTGACAACATTTACAAAATGATGGTGGAGTTTGATTCCAGATGCTACTGCTTCTCCTCTTATCAGGAGCTCATGAGGTGTGAAACTCCCATACATTGCTACTGGCAGTTCAACTTGTTTAATTCTCTGAGCTTCAACTAATAAGAAATTAAGCAATAGCTAGGGTTGATAACTACCATTTCGGATGAGAGGCTCAACATAGAAGTTTATAACTGTTTCCCAAGAGGCGCTAGCTGTATGTGTTATGTGCATGTAGGATTCTAAAGTTTTACTAATACTATTTCTGGATGATCGTAAAGCTTCAACTACAATCGTTGCATTCACAACCCATAAAATTACTTGTAGCTACTAATAGTAGTGGTAGCTGTATTATAAGATTCTCTATGGTATGAAAAAGATTTGCCTTTTACCAGGAAGCCATGTGGTGTAACACTCACATGATTGCTATGGGTAATTCAAGTGTGGATACATGATTGATTTGCTAAACATGTAGTAGAATCCTGGCATTCATAGCCCATACAAATTCTTGTAACTACCAATAATGGAAACTGTATTATAAGATTCAATTCAGTATAAAACGCGATTCCCTAATATCAGGAAGCAATGAGGTGTGTAATTCATACATTGCTATAGGCTTGTTAATTCATTGGCATCATATAGAATCTTACCATTTAAAACATTTACAAATTTATTACAAGATTTGATTCCGGAAGAAACCGATTCTCCTCTTATCATGAACTCATGAGGTATGATACTCCCATACATTGCTACTGGCATTTCATATGTGAATACTTCTATAATATTTTGAGCGTCAAGTAGAATGTTTGCATTCACACCCTATACAAATTAATGTACCTACCAACAGTGGTTGTAATATAAGATTCGATTCTTGATAAATAAAGATTCAACTCTTACTAGGAAAGCAAGAGGTATGAAACTCCCACAGTTCAAATATGAATACTTGTTTAATTTTCTGCGCGACAAGTAGATTCTTGTCATACACAAACCAAATAAATTCAATTGTGGCTGAACTACTAGATTTGATTCAGTATGAAAATGATTTGCCTCTTATCAGGAAGACATAAGGCATGAAACTCTCATAAATTGCTATAAGCTGTTCAAATGCTAATACTCTCTAAATTTGCCGACCGTCAAGTACAATTGTGGCATTAGAAACCCATACAAATGAATGTAGCTACAATGGTGATATTATGGATGAAAAATATTTGCCTCTTAACAGGAAGCCATGAGGTGTAAAAATCTAGTGAATTCTCATTCCTGCTATAGGCTACTGTTAACACTATGCTCAATTCGCTGAGTGTCAATTAGAAACTTGGCATTAGCTACCAACGGGCATTACCAACAGTGGCTAAATTACAAGGTTCATTACCAGATGGAAACAACAATCACCTCTTATCAGGACGCCATGAGGTGTGAACTCCCATACATTGCTACAGTCAGTTCATTGTTTGATTTGCTGAGCGTCCAGTAGAATCTAATTTACAATTTCATGCAAATAGTGGCTGTATTACAAGATTCGATTCAGGATGAAACTGATTTGTCTTACATCAGAAACGTATGAGGTGTGACATTGCTAGGGGCAAGCATGAACACTTTTTTAATTCGTTGTGCGTCAAGTAGATTCAGAAGATCCACAACTCATTCAAAGTCAAGTTGTTACCAATTGCAGCTGTATGATGATTTAATTTGGATGAAAAACCCTCTTATCAGAATGCCATGAGTGTGAAATTCCCACACATTGCTATAGACAGTTGAAATGTGAACACTTGTTTAATTTGCTGCAAGTCAAGTACAGTCTTGGCATCCACATTTCATGTACCTACCAATGGTGGCTGTGTGATGAGATTTGATTCCTGATGAAAAATATTCCCCTTTTATCATAAAGCCATGGGGTGTAAAAACCCATGTACTTCCAATACATTGCTATAAGCAGTTCAACCGTGCATACTTGTTTAATTTGCTTAGCATCAAGTAGAGTCTCGCATTTAAGGGTTGTGAATGGCAGGATTCTGTTTAACGCCCAGCCAAGTATTTGCATTTAAACAGCTTATAGCAATGTATGGGAATTACTTTGGTTTTTTACATCTCATAATTTCCTTATAAAAATGTGAATGTTTTTCCACCAGGATGAAATGTTATAATAGACCCACCATTGTTACTGATTTGAATTTGCATGGGTTGTAAAAATTCAAATAGCAACCAAATGTGCCTGAATTAATTCCAGATGAAAAAGATTTCCATGTTATCAGCAATTAAGCCCATTGCTATGGGCAATAGAAATTTGAATACTTGTTTAATTCACTGACAGTGAAAAACTGCTATAGGCAGTTCAAGTGTGAATGCTTGTTTAATTTGTCGAGCATCAAGAAGAAACAACCCATACACATTCAAGTACATACCAATGCTGGTATCTTCACTATAAGATTCGATTATGGATTTTCAAAAAAGATTTGCCTCTTATGAGGACGCCAAGATGTGTAACTCCCATACATTAATTGCTATAGGCAGTTCAAATGTGACTAGTTGTTCAATGCGCTCACATGTAGTATCAAGTGATTCGCAACCCATACAATTTTCATGTAGTCACCAATGGTGGCTCTACAGTAAGATTCCATTCCAATGAAACATATTCACCCCATCAGAAGCTGTGCAGTGCAAAACTCCAAAATGTTACTTCGCTGAGCGACTGGCATTAACAGCCCATATAAGTTCAAGTAGGAATGGTGGCTGCATAATTTTGGATGAAAATGTTTTGCCCCTTACATGTAAAAGCATGAGATTTTGAAACCCATGTAATTCCTATACATTGCTATAGCAATTCAAAACTGACTTATTTAATTTGCTGAGCATTGAATCTTGGCATTCACAACCATTACAAATTTATGTTGCTACCAGTCTCATGAAATAGCATTGCTATAGACAGTTCATATGTGATTATTTGTTTAATTCACCAAGCGTTAAGAAGAATCTTGGCATTCACAACCCATACAAATTTATGTAGCTACCGATGGTGGCTGTATTATAAAAAACATTTGACTCTTATGAGACGTAAAAACCCATTAATTCCCATGTATAGCTATTGGCAGTTCTAGAATTTTGCCCTTCACAAACCATACCAATTCAAGTAGTTAAAAGAGTTAAAAGCTGGGTGTATTATAATATATTAATCCAGATGAAAACGATTTGCGTCTTAAAATCTTGGCATTCACAACCCATGCAAATTCAAGTAGCTACCGGTGGTGCTATTGATTTCAGATGAAAAAGCTTTGCCTCGCCATGAGATGAGGCAACCCATGTAATTTGCCGTTCATTGCTAGATACAGTTCAAATGAATGTAAGCATATTTTTGCTGCATGTAAAGTCTTTGCATTTATAAGGCACCACAAATGTAATATGGTTTTTGGGAAATTAAGTGACATCTATTAGACAACTACTATTTCACAAATACCAACTGTGCAATATGCAACATCAATTGTGTCTTGGTATGACATTTAGCAGTGGGAACATTCTAATTGATGTACCAGACCATTAACCAACTGGCGAGCTCGCAATTCGATGAGAAGGGGGAACCCCTAAAATGTGGCTATCAGCGGATATGTTCATCCCACACGTGCCTACCGTATGCATTTGAAGAATTAATATTGGACATCGCCTTAACTGATTGGACTCATGTTAGACTGCATTTAAAATATGCATTACATTAATACAATGCACCAGAGATAATCTATATATTATCTCTGATTGCACTTTCGAGGTTTTATGCGTACACCCAATTTGACTACATAATTATACTCCCTTGTGGATATAATTAAAATAAATAACGGACGTAACTAAGTTGCTGCATGCAATCGTTTAATGCGCATAGTAACATGTTAAAATAAAATACTATTGCGAACAAGATGCATGCGTCATTATTTAAATTTGGATGTCTGTCGGATACGAATTAGTAGCCGTTGCGTGTCAATTTATATGACTTACTTTAAACCTCGTACGAAAGCTCCGCACTCGTTCTTACATATGTAATAATGCTTGCTCAATTGGACAAAATCAAACCTTCTGACCGTCGTCGCCTGCTTAGTTATGTTGGTGACTAATTTAGTAACTTTGCGGAAATGGGCCAGGGAAAGATGTATAATGCCATGTTTGTATGCTGAATTTCATGCATTTGATACAAGTTAACGAATCTCCACGATTATTTAGAACCTGGAAAATGCATGTCTAGAAATTGCATATACATTTCGTGTCCATTTTGTTGTTGTTTTGTTTTCATATGGAGAAATGGCCCATACATAGGCGGTCATCTTGCTTTTTTTTTTCAAATTGAATTTCAAACACGTTTATAATTTACGATAAATCAGACTGATTGTGAATCTGTGCTTTATAACCATTAACCATTCGTAAACTACAATCAAGACAAAAATTTAATTTCTACCGCGCATAATTTATTCATAAACGAAGTATCATTACGTAATACCTTGCGTCATCTTAGAATAAAGTTATAATTATTAAAATTCTGTCGGCTAGCTAGTGGGGGTTAACGATATAAACTTTAATGTCTTTAACGTAACTATCACACAGGCGTTTGCGGCCATATATTTTGTGGACAAAAAGTATGTAATCCGAAAAATTGAAATGATTGCGTAATGCCTATAGCAACTCCCTTGACAACCTGGAGAGCTGAAAACGTGAGCTGGTACAAAAGACGGGATGGCTACAAGCGCCATTTAAAAGCAGATTACAAAAGAAGCTACAGTTTTCTTTTTTTGATGCAAGTCATTATGGCCAGCAATTCTTGCCACGGCAAGTTATGGCTGTTGAAAGCGGGTAACCCTCGACGTACCCTTCCTCTTCGAAGTGTGTTTTCCACGTTCCCAACCGATAGAAAGTTTGAATTCAAGCTAGAAATTAAAGCTAACAGATAGTACTAACTAGTTCTCGTATGTTCTTGTAGCCACGATTTTTTTTACCAGCGATACTTACTGTTGAAGTTTATCCTGATTTTCGGTATAATTATTAGGAGGAGGCGCCACATTTTGTAGAGCTGCAATCAGTAAGTGCTCCTTAGCAATGAGCAACAAATGTTTCACAGGATCTGGTACCGAATGGTACATCCTTTGCAAAGGTGTATGAATGGATTGGCTTCTTTCTCACCCCACGAGACCGAATCCAATATGTGTTTGCCATGCCAATACGCTCTTTGAGCATATTTTATTCTTAGTTATACCTACAGGGTCTTGTGTATATGGTTGCCAACTAACACACTACCTAAGTATTGTTGCCTATGGATGTTTAAAAGATTGGAGGGCTTCATCCAATCGCTTGACAAAGGGACCAGCAAATTCCTTGTCAGTCACTTTGGTGCTGTTGATTATTTCCTCCTTCTGTTTGCGTGCTTTCAATCAGTGTTTGTTTAATCCTTACCATCTTCTCTACAGACTGTCTCATGTCTTCCACCTGCTGTACGATAATCTGAGTTTGACCTATGCTATGAACCACTGGATGGTACGGTACAGTCAGTACATACCAATGCCCTACATGGTAGCTCCAAGCTCCAGTGGTTGGCTCACAATCATTAGGCATATGGGACACCACAGCTGCTCCAGGATTACTGGATGATTGGAACTGTGCTCATCCAGTGAAAATCCCATTTGGATGGGAGGGGCAACTGCACGAATGCCAGCAACAATTTTGTGTGGATTTAAGTTTGCTGGTTGACCACCTGACTTTTGTGGTTCGTTGTTTTGGTAAGAAAAGACCAGTGTAAACTTACATGTATACATACATGTATACATGCATCAATTCAGTTACACATAATTATTTTATGGTACCTTCTTGCAGACAACTGCTGTGTGCACTATCCAATCAAAAGGGCGAAGTAAACTATGTACTCTTCAGATAATTTCCATCCATCACTTATTTTGCATAAACAAAAGATTGTGGGTGAGTGGCCCATTATGTCAATGCCTGTTTTAATTGCACAGACTGAGTGCAAATCGTCTGCAAACTCTCTGCACTTGTATGAACTCCTTTTTCCCCTTTCTAGCCTCCGTCAAGAAGCGGCCATACACTCTGCATCGCTGGTTTACCTTCATTACGTGGATCCCCATACAATACTGCCCCTTTTATTCATAAAAAAACTCACGTCTAGATCACAGGTTTAAAAAAATCGTGGCTAGTTCTGTGTGTTGTATATGTGTTTCCCCATGTGTGCTGATGAGCGATATTGCTCGCCAAACGTTTTCTATCGGTTGGTTCCTCCACTACGCACGCTTAAAGTAACCCTCTCTTTTCCCGCCAAAGACACATGGGCGTGAAAACGAGCTGCGCATATCACTGAATAATGCTTGTACTTGCGCGTCGATGGTTTTGTTTACAGATATGCTACAGCATTTGCAGATGCTATTTATTTTTACTAAAGTAAGTATGATTTGTGGTTCGCAAAACATGAACAGTATAATGAGATATGATATTACTTTTGGTTTTGGTCTATTGTAAATTACGGTATTGTCTAATTATCGACTTTTTGTCCAGCCGCAAACGTCCGTGGTTGCCAAAATTGAATTTAACAATTTCGTTGCGTTCAAAAAATTCCGCCCTAATTTCCAAATTTAAATGAGTCGCTAGAACATTAAATCAAGACAAGAAAATCATTTACAACAGCATCCCGGATTCAACTTCGCATTGCATCGTTTGAATGTAACAACCAAGGTTGATAACTACCATTTCGAGTGAGAGGATCAAATAAAGTTAAATCATGCAGTAGATGTACCAAAATGGAGGCTATTCAGGAAGAAAAAGCTTTTATACCTTTTACCAGGAAATAACGAGTTGTAAACCCATGTAATTAACATAAATTGCTACAGGCAGTTCAAATGTGTGAATACTTATTTGATTCGCAGAGCATCAATTTGAATCCTGGCATTCAAAAAATTTACAAATTCATGTAACTACCAGTATCAGTTATAAGATTCGAGTCAGTAAGAAAAATTTAAGATTTGTCAGTGTCTTATCTGGAAGCATGAGATATTTTACTCATACATTGCTATCATTGCTATAGAAATAGGCAGTTGAAATTTGAATAGTTGTTCAATTGACTAAATGTCCTCCGACAAATATACTTTGGTTCCCCCACCGCCTCTCGTCTCACCCCGGGATTGTTTCCACGAATGATTGATACTATTTTGCAACTTGCGGCCTATTAAAAGATTAGAAGGTTTTTACTTCTTTTAAAGTAGAACGCTTAGTTTTTCTATTTATTGTATGAACATGAGAAGCATAGGATCGCAATGGCAATGGCAGGGTTAGTTATGCATACTGACAGTCTGTCGGATACGTATCACCTGAAGGTGCATGCATGTACGGGCGCATGTTCACTTCAGCCTAGAGGATGCATGGCGCAAATGTACAACTTCAGACACGCTAAATTACAAACGCAGCTTATCAAACGGCGACCCCATTTACAAATGTTGTATGAAATGTGCGTATATGTTAGACTGCAGTATTGTATGGACGATGTATTTCATACATATGCATGTACAAATAGTACCATATAGGCTGAATCAACGCTCTTTGCATAAATGCACAGCTGGTTACTAAATTGTTCTTAAAAACACTGCCCATCGTAAGGTCGAAAGAACTGTCAGCACTATTGAACAATATAGAGACATGACCAAAACATTTGCTTTTTCTGTGACGCAGCCGAATGCGCAAGCTGCGCGGAGCAATTCGAAAGCTACATAAGCATTTACATCCACGGTGCAAATGCATTGCACATGCACTGAATTCAAAATGGCCGACGAGAAAAAGCTGTCTCGGAAGCAACTGGAAGAAGAGAATAGATGGAACCACGTTTGCAGTCTCATTGCCACAGAAGCTAAGAAACAGGGTTTGTGATACATATTTGTAGATTGTATACGCCTATGGCTTGCTACATGGTAAAAGAAACTGGATAGTACACGTATGTGTCTGCGCAGGCTACCATCAGCAAAAGAGTGAATGAAGGGCAGTTGTATGATGATATCGTCACTGTATCAAACAACTTACTCAAATATTTTAGCATCGTACTCACTATTCTCACTGTTGTATAAGCGTGCATGTACGCTGTGTCGTTATTTAGGGTTCTTCGGTGGAGACAAGGTCACGATTTCCGGGGATAACAAAAGTGGACGTCTGGTGATCGTCGGCTCAGGAGTAAAATGTGCAGGGCAATTCACGCTCGAAGCTATTTCTCACATTAAGAATGCCGATAAAGTCCTCTATTGCGTTTCTGATCCGGTGACAGAGACGTACATCCGGGATATCTGTCCCGGAGCCATGGATCTCGGGGTGTTCTACGACAGCAGCAAGGACCGCTACGACAGCTGTGTCCAGATGGCCGAGGCGTGTCTGTTCTTTGCAAGACAAGGGCTATACACTGTTGTCGTGTTTCACGGTCACCCAGGAATGTTCACCCTTCCGTCGTGTCGAGTGATGCAAATTGCTAAGAAACAAGGTAACGCTTCATGCCCAATTATCTGTATATAGAACAAAACGCATGTTGATGTTAATAGTAGACCAAAACCAAACGACAAATACATTGTTATTGTAAAATAATACAGAAAGTATCTGAACATTTTGTAATGAAAAACTATGCGTGGCATTGGTTGGACTGTTTACATCATAATCTTACTATCCGAAACGGGCGCATATAGCATGTTATTTTGAAATCTTTTACTGTGCGTAGATATGTACAAGCTATAGTAGAATGTGTACATCTCTTTTAATAAACAGAAATCGATGGATCCATGCTTCCCGGCATTTCGGTAGAAGGATGCCTGTTTGCTGATCTCAATATTGACCCAAGCTACAGCGGTTTTCAGAACGTCGAGGCTACCGACTTCCTTTTGCGCAAGCGACAGCTTCTATTGGACTCTCACGTCCTCATACAACATATCAGCTGCATCGGTGAGCAAGGATATACGACAAAAGGCTTGGGTGCGAAAAATCTATGCACCCTGGTGAAAGAACTCCAGAAGATATACGGTCCTGACTACGGGGTGGTCCACTACTACCCTTCCCAGTACCCAACCTGCAAGCCTTTCATCGATCGCAAGCCCCTCAGCGAGTTCCTCAATCCAGAGCTGAGCAAAGAGCTGACCATCTTCTCCTCCATCTATATCCCTCCAGTCAAGATGAATCCCATCGACAGGGATATGGCGGTGGAGCTAGGGTTGGTGTCTAGCACAGACGAGGCCGAGCAGCTGGAGGACAGGTTCGGGGGCATCTACGGCCCCAGGGAAAAGAAAGCCGTCAGCGACATGATGAAATGGAAGGTCCCACGTGGTTACAAGCACACTTCACGCTGCGGGGCCGCCAAGTACCTGTCCGAGATCAGCACCAACATCAAAATGTGGTTCAAACATCTCAAGAACCCCCAGTCGACCATGGCGACGTACGGTCTCTCCCCGCACGAGATAGCCCAGCTCTCGAGCGCCGATCCACGCTGCATACTGCTAACCGTGAAACCAGGCAGCAACTCCGTGGCGTATATGGTGGCTACCCGAATTTGTACCGATCCTTCCTTCGCGTCAGCCTACGCGGCTTGCGGTCGCCAGTATAGGAACGACCTCGACGGGGAGGACCGTGTGGAACAATGGCTCCACCAAGAGGGATACGAAACCACCCCGGAATCTGTTGACTGCGCGCTGAAAGAAGTGCAGGAATCGTGCTTTATGATGAGGACGGGACACTATACCACCACGCTGGAGGAGGTTGTTGTCGACATCCACACGGACGCTGTCCACGTAAACGCAAAGCCCGTCAATGGGTTCAATTTTTCAGGCGGGCTGCTCACGTGGTCCGCGGACTCCGACAATGACAACAATGGGAGCTTGCAGTTTGAGCAAGACGTCTTCACCGGAAAGTTGTGGGGCTCCGGCGAATTGGAACCCGAGACCGATAACATACGTGGGGAAAGGCAGCCTATTCTTGATGCAAGCACTAGTAACGTGCTGGAATACACGATCAACCTGGGCATTGCGGCCAATAACGTAATGGTTGCTCTAATCAAAAACTGGAGAGTCCAAAAGTGCAAAGGAGTTGCTGGAACTGAAGAATTGAAGTGTGAGGAGGGACCAGTCGAAGTGTTCCCCGAGATCGACAATGCAGCTTCTGCCTTAATGCAGGCAGAGATTGACGTGATGAAAGTGAATCCAGATTACCAGGTTATAGCGTTTAATTCTGGGGCAGCCTTCCCACCAGTAGGAAGTTTGCCAGGGTCACGTGACAGTGAAAGTCAACTGACAACAATTCCACTACCTCATGTATCCTTCACTGGTGCCAAAAAGAAACAAACCTGTGAAAGGCAGAATGAAGAGACAAGTCCCCCACTAACAAAGGGTAGAGAAATGACTGGATGTGCTACTGTTGGTATGAGCAAAAAGTAAACAGAAGTAGTTAACGTTTGGAACTTTGTTTGCTTAGCATCAAACTGTATATTCTGAGATTACTGTGAACTGAAATCAATTTTCGCCTGCTCATCTGCACATGCACTCAATGACAAAAATAAGGGTAAATAAAAGGAAGTGGTCTCCTTGGGTTACATACTAGCAACTCTGTGATCTGCCCTGTCCCTTCAGACTCCCAGGGAAAAAAAAAAACCAATCAGTTCAGTACAGTACATTAATTACTCCAATATTGTGACTATCACTTCACCAAATCTGAAACTTCATTTTACTGAAATGTACACTGCATCGCAAACAAATGGCACACAACAGCTGTACATGTAGCATGCAGAAAGAGAAATGAATAATGTTATAAAGGAAAATAATGTTGCTTGATCCCAGGTGTCTTAACCAGCAACGCCATCCTGTACTTCAATCTGGGGTGTCGCTTCAGATTGTTCCTGCGATATACGCTCAAACAGCACAACCATCTCGCAGTGACTTGTATGAGGAAACATGTCCACTGGTATTGCCCTTACTGGACGAAATGGCAAACCTTTCAAACGGTGTGATGGTTTTCTGCAAAAGCTGGAAAAATGTTCCAATAATGCACATCGCATCACAATACCATTTCCAACTTCTGTTTACATATATAAGTATCAATAATAAACTGTAATAATATCGTATTGTTAGAATTATTTTCAGGTAATTTTTTTTGGCAGTTTTAGGTATGTTTGCGTTTTGTTGGTTTCAAATTTTGCTAATTGAAAAAAATTATCGATACCAGCTAATTTTTTCAAGGTGGTGAAAGGGTCAATACAATTTTCCGGGTATTAAATTTCATTTTCAGTCAGAATCACAAACATATCAAAGGTTAGTACCTGCAAAAATTCGTTACCTTAAGGGATTGTATGATAAGATGAGGATGATATGGCATACCATACTGTTCCTAAATATTCGTGATCCAAACTTTGTGAAAAGGTATCCAGAATGCGTCACGGTGTAAAATCTGATCACAAATTTTTTAAGTGACCAATATGAATTTCATTAGATTGTGTACTTCACCTAATGGGGTACACAAATACATACACTTTTTTATACAACTGCTGCTCGAGAGATCTATATACGGATCTTAACGTCTTTATATAATGACTTACCAATCACAATTTCAGAATCAAGATAATAATACTGTACCTTACTGTTTTACGAATAATTTGATCATGGTGAATTAAATACTGCTTGAAAACAAAAATATTTGAGATCACGAATATTTAGGAACAGTACAGTACATAATATTTGATGCTAAATAATATATAAAATTATTACATGTATCTCCTATCATTACAGTTCAAATCAATAATAGAAGTGAACATAAGTTTCACAACTGTAATAAAGCCTAAAGGTAGTGGCACAAAGCATCTCTCTACCATTATAAAAAAATGATATAAAGTGCAGGCTATGTTGGAGATTAGGAGATGTAGACATCAAAGAATAATAATGTGCCTTTACCATCAAAAGGTAAGCTTGAATGATCTATGACAAGACTTTGGCCACAGATAAGGTAGAAAAAAGAAACAATATGGTGTGCATGTAATGGTACACATTGCCATACAGTCAAAAATATTACTTACTCGACAAAATTGGAAACAGCTCCTTGAGGATTGCAGGAGACGTAGACAAGTTGTTTAATTTCTGAGCATCGTCGAATAGCCTGCACAACCTTTGGGTCTAGAATATATACGTAGAGAGCAACTATAACAGTTTATAATTATGCACTATATAACTTTTCCTGATGGAAAGATTTGTTTTTGCTGCAATCTCAAATTTTGTCATAATTGACAGTTGGACTACAATTACAAGTACAGTTCCAATACTTTACGTGAGGTTATTCAAATTGAAAAACTACGATGCACAAATGGTCACAACCCAAGTATACATGCCCATATAGGTCATTGCAATTGCTGCTACAATGTGAAGTGTAGAAAAACATTTACATTACTCTGTAAAAAGTAGTATTATAACTGTATTGGAAAGCCACTTATATCACTGTGATTGGATCTACATGTATTTACAATTGCCATGTGGAATGCAATTATAATTCATGAGATATCGTTGACGCACAGACACCTACGCTGCAGTGATTGAATTAATTATATTTAATTCAGTTCTTAGATATTGCATGATGAATTCCTTATCGGCCAAAGAGAAAACCAGAAAGCAGTGGAAGATTGACGAGGCAACTTTACTTCTTTTGTTGTGTCAGAGGATGGACTCCTACATTGAGAAACACAACATTTCGTCAAGCGGATAGCTGCCAGTATGCCACTAAGTGAGATAAACACTACTCAGAGACCGTTGGTTTTTTTAGAACCGACTGCCATTCGCAATTGTGAGATTTGCTAGCCTGTGTCTCCAGGAGTCAAGAGTAAAATGACACAGGCGTCAAGAGTAAAATGGCGAAGTGACCTAATGG
The DNA here is from genome assembly GCA_013339895.1 of Ephydatia muelleri. Lineage (NCBI taxonomy): Eukaryota > Metazoa > Porifera > Demospongiae > Spongillida > Spongillidae > Ephydatia > Ephydatia muelleri. Next base: position 3,595,769 of record JABACO010000015.1, read on the forward strand.
AGCAGCTCTACCTGCTCACTAGCTTGTTAATACTCTAGAACTCCAATTACGCATGCAATTTACATTTTTTTTTTTTCAAGTAAATGTTCCTATTTACATGCTTGTACATTTTATTATTATTTTATACTGTGAAATTATTATTATTTAATTCCTTGTTGGCTCTGATCTAAAAAGAGATATTCAGATTGCATTAGCAATTGCAATCATCAAGAGGTAAATATTATTGAATTGAACATTGATACCAAGCATAGACTATGTTACAATGCAACGGTTGGATTCATTTTATCTGCACACCATTATATAATACAGAAGAATTTCTTTATCAATAAATTTACATGCACAATCAATTTTATTTCTTCATAGGAATGAATATGCGATTCAATTAATGTTTTCCAATGTTAAATTAATAAGCAAACTAATAGCACAAATTAGCAATAAATGAGCATTGCTTTCTCATGAAAGATGACATATAACTACAGCCCTCAAAACAGGTTGCTTTAAACCTGATTGTAGTGTAATTGCTTTTGTAAAAGAGACAACACTCCTGTGAGAATTAACACGTACAGTTTGTAAACCTTCACACTTTTTAAGGCACATCCATGCATATTTATGACCTGGATACACAACATTGGTTTTGATAACAAATTAGAAAAAGTATCTACACCTGTACACTGTTTAGCTATACAGCACAATTAAATTTATTTCCCAGATTCATTTGTTGCGAATATGGCATTTATAACATGATGCGCACACCAGGGGCCAGATCTACAAGATAAAACTATTTCACACCAGCAGGCAAGCAATCAATTCACTCGTGCTCACTGCCACATGCCTGTGGGATAAAAAGAATATATACCCAAGCCCACAATTCTATCCAATGTATCCATTACGTGGGGTAGTAAATTGCTAGTATAAAGAGTATGCGCCTGCGCATTGGCGCTGGGACTCTGATCTCATAGAGCATAGAATCAGCTGATCGGTGACTTATGGTAGAACATAGATAAATTATATTTTTGTAGTGCTGCTGGTCTGTACTGATTCCTTGGTTGACATTAACTTGCAGCCCGCTAATACACTTACTCTAGAAATAGGAAACAGCTCATAAGTTTATAGTTTTACAGTTGCAAAACAATTGACTAGATCTTGTACACCTTTGTCTTTATGTGACTATTTTGCACTGCAGTTAACCCGGGTGAAAAGTTCGAGTTGCAGCGCGTATTTATGCAAATTTCCAAGTTGTGAGCAATGTAATTACTGGTCCAACGTTGTGCAACACGCTGCAACTCGAACATTTTCACCCAGGGTACTACTGTCTCATTTTACACCTTCTTACTCTTCTGCAGAGTGGCAAGCAAGCAATCGATCTACATTCCACGGACAACTTGACGCACACATTTTGACTCAGTGATAGCAACTCACGAAGTCCAGTTCTTGGTGGATCGACTACTCCAATAACATTCCCTTGTATTTGTAGAGGAGCTTCAAGCTGCTTTGAAAGCACATCCTCAGCTTTGCCACAGAGAAACAGTGTGGATTTGGTTATGCCTACATGACACAGCGTAAGGGGTGGGAAGAGAATAGTGACAACAGGTTGTTTCATCAACGATGCACACATTTAGTGTATTTACAGATGACTTGTATGTGATACTAGTAATGTTTCAATCCTAAAAAAATGTTTATAACTAGCATAGTGTATGTGTGATGGAATAGTGTCATAATTAAACAGTGCGTTTTTAGTGTTCGCTGTAATGCTTGCTTTAGGTGCACAAATTGTGCTGTTTGACCAACAAAATGGCATAGTTCCCTATAGTTAACAAAGAAAAATTTCTGTCTGCTTCTGCTTTATCGCCAAGTAATTCATTCATTCCTTGTGTCTGCATGGACTGAGAACTGCCCTGCAGTGATTCACACATTTACAAATTGTCAATGTACTTGATTCAAATTCCACTACATTACATAACAGTACTCATAATCATTCATGATGTTTTGAAATGCTGCAACTCACATGTTGCAAGAATACAATCCATTGTTTGATTGGTAATTAAATAAAATTACCTGCCAAACTACCCCAAAATAATAAAACAAACCATTTATAACTGCATTGGTTTTTGCATTTTCGACTGCTTGTTCCACCATTTCCACACCAATAACTTCTGTTAGGAGGGTCTACAAAAAATGTATACAAATAAAGCACTTAGCATCCATTGCTTTTAGAACACACCTTTGCCAAATATAGTCCAATGGTGCCTGTTCCACAGCATATGTCTGGAAGAAAGTTTAATTAAGCACCAGACCTATATCATTTTTATCCAAAAGTAATTTTAAGGTTTTAATTGACACTGTATGAAGCAATTAACACCTAGCCTGATAGCAAATATGTGAACATATAAAATCAAAGTTTCAATTATCACAAAACCACACAACACTGTAATCCATTGATTACGACTGATGATTGACAAAGTATGCATATGTAACCTGTACTCCTGCGTGGCGTTGACGTAAATGTACAGCACGCTGCTTAGTAAACACTTCCACCAGTGTTACACTGACGACGTTTGTTTATGCATCACTAACATATGGTACCATTCTTAACTTGCACAAAACCAAAACCTGCATCTCAGAAAACGTTCACAAGAATAGGCTTCATAATGAATTTGACAAACTGACATCATGCACATTATGTCAAGAAAGACAGAAGTGTAGGATGAAAAATGGAATACTGTATCGGGGAGGGAAAATGGAATAGACAGGAGGAGTGAAACTAAAGGAAGGGCGGGGCATGGGAAAGTACTTTTTATGTGAGGGTGTAGGAGAAGGTGTGGAACTACGGGTGGGGTGTGGGTGCAGGGGAGTTGTGGACCACGAGGAGGGGTAAGGGTACGAGGAAATCTAACCAGCATGAATACGATTAGTACTTAATAAGTACATGTAATCATCAATTGATGTTTCACTTTTACAAAATTACACACAAGGATTGGTTCCAGTGCTCTGTGCTCTCTGTTCTTATGTATATGCATGGTATAGACCATACAATCAAACACATACAGAGATCATGTGCAGTATGTTCACACAAATATTCCCTGCAGAAAATACAATCAGACTTACCATAAACCCTTTCCGGTTTAAATGGCATGCAGAGCTCAGCAACAAGTGAATAGAGCACCTCAGTTGCAGAGGTATTTGTTTGAAAGAATGCATCAGGTGAGATTTGAAACTTCATTCCAAGCAAGCTTTCATGAACATGCTGCAAAGGGATGATAAAATGGTGGCCAAAACAAATAGGTGGTCACGTACATATCTGTAACACAGAAGCAAACGATTAGTTAACCCTAAGTGAAAAATCCCCATCAGAGCAACCAATGAGGGTCCAAGAAGAACACAATGTCATAAGCAGATAGTTTTATGCGTGATATTAGAAGATGAAGTTGGGACATACCCCTTATCTACACTTTACCTAGTAATAAGGTCTTTTGGAACAGTTCTGTTAGTTGGGCTTTAACTACTAATTTGCTACGAGATAACATAATTGTACATGACTAACCTTTTCCCCCAACAAAACGTCAGATTCAATCTTGTCATCACCTTGAGCTCTGAACAGAAATAGAGCATACATTAAACTGGGATCATCTATGATGCCAAACGTTTCACACCATATAAATAGAAAAAGATTATTGCAGAGGTACTAGTACAGTATCTCGGGGACAATAAAAAGAAGTGATTTCTTTAAGTGTATTTCCGATCACAAGTATTTGTAAGGTGTGGTAAGGCATATGAGGTCTAATGCAGAAAGATTCTGGTTCAAGGGAAACAAACTTCTCATTATAGAATCAAATAATTTCAAATGCACCAAACAAATGGCATACTTTCTGCTGAAGCACTGAAAATACAGCGAAGTTGGTGGTTGTTTTGAACCATCTCCTTCAGTAAAAAAGGACACAATTTTGCTCTTTTCTGAAGCTAGTTCCAACTATTAGGGGGAAATGATAAAATTCATCGTCTGACTACAGTAAACCCTCTCACACACAATTAGAAAAAAGCTTTGAACACAAAGAAGGGTGCACACAACTATGGGGTGCCAAAGAAGGAAACTAAAAAGAAGGGAGGCAGAAATAGCACACATGGAAGACCTGAAAGAGGAACATGGCAGAATGTCAGGGACTTGTCTTGAGCAAAGGATATTATGCAGACAGACAACAGATAGAACATTTAAGCACAAACAAGAAGATCAAGCTATTCAATCTAATACTCTGAAAACTGGCCACTTACCTACTGGGTTATTTCAGGGTCAACTACAAGGTACATGTATGCTATGATATTTTTAAAAAACTAAAAAAAGACTAAATGGTTTTATGGCATACCTCTGAGAGCTGCTGAGGATGCATTTGCACACCTGCCATCACCTCCCCTGTACTGTAACAGCGAATCATCACCTGGCGCCAGTAACTGACATGAAGGGTTAAAATACACGTAAAGTGTAGAACAGCTTATACTTCGAATTGTGCATGTACATGCGCTAAGCAGATGTGTATGTAGAGCCTACATATAACAAATGTACATTTAGCAAAATTAAATGTACATGATTACACACCCTTCATTTGTACGGGAGTTGAATGGAGCAAGCGATGACTGGCTGAAGTACTGCTGAAACAACTATCAAGACAACAGAACAAACAGCATTAAAAGATATATCAGGATACTAAGCAATCCATAATGAAGTTCGCTATTTTGCTGAGAAATTTGCATGAGTGATTAGCTGTTTTAGTAACTTCAGACATGTGATGCAACCCTCACGAAATTGCCCATACACAATTAAAATTAGGCACCCCATCATGAAATTATAAGGCTCTGAATCGTTAATCAGCACAATCTTCTTTTGGTTGACCAGAAACAAAGCACTTACACATAGACTGTGCACGTTTCCCAGAGAATGCATTCCACATATGCACACAGCACACTGTGCAGCATACCTTGACGAGGTCCTTCATATTCTGAGGTATGTGTACACATGTCTCTGGTGAAACGACACTAAAATCTCCTCCTACGAGAGAGTATTCAGAACAGGTCTACCAGAAGTAAAACATACAATATACACTCCAGGGGGAGGGGGGAACCCTTAATAATATTACACTTAGGATACTGCTAACTGCTTGACATAATGCTTTGGGGATTGGCGGCAACTGCAGTCGAGCTTGCTAAAGGAATACTGCTGAGCCTACAAGGACCAATGGGTGATACCGGATCACCATTGTGTCGGCCTGGGTCCCAGACCAAGTCACTGGTCATGGATAGGTGGCTGTCCCAGGGTTGAAGCTCAAAGGGTGCCATCCACCATTGATCACGGGGTACTGTTGCATGCAGCTAACATACATGCATGTACCTTTCCAGAATTTCTACCTGCACCAAATGGGGTGATAGTGGTACATTCCAACCTACGCCTGAAATTTAAAAACTGTGCAGGGCAGGTGCAAGCCGTGCAACACCAGTACGGAGTATTTCAAGTAGGAACTTACCAACATAGGAGGATAGTCGGAATCCAACAACTGAATGACAATTAGTTATACCAATCATCAAAAGATGTCAAAGACTGCAGTACAAAACAAAACACACCATACCAGTATGTCCTTCAGGATCTGTACCCACAGTGAACTCGCACTTATTTCTATAGGCTGTCACTGACGGCTACAGTGAAGGACACAGAGGGTATAAACACAATCTGTGGATGAGAAAAGTAACTTACAGACGGACGGATGTCATCGAGGGCACACATTAACCCTTCATGTTCCTCAATCTGCTTTGAAAAACACTTCAGGGATAAGAAAAAAGCAACTTATGTGCATACATATATACATATCATACCAGCATGCTATAATAAAAGCAGGTCTTCTATTCTGAAGTTCAATAAATAATACAGAAGCCACATTATGTCAAAAACTTGACCATGCCAACTAGATCGTTTCTCACAGTAAATTAGTACCAAACTACACAAGAATATCTTTCGAAAAGATCTCAGTAACTAACGGGATTTGCTTTCCGGATCTCCTTTGCTGCTGCATTAAGTGCGTGTTTGATGTCTGCCACCTTCATCTGCAGCTGCTCTGCATATGGCTTCCTCAGAAGTGGGGTGACAGCATTTGAGAGCCTGTATGGAAATGACCACATCCACACAAAATAGAGATGTCATGTTTAATCATCTCTGCTCAAAAGTATTGACACAAGGTGTGGGAATATTATTTGGCTATTGCATTCTTTCCTTGTAAAAAAAACAAACACTGCAATGTTCACAGTTTCCATTGTATCCCTGAAGTTGTACAATATAGTAACGTACAGTAGGTACCAGTACACAGAGTTAAATAAATCGTTAGGCAAATGAAGTAATTTCTTGTTTAGTGTACTACCTCACAAATAGTTGCTTCGATCTTCACATTTAATCCACATGCTCATACAGTACATTGCTCGCAGGTTATGCACACATTTTTATGTCAGGTTCCACAGAAAGACATGTACAGTACACTGAGTTCACTACATCAACCTATGAGGCAATACAACCGTTTGTGGTATGTTCAATGTATTATATAAAATATAGATGAAATATTTGCCGATTAAATTACACTATATCTATGCGCACAAATTTTGCAGGACAAGCAAAAGGAGACTGCGCACACCATTTAAATATACAGCTAATTCAAATTCTGAGCCTCAAAATTCAATGAAGGGCAACTCAATCTTACATTGCATATGTAACAATTGCATAGAGGGCAACACCAAGAGATTGAGATTTGCAATACATGATGCCATTGATGCTAGAAGCAATTAAATAATAAAAACACACCTCTCTTCCAAGGACAGTTCGTTTGATCCCTCCTTGGACTGAGGCCCTCCCTCACCCTCCTCTCCCCTGGGAGCTGGCATGATAGGGCACAACCACAATACGCAATTAAAACGGAGTGATGCGAACATCCCTGTGACTCACCACTGGGTTTGTGCTTCTTTCTAAAGAGCGGATCGATCATTGGTCGCGCTGGCTGTATGTGAGGGCGCACAAGATCATGATGCACATGGCACATGGGGCAAACAACAGTGCAATGTTACTTTTGCAAATAGCGCATTCTTCTTCCACACTGTGAGGTTTATAATCTTCATGGCTGCCTGGAAATTGCAATCATATAAAATTGCAATCATATAATCATAAGAAACAGTAATCACGTGGGGAGCAGGGAAGTCATATGGACCTAGGATAGGCAGTCATATGGGGAGGAGGGGTAGTTATATGGGGAGGAGGGGCAGTCATATGGGGAGGAGGAGACCGTTATATATGGGGAGGTGGGGCAGTCATAGGGGGAGGAGGTCAGGTGTGGAAGGGGGAAGTCATGTAAGGAGGAGCAGTCATAATTGGATGAGTGCAGTCACACAGGAGGGTATGACTGTTAATGAGTTGGGAAGCAACATTGCAGTTGTGTGATAGGAGACAGATAGATGACATGAGAGATTAGAACACAGAGCTACCAACAGGGATAGAAGTGGCCATTCATCACATTCACCTGTTTTTCTTCCTCCGTGCGAAAGGTCACAAAGCACCAGCTGTTCTTCGGGCCTATCTTAACTTTGACAGGGTTGAGGCCCAGACCTTTGAAGCGCTTCTTAACTTGCTAGATTTGTTTAAGGGGAGTGCATTTGTTGTAAAAAGAATTCAATGCTCCTGATATGAAACATAACAACTGATGGTGCCATGACAACAATTAATGAGAACTGCGTGAAATATGTACGTACAAATGACACATCCCTTTATATATCATCATGTACATGTACACAACAGGGCAATATGGCGCCAAAAGTGGCTAGCGACTGTTCAGCTGGTATAAGATCTATAAGAGTAGCTTCATCAGTGTGCAATTATGTACACGTAATGCTGGCAACCTATTTGTACAGTTGGGCTGTTCCATAAGTGCACTGGAGGATGGAGTATGTTTATGGGTAGACAAAGCAAGTATTGTCGTCCAGGAGGTAAGATTAGGTATGAGCGCGCAAGGAAAAGGGTTGCCCAAAAGGATGGGTGGGAGTGTGTGAGGGAAAGAGTTCAATATAAGCCAAATCAAGGCGCGCAAATACACATTACAGCACACAAGAGATCGGCACACCTGGAATCCTATGAATTTTGGAAGATTACAGATCTCCAGCTTGTACAACTCCGACGTAAATCCTCTATCCACGTATGCGTACCGTCCATCTGACTTGTCGACTGCCGGGGTGTCATCCATCTCCTCCTCCCCTTCGCCATCTTCGGTCGGGTCTCCACACGAATTAACGACTTCGATGTCCACTTCTAGTGAAGGTGACCCTGGCTTTTCAGCACCCGCGGCGCTCACTCCTGCTCCATCCATGATACCGCTACTCTGACTCCAGAAAAACTCCGAACGCGATAAGTATCGAAGCTCTTGACGCTGTGTTATGTTACCGTATCGGTTGAATATGCACTGTGCAGACCTTGTATGCTGTATGGGAAACGAACACAGTGGTCTACTAGATGCTAGCAAAAATGCACTTCTTCCCAGCTTGACCGCGCTAGCGATGCGCATTCATTAAGAAGAATATGAAATTAAACGAGTGCAACTGTGGCACGTGGCATTGGCACACACAATTCGACACAACGCGCTCCAGCTTTGTTTTGTTTATTTCGAACAAAGATAGTCAGATTGGTGTTGTGCAGGAAAGGTAGCTGGTTGTAATTACCAGAGTGCTCTCAAATATTAGCTATAAATCGGCCACGTGGTTTACTACATAAATGCCTACGGCGAAACGCAACGATGCGGATGAGTTTGTGAAAATAATACGTGAACAGCTGCTACAGGGTAAGGGCTCTTTTGGATTATGGAGAGTGGCTCGTATGAATAACAATTTTACGTGTTTGTAGATGGTACGCCGTCTTTCTCGGAGAATGCGTTGAAAGACGTCTTACGGGAGAGTATCCAGGAGTTACCGGAGGGGCCACTGAAGGCAGCCCTTTGTGAAAACTTCGAAGAGCATTTCGATAAGCTTAAGAGGTATGTATCCACACACCATTGTAGGCCTACATTTGCGGGACTATCAACACGGCTGCTCGTAGTTGTATGCCAGTGACTGCTTACACGCATGGTCATGTGCACGTTAAATTGGGCTATTCCATAAAATAGACCAAAAAAGTTGTCCAGAGGGGGTCCAATGGTAATGTCCTAGGGGGATGTTCTATTGCAGTGAGTTGTGTTCAGAGGGGGGTCCAATGGCAATGATGGCAATGTCCTAGGGGTGTCGCACAGTGAGATGTGTCCAGATGGGTTTCAAAGGTAATGCTCTAGGGGATATCCTACATCAGGATGTGTCCAGAGGGGGTTCAATGGTAATGTCCTAGGGGGGTGTCCTACATCGAGATGTGTCCAGAGGGGGTTCAATGGTAATGTCCTAAGGGGGTGTCCTACATCGAGATGCGTCCAGAGGGGGTTCAATGGTTTTGTCCTAAGGGGGTATCCTACATCAGGTTGTGTCCAGAGGGGGTTCAATGGTAATGTCCTAAGGGGGTATCCTACATCAGGATGTGTCCAGAGGGGGTTCAATGGTAATGTCCTAGGGGGGTGTCCTACATCGAGATGTGTCCAGAGGGGGTTCAATGGTAATGTCCTAGGGGGGTGTCCTACATCGAGATGTGTCCAGAGGGAGTTCAATGGTAATATCCTAAGGGGGTGTCCTACATCGAGATGCGTCCAGAGGGGGTTCAATGGTAATGTCCTAAGGGGGTATCCTACATCAGGTTGTGTCCAGAGGGGGTTCAATGGTAATGTACAGGGAAGTGTGTCCAGAGGGGGTCCAAAATAAATGTCCTGGGGGGGTATGGTGTAGAGGCTTTATGTCCTGGGGAGATACCTTGATATTAGTCATCAGTAGGGGTGTACAATTATATTATGGAATAGCCCATTCCATCGCGTGTAGAAACATGATTCTGAAGGCACTGCACGTATCACTTAGTATTATGTGCGGTTATTAGAACACGCGAATGTTTTGATTGATTGATTGATTGATTTTTTATTTTTTTAACGCAGCCTTTCCAGAAGTAGGAGCAAGTTAACTCCTGAAGACTTTCCAACGTGGAGCTTCAATGTGCTTACACCCAATGGCTTGAAGAACTTTTTGCAGGCCCTAAAGGCCACACCATACACAGAGGAGAAATGCACCACCTGTATGAGCAAATGCTGCGCACGTGGCTACACGAGATCACGTGTGCTTGTTCCTTTCAGACAAAGCTGTATTGGCTTCCAACCAGTCAATTTCACATTTGGATGCCATCCTGCATCAATGGGTTGTGGATGCTGTGAGTCTGAATCTACGCAAGAAAATATTGTTTGTTTTCTGTGTTAATAAGGAATTATAATAATATGGGTTTATTGGATGTGCAGTATAAATAATTTCCTTCTGTATTATTCCAGGCATCATCTTCAATAAGACACTGCCTGGATGTATTGCGGCAGTCTTCTCTGCTCATCGGCGCTTCCACTGGAGCACTAGGACGATGGCTGAAGATATGCGTTGAGGCTTACAACCAGATGTTCAATAAAGTGACCAAAGGAACAGTGCATGAGGAGCAAGTAAAGGAGATAATGGAGTCCCTCCTGGGCACAATCCTGTCAGCTCATTTCAGATGTGTGCAGGTAATGAGGGTGTAGATATTCTTCTACAACTTCAGGGATCCCTTTGTGTTTATATATTACCAGTTTTTGCAGTTAAGTAAATGGGTTTGATTGATGAACACTTCTCAACAGATGAGTAAGGCTAATAAAGTTAACTACATGTAGTAGAGCTTATTTGGCATTATATACATGTTGGGTACTGACGTGTCTGTACATGTATCTGTGAGTTTGTTTATGTGGCTCCATTGTGTAATACTATTCCCACAATACTAGACTACTGAATGAAAAGTTTTTTTATTCTAATTATTGCACATACATTCATTCAAAGAAATTGTTTGCATGTGTATAATTTACTGTGTTTTTTTTTTTTTTTGGATTTCATACACTTCTATGAAGAACATTCAATACTAAAACTTTATATGTGTAGCACTTGATAGATGTCTTGCAATCCCTTCCTCTCTGCAGTGTGGACGAAATCGTGGTGAAGACGATGCCTTGGCAGCACTTGTTTCACTGTACATTGACATTGCATTAATGTCTCCGAATGCCAAGTGAGCCTCTGCCATTTTGCGTCTCCCGCACAGCATCTTGATGACCCTTGCGCCAACCCCCATGCAGGAAGGTCACTTCTGAGCAGGTGTCAACACTCGTGATGATTGTTCTGGGTAGGTATCTACAATTGGTGCTTGTGCTCTGTGGCATTAGGCATGTGTTTGTCGTAGGCCATTCTCAGGAGCACTGCTTGGATGCTGTTCTACAAACACTTGTTGGCATAAAGAAGCCAGGGACTCTCTTTCCTCTCATGAGGTATCAGGTTTCTACAATTTTAAGGTGTATCGGTAGTGAGTACATGTACATTGGTGTGGTGAAACGTACGGTTCCAACAAGTCTTGTCATGATCAAATACAATGCAATTGAACTGCTTCACGGAACTGTATGCAGTATATATATGTGTGCAATAGAGGTGTAGTATAGGTTTTAATTGGTACAAATGCACAATCTGTTCACAGTCCTGAATGGTGAAGGATGTGATAATGAGTGATGTAATAAGTATCACTGGGCTTACGTTTAGACATGTATATCTTCTCTTCTGTAGGCAACTGCTCAGCTTATGTGCAGTGAACCCTTCGCCGAGGTTGTATGCCAAGTAAGTGTTTACCTTAGCTGTTGTCTTTTATCTCTTTACTTGATCCTCATGCTTATTGTTTCAGATACCTTTGCTGCTTCCGTAGAACCATTCATCAGAGTCACAATGACCGGAGTGACATTATAGCAGTTGAACAGGTGAGCAGTGACAATCACATAGACTCGGATATTGTTATATGAGAAAGGTATCTTCAGTGAAAGGTCTGGTTTTTTTCATCCATTAAATTTGACACTGTAGAGTTTAGTGCTGCATGAGGAAAGTTTTAAATAAAATTAATGGTTTGGGGGCATTTGTTTACATTGTTGTGTATAATAATAACTTGAGACTAGTTAATGTAATACGTAAACAGTGATTGGCAATAAACAACAATGGTTCAAAGCACCTTTTTAACACAATTCCTATATAAAAAGGGCTTGTGAAGCACTAGGTGTGAACACTGTAAGCATCTTACAGCAGTACCGTGTGTAATGAAAATTAATGTTATGGTTACATACTGTAGTTGGAGCTTCAAGATAAGGATGCATTTCCGAGACTGAACACAAATATATGTTGTCTTGAAATGATGCCTAATTAATGCCACCCTAATGCAAGCACTGTAATGTAGTTCCATAAAATTATTCACCTTACGCAGAGCACCATACCAACAGCATGCGTCTAGTAAGATCAAGTTCGTATTGTTCACGATTATCTCATATTTAATACTTGTATTCTAGCTCTTTGCGAAGATAGCCCCACCCAGTCAATTCAAGCAGTGGCTTTGGGATAAAAATTCTAGGTATGTGTCCATTTGGTGCATAGTCAATCCTTTTTTATTTAATGTACATGTGTGGTGTGTATCTATATTATACCGGGTGGAAGGCAAATTGTTTAATAGGATTATTAATCTAAATGGATTTATGGATATACAGTGCAGAAGTCAAGCAAATACGAATTGTGTTATTAAAATTACCTTTAATAGATGTAAAGATAAAATCAAATATTTGTTTTTTATTAGTAAATATTCAAAGCAACAAATCAAGTGTGCAGCACTAAAAAGGACAACGCTTTTAATGGGCTTTGCCTTAATAATTCACTATCACATAATTTTATACAAAATCAAATGGTGGTTTTACTTCTTTTCGTAGTAGAAATGTTTATTAAAATTAGTTATGTAATAAACATTCAACCTAAGTTTTAAATGAATAATGACGCTATAACTTACTGGTAGCTTGAAATTTATCCTGTTCCACTGCATATTCATATCTTGCGCTATTTATGCATAACTATTAAACTTAGTTACACTGTAGCTCTAACCTACTTTGATACTAGAAGGCTTTGGATATGTTGACATGAGGGGTTTTGAATTTATATTTCCTTAACCAATTACAAAATCTAATTGAATTAATAGTATTTGCCAAACTACTGTAATGCATCAAGCGGTTAATTAAGTTCAAACCTAAGTTGTATAATTTTAAAACCATTGCCTTCATATGCGAACACTTGGTATTAATTTTACTTGAAAGAGGTCAGCCATTAAAGACTTTATAAAAGGGATGTATTTAATGGTGAACCACTTCTGCTGTCCAGTGTACTACATTATGTGTGAAACTTGCATAATCATCCTGATTTGTAAATATCACCCTAAAGAGCACTTTGCTGTGAAGAATTTGTTTACTATTCATTCATTATTTGTTGTTGCTCTTTTAATTGGGAATAGTACCACACATGCACGTGGGTTAAATTTAAATCCACATGGGTAAGCTAACGAGACGATGTCGTAGTTATGATGGAATGCCTACGGCCTACACAGCATGCTGCTTGGCTGATGGTTTACTTCACAGTTGAATTGTAATTGATTGTAGTTTGTGTGATGATATGGGGCTGCTACAGTCATGGTCACTGACCAAGACCGTGAGACGTCTGACTACGGAGCTTAGTGAAGAGAATCTTGAGAGGCTTCTTGATGTAAGTGTTCTAGTCAATACCCCATGTGATTATACAGCCTGAGAAAAATCAATGCCTTTCAGACATCATCTATATAATTGATTCTGTGTGTGTGTGTGTGTGTGTGTGTGTGTGTGTGTGTGTGTGTGTGTGTGTGTGTGTGTGTGTGTGTGTGTGTGTGTGTGTGTGTGTGTGTGTGTGTGTTTGTGCGTGTGTGCATGTGTGCATGTGTGTATGTGTGTGTGATAATAATCTAGTCCATTTTGAAAGCAGGATATCTAATAACTGAGCCTGTGCAGACGTGGTGCCTATTCCATGCATCTAGTCAACAAGACACATGTGCATGCATGTTATGTTCATAAGAGCCATTGAAGGCTGTACTGATCACTTAAATCACTCCACCCCTCAGGTTGTGTGTGGTGCTGGTACGCACACTAAACCGAAGGAGTCAGATTCTTCCTTGATGAACAGCGAGGTTGGGGCACAACATACAGTCAGTGAAGGCACAGAGTTCTTCGTGGACACAGTTGGGGAGCAAGTGGAGGTATAGCTTTTCTTGCAGCTGTGTCGTGTTTGAGTGCCATTCTACTTTCTTTGAAAACAGAACATTGAAGGAAGCAAAATGTCTGATGCCGTAACAGATTTGATTGGTAAATTGGATTTTGATGTCGATAGCGACAAGGTATGTACCAATTTATTGCTATAACGGATGTAGTACTTGCAAACATTACACTGTTTGCATTATAAGTTAAGTTTCACAGTAGCCATGTTGTAAACAGGTAGCCTAAGAAAGCAGAATTGGTCCAACATTTGTGGCACAACTGTTCTTTCCTTCATCTGTGTGGTATTTACAGATTACCGTCACCAGACGAATTCCTGAGTTATAGTTTGTTTTTTTTTGGAGGTTAAAGACAAAATTAGATTACATTAATTTCTTTCTTGCGGTTGCGGTCATGTCAACTCCCTGGTTGCCAACCAGCCATACTCCCTGGTTGATAAACAGGCCAACCAGCCATACTTGTGCCCACCCCCTGGCCTCAACCCTCAGCACTGTACTTTAAACTTAAGCCTGAGGGCAAATACTGCTACATTGGAGAATACTTCATTGAGTATAACGGATCCTGTCTTACCAGGAAGATGAAACACGCCGAGAGTTAAAGACAACTCCAGAGCATCCAGCACAAAGTCAGACCAATGCGCACCATCACAGCACAACATGGGCTCAAAAAGGGGCTGGGTCCGATCCTGGCACCAGCATAGTGTCTTGAGCCCTGCATGTCTAAACACTCTCACCTGTGGTGGGCACCACCAATTGTTCTCGCCAGACCGATTCACTGTAAATGCTGATTCCCTGCAAACAAAACGTGAACTCCCTCCTCCTGCCCCCAGTACAGCTCAACCAACACCAAATAGGTTTAGCGTCACTGTGCGCACCTGCAACAAGCATTCGTTTATTTACTCAGTCTGCCTGCAACAGATCCTAGGACCCTCCCCACTGCTACTAGCTCTCTCCAGGTAGAGCTCTGCTTTGCTTCCTCAGGAGTCCACATTCCCTGTGCAACTTGCATGCCATGCTCCACTATATATCCTCCGTAGCCCACACCACTAGCATCTGAGTGCACACATCTGACAGCAGATGGACCATGCCATATAGGCTCTGCATTATACTCCTCAATTGACTCAGTCCAAAAATTAAGCTCCTCCCTGCTCTCTGATGTTATGGGTACACATATTGCACCATGCCTGTCGAGTTAACAGCAATGCATACAAAGACCGTGTCGTGTATCTAGCAATAGGGCCTAGTGCCAGACTTGTTGCTATATTCCTACCAGCCAGGCTTGCTATAAACCTGGCCCTGAGCATTGGTTGCTCCATGGCTGCTTGCAACTTTCCCCGCAAGACCTGAACCTTCCTATCAGGCACCGAGATAAACCGCAACTCTAGATCTAAAGTAAATCCAACAATGACAACCTATGGATGGGTAACTAGGTAGACTTAGCTTCATTACGTATCCATCCTGCCTTAGCTAGTGTGCCCCTCACCCAGCCACTGGCAGTAATGGCACCCAGCTCATCTGGCAGTGCTACAATTCCATCATCGAGATACACAATTGCCTTTAATCCGTTACTTCTCCATAACCGAACCAAAGGACACATCATCTTTGTGAAGACATAAGGTGCTGAAGACAAACCGAATGGCAAAACAACAAACGTGTAAAAGCTTTCACCCCATTCAAAACCCAAGTACCAACGATGACACTTTGCAACATCAACATGATGATAACCAGACTTCAAATCACATCCACTCACCTTGTTTGAACATCATCATTGCCACACGCAAGTCTTCATACTTAAATTTTTGATCGATTAACATGCCTCAGATTAACTATGTTTTTTGCCCATTCCATTGGTGACAACAGGTAATATACAGCTGGGAGCTCCTTTACCGCCTCAATGTGCCCGCCCTTTAGCAATTCTGCTACTGCATTTGTCACACATTCTTACGAGCCTTTCCAAAACATGCCCAGTAGGTCCCAGTCAGCAGGACGCACGGGAACCATTCTGAAGGCTGATTTGAGGTCAACTTTTGCCATTATTGCACCCTTGCCATGGGTGTGGAGAAGCCTGACAGCATTGTCGATTGATGAGTAGTGCAGTGAAAAGTCTTCCTTCGTGATGCCATCGTTGACACTGGATCCGTAAGGTGCAGACAAGTGGAGTATTACCCTCCACTTACCATTTCTCTTGGGAGTGGGACTTCCTCCTACGCAAGCTCGGAGCTGATGACCCCTGGATGCTGGAGTGCAGAGGAAAGATTACGTGCAATGTAGGGAGTGTGGGGGCCATTAAATCCAATGGAAACGCCATGTAGACCGCCACATCCCTTCCTGGTCCTGATAATGAATGGATATACCTACCTGGTCAGCCGTTAAACTGATAAGGGGAGATACGACTATAATGATGCTTCGCTTTGTGCTATTCCTCGATAGCTCGTCAAATACCCATGGCAGAACGCCGTAACAAAGAGACTTCCCATACCCTGTTGGTAAGCTTACGAACGTGTCCCGACCACGGACCACGTCTTCGATGACTCGGAACTGTTCGTCCTTAACTTTGGCATGCCCCATACGTTCACCTGCCGACTGAATCGCACGTTTTACCTGTACATCATCCATCTCTAGCCTTACCGCCATAACTGATAACTTCGATTGATATAGAGTATGCAATTAGCGCATACCTCAAATCTGATTGGTCACTACAACATTCCGGCGCAACTGGACAGAAATTTGTACAGGAGGACACCAGACCCACTACTCGCGTAGCGGTGATGTAATCCATCCGCAGCTGCGATGTGGGTCTGGGTACGAGACTACGTCCGCTGCAGCATGGAGGGCGGGGCGAGCTAGTGTTCCCTCGCAAGTCAGAGACGTACCGACGGTGAAGATGAGTGGGAGGGGCTCCAGTGCCCTCCTCTGGTGCATCGTAGACGACGGCCTCTGTGAGGCGTTGAGGGGTGGGAGGCGCCTCACCCTGGTGGGCCGTCCTTGGTGCTAGAATACGTCCGCTGCGACTTGGAGGGTGGAGCTGACGAATGGGAGGGGCTCCCGTGCCTTCTGCGTCAGAGACCGCGGCCTCTGTGGGGGAAACCTTCGCCCATCGACAGCGGGGGGTCCCTCCACTTGCAAGTCTTCGTCATCGCCTGACACCGTGGCATGGAGTGAGGGGAGAGGAGAGGAGAATCAATATCATCCTCCAAATGGACTTCTCCAGATGGACTGGCAGCCTCGTAGCGATGGGGGCGATCGGGCTGGCGTGAAGTTCCCAGGGGTTCATCGCTCTTCGAGTTGGCTGACAGAGAGGGATTACCATCGTCACGACGAATGCTATCCTCTGCCTTTTCACCGTGGCCTGCTTATTGCCGGTAGCGACTGCATCAGTCGGAGTCGCAGCACCTCCACAGTCAAGCGCAGGAGACTCTTACGTCATGTGTCCAAGTCAGACATCGCGTGAACGAGCATTAAACCATCCAATGACTGTTGAATAGTGACAAGCACTGGCATTGCATGCTATATGCACCCAGAAGCTAACCATCCCTTTGGCTAACAATAGGCTGACAAAGGCGGCCCACCATTAAGGCGGGAGGTGCTGTGTGGGGGCATCTAGATTATAAGGCTGGCAGTGTGATGTGGTCAGAAAATGTAATATCTAGGGAATTACTGGCACCCATTAAATTCTGTGTAGATTCCTAAACATTACCCTTAGTGATGTTTCAGCGCCAATGTGGTTACGCAAGTCAGGTTCCATAGCAAGGAACAGCTCAAAGGTTAGGTTGTTCGTGCACACGAGGCCATGCACCACGCTTAACCAAGTTGATCCAACTTGCCGCAGCACTGGCTTTGAGAGTATATATCATCTGTGATGGCTGTGACCAGAAAAAAAAATGGCATGTTGTTTTAGTGATCGTATCTCCAAAACCCATCAAACTACCATGCATGTACCTTTTCAAACATATGTAGTAATCAAAATCACTCTCCAATACACGTTTCTGTCAGACGTAGTGCATATGCTCCTCTCTGCTATCAAATATGGCTGTTTTGTGTCTTTTGAGAGGAATTTGGATTGAGAAATGTTGTAACAAGTTGTTGGAAACAGCCTTGTGAGTGTATGTGGGCTAGCAAGAGATTGTCACTAAGCTTAATTTTGTTAATAGAGGTTTCTTACAACATAAGTAATGGTGTGCTCATTATAGCCTATTCATGGCCTTTTGATACATGCATGGATTTGGTCTTTATATGTAGGATCCTTGCAAGGAACTGGGATTTGTGGTGGACCGAGATAGTGACATCATGGAGGGTGTCCTGTGTGACGGTACAGAGCAGACCAAGAACGATGAAGAGTCAACAACGGCACCATCAGAAGACGATCTACTCATTGTGCACTCTGACAAAGCTGCTGAAGAACAAACGAGCACAGACTGCAGTGTTGTCTCGCAAGTTGCTGGAGTGGGTGGAGTCAGCGCATGCCTGGCCCAGACCATGCTGCTGCCAAATGCAACGACGCCCTTCGTCAACAACGCTGCGAATATCGAGGCTTCCGGAGAGTCGAGCGCGAGTGGGGCTTCTGTGAGGGCACGTCGCTCGGCACGAGGGAAGTTCGGGACACCACAGCTTGACGCACGTCCGGTTAAGGTGCGCAGCTCTGTTCGTGGGGCCAGGAAAAAAACGGTTGCAGATGAGAGTAGCTGTGACACAGAAGAGGGGTGGGAGGGATCTGGTGACCTCCATCCTGAGATGAGCTCAGAGGTGGAAGAGGTGAGGATAATGTTAATTGATCTTCATACTAAGGGGTGGGAGGGGGGGGGGGGTTGAATTACTACAGAGGCAAAGATATTTAATTTGGAGAGCCAGGATATTTGCAGGTCTAGCTTTGATGTCATTTGAGACATACCTTTTGGCCCACACATATCAGTTTTCAGATGCCGGTAAGCATGAAGGGCAAATGCTTGTTGATATGGAGAACACAAAGGAAGAGTGTACTGTTGACAGTGTTGTGGACACAGAGGTTGCATCAAAGGCGGTTGTGCCAGATGAAAGTCACAATGCTGCTGCAGATGATCTAGCAGAACAAGATAACCTAGCCAATGTGGTGAGGGCCCCAAAGAAGAGAACTGCCTCAACGCCTACTTCTAATAGGAAGAGGAAGAAAGCAGACACACCTGCCAAGCAGTCAATTACAGTAACTGAACAGACGCCTACTTTGCTGCGAAGTTCTGCCCGCCGGAAGAGGAGTTCTCTTGCTGAAATTGATGACAAACCACAGGTTGGAAATTTCTGTAATGTGCAGTACTGTGTGTGTGTGTGTGTGTGTGTGTGTGTGTGTGTGTGTGTGTGTGTGTGTGTGTGTGTGTGTGTGAGAGTGTTTGTGTGTGTTTGTGTGTGTGAGAGTGTTTGTGTGTGTGTGTGTGTGCGTGTGTGTTTGTGCGTGCGTGCGTGTGTGTGTTTGTGTGTGTGTGTGTGTGAGAGAGTGTTTGTGTGTGTTTGTGTGTGTGAGAGTGTTTGTGTGTGTGTGTGTGCGTGTGTGTTTGTGCGTGCGTGCGTGTGTGTGTGTGTGTGTTTGTGTGTGCGTGCATGTGTGTTTGTGTGTGCGTGCGTGTGTGTTTGTGTGTGCGTGCGTGCATGTGTGTTTGTGTGTGCGTGCGTGTGTTTGTGTGCGTGCATGCGTGCGTGTTTGTGTGTGTGTGTGTGTGTGTGTGTGTGTGTGTGTGTGTGTGTGTGTGTTGTGTGCGTGTGTGTGTGTGCATGCATGATGTCTATGTGTTTTTTTTGTTGTTGGTGTCTATAGCAACTATTTCCTTCCATGCAATGTGTATATATGGTGCAATTTACTTTTAGGATTCAATCCGAAGTGAGTTTGCGTTGCCACCGCTTGTTGAAGCTGAAGAGGAGTCTATGGTCAGCTCGGAGCAGAAGGATGCAGGCAGTGTGAGTGTTACAGATGCCTCTGCAGCTTCAAGCACATCAAAAGCCTTCATCAGTACTGAGGAGGTGGCGGAAGTGGTGTGCAGTAATGAGGACATGACCCCTTGCTTACTAGGGGCTAGGAGAAACAAGACAGCTGGTAGTGTGGATCAAAGGAAGACAAGTGGAGCTAAAAAGCCTAGAAGTTCTAACTTTGCTAGTGTGGATTTAGAGCCTAAGGAGTCAGAGACTGCATCAGGAGACCCCGCTACACCTCTGGTGGTCATGGGCAGACCATCACCAATCATGTTACGCAGTCTAGCTAAGTTTGGGAAATCAAAGAGAGACACCTCTGTTATTGAGGTACCAGATTCATTGAAACTGTGAGTCATCTTAGCACCTAACATATTGATGTTTTTTTTTTTGGATGAAATGAAGGCCTAAAAATATTACCATAAATGGGGAAATGATTGAAGTGGTCTAATTTTGAGAGATTACGAATTGTATTCAGCTTGCAAAAAGTAAGCCGCACATTAATATTGACTAGCCATGTGATTAATATTGACTAGCCATGTGATTAATATTGACTAGCCATGTGATTAATATTGACTAGCCATGTGATTAATATTGACTAGCCATGTGATTGGTACTTATTTTTGTTTTGAGTCATGAAGTATTTTAGGCCTACTAGCACAAATCTGCCAACAGCAGAAAAGGCTGTGCTACCTGACAAAGCTGTCAGTTCCTCAACCAAGAGGCCAGTAATGGATGCAAGCACAGCACGTTTCATACTAAAGGTCGAAAAATACACTTAAGAGTATGGAGTTGCTGTGACACAGTAGGCATTATGAAACTCAGTGAAAGTACTGTTCACTACTTCAAAAGGAAGTACCTAAAAAGCAATCTTAAGGCGCAAAAGTACTCAGAATTTCAAAACTCAATAATTTAACACCAAAATTATTTCCCCATTTATGGTTGATATGAAAAATTTACCTGTGTTAAATCTTTTAATGTGTTATGTTATCGATTTGATTAAACATGATCATACATGTATAAGACAGGCTAGTTAAGTAATTCTGAGCGTTTTACATTAAGATTGATTCAGAATTTCCATTGTATTAATCAACTATTTATGTGCCTTTTAGTACCAAGACACCAGTGATGCATTTACGGAAGGAAAGCAATACACTCTCTTTGCCAGCAAGAAGTATGTGTGGGCAAGGTTATATTGTTGTCTGGTTATTACCAATCTGTTTGTTTCTCCTCCTAGGGAGCTCCAGACGGGTGTGAAGAAGTAGCCTTGTAGGAACTGAGTTGTACGTCAGTTATTGGCTTATTTCTTTTATTGAGATGTTAGTAATGAACAATTATGAAACTGTGTTATTTGGGGGTTCTCGTAGTGAGTAGTAATTTAACTTGCTTTCTTCCCCGAATGGGGCATGTTGTGAGCACCTATAGTCTGATATAGGGTAGCACTATGAAATACATATGTGGGACAATTTTCCATGTGCTTTTCTAATTTCTAACGAAGAGCAACGCAACATTGAAACGTATGGCTTAAACATTCAGTGCCCTATAACTCCATGTCAAAGGATAATTTTTGTTGCTCAAGCATCATTTGATAGAGAAACTTTACAGTTCATAGAAAATCAAAGCGAACAACAACAAAAATGAAAACTTTAAAAACTTGATTATGTGCCACATAGATCACCAATTAAAAAAGGGGATCTTGGCAGCGTCACTGGCCTCTTGCACTACTGGTTCTCTAACAATGTCCGTGTATACTTAAGAAACAAGATCACCAGGAATATCCCTGACCACATTGTGGCGTTGGATGACTAAGCCTCAAGGCATGTTCACAGCTAAGATTCAATACAGGTAGCTGTTAATCTTGCCAGTGGCAAACGATATTGCATTGCTAAAGAATCACGGAACTCATTTGAAAAAAAGGTCAAAATGGTGGCATGCAGTTATTGTTACAGCAGCATGACGATGTTCGTTAAAATGCACTGACCTTTGTACTGCACATTGTTGCTCTATATCCAGGGTAGCTAAAGATGAGTGGAGTTTAGTTACTGCAAGACCTCGTGCATTTTCAATATAACTAGCTCCTGCCATTTGCTCTTCATGCTCAAAGAATAAAGCAGAACAATCATGTTACATCTACTATATTTGGTGGGCCTGTTTGATTGCAAGATGTGTTGCATGCGATTTTGACCGTGTCTGAGGGGTTATGACGAATACCTCTGAGATTGTAATTCCTGCCAATAGAGAGTCCCACCCAAAAGGACTAGCCAGAAATGTTTGCTGATTGATTGTGCAAGGTAGTAAAAGTATTGTTTTGTATATGGATTATTGTATTTGGATTAGAAAAATAATAATATACACACACACACAAAAAAAATGTCAATGTCAGAGTCTCTATAGATATTACCATTCAAATTCCAAAGACTTGGATAGTGCCCCCCTGTGATTGGGCCTACTTGAAGGGTTTTGTAGTTAAGCGGGGGATGTGATAGAAATAATGCTGCTCCACGGTTGGCAGTAGAAAAAGCTTTCTCAATTATTCAGGAACTGAGCCCACCGTTGGGCTTTTTTGTCAGCCCCACAAAATGTGAGCAGTTTGGCCTGGCAGACCTTAATAGTTTCCCTATTGAAATAAGAGGTCCAATGTCCCTCATCTTGAAATTCTTGGTGTGCCAATAGGGAGACCTCTGCTAAAATTTTGGCACAAAAAACGTGCAATTGTCTTGAAGCTACTGAACCAACTGAGTTGAGGTTGGCTCAGCGGATCCTCAAGTTGCCCAGCTGTTGCTGTGTCTGTGTGGTGGTTTTTGCAAATCGGTGCACTTGTCGAAGATCGACTCCTTCATTAGTGGTTGAAGCTTTGAGATTGTACAATGACAATGTTTGCCAGTGCTTCACAGAGAGTGCACTTCGTAGACACCCCAGACAATGCTTGGCAACAGGCCCAACTTGGCCTAAGTAGAGATGGACTTGCTATCGCACTACTCTTCAGCAGCCTACATATTGCTTCCCTCACTGCCTCTGACAGTGGTTCCAACACTACAATCTCTACAACACTACAATTCCTTTGCTCCACTTGCTGAGGCAGTTTGAATGGAAGCAGTTTTGGAGTTACCGGGCCACCAAAATGATCTGTCCAGCAAACTTGAAGACCATCAATTCAGGCTGATCTTCCAATCTTTAGCTCTGCCTGACAGAGCATGACTTCTATCTGCCTCATCTCCCCATACTTCTGCATGGCTTGAGGTTATTCTGGCACCTGGGCTCAAAGTGGTGATTTGGTATTGATTCCTCCCAAGGTGCCAACTGTCCATATTGTCCCTCACACTGTCTGGACCCCCTGGGTCATCATGCATTAACATGGGGTAAAGTGGTCTCCTGCCACAACAGGCTTCGAGACATACTTCTGGAATCTTGCAGGTGAGCTTGCATTAGTTGAAGAAGGGAGTGGTCTTGGGCATGACCAACGAACTGCTGATGTTCTGGTCCCTGACTGAGGCAAGCCAGCTGCCTTTGACATTACCATCACATCTCTGCTTAACCCAAGTACTTTTACTGAAGCGAGTGTGACGGCAGGGTCAGCAGCCTTGGCAGCTGAAAAGCATAAGCACAATGCCAACAATGCAAAATGCTCTGAACTTGGGTGGAGTGTGTCCCACTAGCTGTGGAGAGAGAGCTATGGGTGTTGGGGTATAGAAGAGAAGCTAGGCAGCACTTGGCACGATTGGCCACACGTTACAATCTCTTTAAATCCCAGGCCACTTTCAGTCTGTACGGGAGACTCAACTTGGCCCTGGTGAGGGCAAATGTTCAAGCACTGCTGTCTTGTTCAATGTCCTTTCAAGACACCTACTAGATATTGTGTGCTATGTGTTACAATAATAATGTACACATCCATGTGTAATGTATGTATGTTATTTGTGTGTTTAAATAATAATACAATTACATATCCTAAAATTATCAAGGGCACTCAATTCAAATGTCAACAGCAGAGTGTCTTGACAGTTGCATTGGCTCTAACAAGGGCCACACTTAACCTGCCATAAAGCATAGTAGTGGCAATGAACTTGAAACCTGGTTGAGAAGCAGGAAGCAAGCTGGGATAATTATATTAACAACACAGCTGCCCTTTCTTGTCATGGTGACAATCAATACAAATGGATTTTGGTTCGTATAAACAATGCAAACTGCATTCCACACATTCAATTGCTCACTTAAATGACAAAACAAACAAAAAAAAGGAGAATGATCCCTACTATGATAGAAATTATTTTGAACATAATTCACTAGAATCACTGCAAAGATAGTCTGTCTGCTCGCATTGGTTACTGTTCACTGGTGCCACGAACTTCACCTTTATGCAATTGCTGAAATTAAGAACAAACAGTACAATAACACCATACACACTGAGAAATGAAATGCAAAATAAAAATCATTGGCATTTTTATAGATATTGCAAGGCCCTTGTCCCTCACTACATGCAGCTGGTTTGCCTTTCTGTACAAGCATACAAAACTCGCAGTGAAACAGTTGTGCAGTCAAGCCATCGTATGAGGAACACAAATGATATGTTAGTATCAATGCCTACAACACATGTCCAAATGCACTTGAAGAATGATAAAATTAAAGTACTGTATAAGTAGCAGTGAATAACCAGAGTACCATTTTTCATTAAACTAGCTGTACATATCTTCTTGCGTGCATCCATCCAACATTGAACCCACACCCACATCATAAAACAAGACCGTCCATTACAACAAACCTCATCCAGCTCCTTCTTTGTCTCTTCTTCAAGCCTTCTAATATCCTCTATGGTCAGCCCATACCACTGATCCATCCAGCAGAACACCTGTCGGTGGAAGTTGCGAAAGAGACGTGGATAGGCCTTCTGGATTCGACCTTCCACTGTCCCTTGCAGACCAAACCACTTGAACTCGCAGGTGACCAGCTTGTAGGCACACATGATTGGCTGGGAGGTGTCCTGCAGTATCCAAAACAGGGACACAGGAAGGAAAACTTCATAGACACAACTGGTTTATTTCAAACAGGCAGTACAGATGTTGTACATGTATATACTACTCTAATCGCTTGCACACACATGATACCTCTTAACAGTTTTGTTGCTCAATACCAATGTCATTTGAAAATTCTAAATATTGTAACTATTTGACTCTTGGGGTTAGATGTGGTGGTGTACACAGCAACTCACTTTCCAGTTGGTGGTTAAGGGACCTCTCCCACATTTTTCTGAGTGAAATTTTGTAGGATCCCATTCAGATCTGTAGTCCTGTGTGAATACACGTATGTGCATGTGTGCACGTGTGTGTAGATGTATGTGTATTTGTTGAGTACATGTTAAGGCAGCATTCTTTACGATGAATTTGTTACAAGTACTGTATGGCCCTATTCTCAAGAAGCGGGGGAACTTTTGAAGCAATGGCTGGTAGCCACTAAATTGAATGCATCATTGGCGCTGAGCCACAACTGTAATTCCACATGGCTCACAACACTTAGCTCAATAGGATGAAAGAATGGTCAGAGCAGGAGAAGTGAAAGGGGGGGGGGGGGGGGGGGGGGGGGGGGAATAGAGGGTAAAAAAAAAAAAAACATCAAAGGGATGGCATTATAGCGTTGTACACATCTTCACTGTGAAACTCCTTCCAGCCTTGATTATTAAATAGGACAGAGCCTGTCATTACAGATTACCAACAGAACACCCACAGATACATTGCTACGGTGGGGGAGGGAGTGAAAAGAAGTCTCACCTTTTCATCAATAGGATCATTTGCAATGTCAACCATGATTACTTCTCTCTTAGCTAGCTGGTCTGGTGGCAAGTTATGGACCTTCAGTAAGAAAGCACGTTGTGAGTTCAGTGCAGGAGAAGTGAAAGGAGGGAGGGGTTAAGAAAAGGACATATTACTCTCAATATCAAGGATGGTATTTAATCATAGCTTGTACATATCTTCACTGTGGAACTCCTTCTGACCATGAACATAAGGGCACATACCACACTAGTTATTGACATACTCTCCTCCAACAGTCTCCACACTTAATAACTTACATTTTCTAGCCGTCCACGGTCATTTTCAACATGCAATGTTGTTATGGTGATACTGAAGTTTTCCTTCATATAGTCCGGGTTCTGCAAGAAATAGAAAACACCATAAGGTCCACTGTTAAGAAACTGAACTATGTATGCTATAGCAAAGGTTGTACTCAGTCACTGCAGACAACGGTGCAAACAAGACATGAAGAACTGTTCAATACACGAAAGGCCTACAATTTTCTAATGTGCTAGTCCATTTAATTATTGTGGAGGGGGACAAGGGGGAGGGGGGGGGGGGTGTTTGAGGAAAACTACAATAAATCCCCTGTAAAATTAATAAATCCCCATGGATAACATGAATATTAAATGGGATCATTTCCGCGAAAAGGGACCTAATGCATGTTTTTCAAGATTTCAATTTTTGGGGCATTCTAGAAGTTAGTAATGTCTTCTACACACTACTTCTTACGCACTGAAAATCGGAGTATCTGTCATGGAGTTGTAAGGCTCTGAATTTAAAATTAACCATACATTTCAACGCAAGCGTAACTATTGCGCGTACTGTAAATATATCATGTATGCGCTAGGTCCCTTTTCGCGAAAACAATCCCAAATATGATATTAAACGAAATAGCCCAATGCTTTAAGACCAAGGTAGGATGGTTAACTCCAAAGCCAACTCCCCATACATCCAAATTTACAGTACAAAGTGCAACCAAGGTTTAGGATGGGCAATAAAAATATGAAGCCTGGTGATCTTGACATGGCCCTGAAAGAGTGCAGTAGTTGAGCAACAGAACAAATGGGAGAGGGAGGTGCCTGTCCAACTTCCTGCCTCAAATTCCAGAATGAATATTAATAATTCACAGTGCACACTCATCATCCACTAAATAGAAACAATATGCTCTACACCTCACTGCTCTTCTAAGGTCATACTGGTAACAAGAGTACATTCTATTAAGGGACACTTTCCCTTCGCAGTGCAAACATGTAATGTAGAACATGCTTTGGGATTATGGTTCCGCACCCCAGTCCACATAGCCCTCTAAACCCGCATCCACTTTGCCCAATAACCATGGGGGCAAATAGGAAGGAGAACTCAGATGTGACCCATAATTGTGTGTGGCATAATGACACATTTCCAAGGTTGTTTCACAATAACAAGTAAAACCATCTTGGCTAGATATAGCGAGTACAATAGGTGAATGGGAGAGGAAACATGTTGATTTGTAAGGACTTGTCAAACCAATGTGTCATAAACAGTTCACAGGAATGATGCATTCTACATACCTATATACATACATGCACCCCCCACCCCCACCCCCCGTTGCTCGCAAACATGGGCACAGTGTCCAAGAAGACATGCAACAATGTTTGTGAGTCACAGGAGCTACAACGAGAGCCATCACACCCAAACATTCTACCAACCACACCCTGTAGCCCCCCATCCCTAAAGAGGACCTTTCTATTGGATTGGATTAAGCACATCATTGCCCCTAAGGTGCACAATCATAACACATTGTTATCCCAAAGGAGGTAAATGTAACTGTGTATCCATGACAATGGAGTGTGACATTTTCAACCTCATTCAATACAAATCTTAGCTGAGTCAGCAACAGGAGAGGCATGCTCACCTCATAACATAGTTTATTTATTGCCTCACTACCCTCACACACTAGACATTCTGTTCACATGCCTTCCGGAGATGCCAGTGGCAATCACAAACACGCACACAACGAAGTTGTAAGTTGTGATACGTTAGAGGTTTGGAAACAGACCGTTGTGCTCTATCGTACAATGAATGACTTGAAATGCGTGCGGTGTGCAGGTACTGCAATTTACATGTGTCTGCAATATACATGTAGCAATGCCACGTGTACACAATACTTAAAGCTACATTATGCAGTTGAACCTGCCTAAAGTGGTCACCCAAGGGTCAAAATAGTTTGGCCATATTATGGTGGTACTGTAGCTGCAATATAGATGGCGGCCCGAACACATGCAGAGTATAGCTCCATGTATCCAGAACCGACTGCAATGAGGCGCCTTGTCTTATCCAGGTTACCCCTAAGGCAGCACTCTCAATGTACAGTATATACAATGTACAAGCATAGCGAGCTACGTACAGTATCATCCCCAATAATACATGTATATATATGTTTATGACAATATGATCATATCTCATTATTCGCACCTCAACTGTACCAGTAATGGCCACATCTTTTTTGTTGATTTATGATGCCACAACAAAATGGCTGCTGACTCACATAAACCCTTGCTTTTAATTGTGCACATCTAAGGATTCCTTGTACATACAGATAACATGCATGTGTTGTGAACCGTTTCAAACAGCGAAGCTCTAAGTATCTCTGGTGAACTTCGTGTAAATGTACCCCCATCATGCCCACATACCCATACACCTTACTTCAACACCTGAAACACAGCATACAACACAAAATCACACATGCCAACACACACACACAGACACACACACAACTAAACACACACGTACATGCACACAAACTAAACACACACGTACATGCACACAAACTAAACACACACGTACATGCACACAAACTAAACACACACGTACAAGCACACAAACTAAACACACACGTACAAGCACACAAACTAAACACACACGTACACGCACACAAACTAAACACACACGTACACGCACACAAACTAAACACACACGTACACGCACACAAACTAAACACACACGTACACACACACCACACACACACACACACACACACACACACACACACACACACACACACCACACACACACACACACACACACACACACACACACATTATTACCGAGATGACTGTTTTGCAGTGTGGGTAGCTATTCCATGCCTGCTCATGAATTTCAAGTGACCCTTTGGGTGCCAACATCCTAACAACCCTTGGAACCTTGCTACATGGGGGGTAAAAGAAGACACAGTGAACAGTTATTGTAGGATATGCCCTGGCCAGCTTGCTGACCGTGTGTTTTTAAAATTAACTATTAGTTTATTAGTTTTGCGTGTGCCATGAGGTTATATAATATATTCATTGGGATCGTTTCCGCGAAAGGGATCTAATGCATCTTTTTTCAAGATTTAATTTTTTTATATTCTAGAAGTCTGAAATGTCCTCTACACATTTGCTTCTTACGCACAGAGAATCGGAGTATCTGTCACGGAGTTGTAAGGCTCTGAATTTTTAATCAACCATACATTTCAACGCAAGCGTTACATTTCTATTGCACGTACTGAAAATTTAATAATGTATGCACTAGGTTTTTCGCGGAAACGATCCGAATTACACACAGACACAAACAAGCAGACTCACTCACACAGTCACAAGCACACACAAACATACACTGTACACATAAAAGTGTACAAAAACACACACCTCGCCAGGTGGTAAATTTTGTGTGTGTACTGGCCACTTCCCATCTCTTCGTTTGTGAAGGGCTCATTTCTCAACACCTCCACTCCTTCTCCTCCTCCTGTCTCATTCTTGCTGGCCTCTGCTACAGAGTAGAGTTGTCCAACATGGTACTGTGAAAGCAACAAGGAGTTCACATCTACACTGTAGTCATGCACCTACACTGTAGACATGCACCTACACTGTAGACATTCACCTACACTGCAGACATTCACCTACACTGCAGACATTCACCTACACTGCAGACATGAACCAGTACACAGAGCCACAAATGCACAGACCCTGCACAAACACACAAGCATACTGTTCATGTGCTTCACAATACTCCCATGTTGTATGTACATGTCCTAAATGATCAATAATGAATACTCACATGAGTGCACTATATATAATGCCACTACTCAACACTCACACAGGTCTATATAATCATCATATGCCTGCACTGTGAGTACTATTCACAGGCTGCATGTAAACTAATATTGACATAAATGTACAATTAAGGTGCCCACAAAGTACTGGTAACAGGGTACAGTAGGAAACACGAGTCATGATGTCCACACGGATAGGCACCCATGATGTTTGAACCCCAGTTGATTTGGTTATGGGTCATCTATAAGCATTCCGTTTGGGCTGAATTCCAGTGCACCATTTGACAGATGTGGAATGTAGTTTTCAAGGGCAGGGGTCTTCTTCACTACAGTCACAAAATGTAGGTCTGTGGTGTTCCATTACTGTGGAGTATTTGTCAAAACAGTCAGTTGTACTCTCCTGTTTTATCACTAGGTAAACTGCATGACTGCACATGTAAGCCTGCCTCATGAGACAAGCAACAAAACGCAAGGTCACCTATTGCACGCTGTGTGTACTAACTGAACATCAGCTCAATTTGAAGTCACAGGTACTACATATATATGGCAATGATCGACAAAATATAGATGTACATTTCACCCCCAGGAATGGCAGTGTACCGCACAGTATAGAAGTGTACAGCATCATAAATAAATCCAATTGACAGTAGGAACAGTAATTGTGTACTGTGTAGTATAGCTGGAGGTACAAAAACCCACCTGGCTCTGAGTTATTCTACCTACCTGTACTACAATCTATATGACCAATTTGCAACAAACCAACAAAAAAAAAAAAAACAAAAAAAAAAGTTCATCGAAATTCTTTCCTGGACAACCACATAACACTCAAGTGTGCAATAACGAAACATAAATGTAGAGGGGCACCGGATTAGGACAAGAGAACATTGCTGAACGAAGGAGGATTTGTCAGTACCACCTCGTAAGATTTTGCCAAGCGTACATAACGACTCTGAGAAAACATGTGGCACACAGAAACAGGTCACAGCTGCCTCCAGAGAAATTTGGAACTCAAGAATGAATCATTTGATACAAGTGTACATAGTCTTCTTTCAGCAGACAAAGCTAGATTAAGTGGTAATGTCCATTGATGAGGAAAAAAGACATGAATCCATAATGGATGTCCCTTTGACTTACAATCATGCCGTTAGGCAACACCAGTTTGATCTCTCTCTCTGTTGTTCAGTGCTGTGATGCACTTGCATGTCTACCCCTGCTGAAGATAGACCAACATGCTTTAGATTGAAAAACGATGGCCTGCGGTACTGAAGTGTGAGATACCAGTGTTTGGCACATATTGCATACAAGGAAGCCCTCTGTGCATGACGCTGATAATTCCAAGGTAAGACTGGCCCTAATTGCACACGTGTCAGGGGTGTTTGGCAGCTGCAGTTTGAGGCAATCTTAGATGTTTGTGTCACTGACACTGATACCCAGCTCTGTTAGCCACGATATTGATGGCAGCAGAGCAAGAGAGAGGGGGGGAAAAACCAAACTACTGTTTGTCGTTTAATACAGATATGCTTCTTTATAATTTCCATGTTTCTGTGAATGAAAAAGATATTATGCACAATTCCTAATCAAGAATCTAGCTGACAGAACTTCACTCACATTGGAAGAAGTTGCATAGTAATGTCATGGGCTGTATTCATGCAACAAAACTATGTCTGTGAGGTAACAAAGTCAAGTAGAGAAATGGACATAGCACGGACAATGTAAAAAGACTTGACTGATAGCCTGAATTAATTACTTTAATATAAGGCGAGCTCTTAATCTTTTTTATTTCATCATATTATGAAACATAATTGCACATGCATTTTATACCAAAACCCTCCATTTATAAATGTGCAAGCCATTTGGGATTAGATTGAAGATTTCCTAGCTCTAATAGGCATGGGATGGGCTGACACCAGTACACCCCACGGCATGGGATGGGCTGACACCAGTACACCCCACGGCATGGGATGGGCTGACACCAGTACACCCAAGGCATGGGATGGGCTGACACCAGTACACCCCACGGCATGGGATGGGCTGACACCAGCATACCAAGGGCATGGGATGGGGTAACATCAGTACACCCAAGGCATCATGGGATGGGCTGACATCAGTACACCCAAGGCATGGGATGGGCTGACACCAGTACACCCATAGCATGGGATGGGCTGACACCAGTACACCCATAGCATGGGATGGGCTGACACCAGTACACCCAGGGCATGGGATGGGCTGACACCAGTACACCCCACGGCATGGGATGGGCTGACACCAGCATACCAAGGGCATGGGATGGGCTGACACCAGTACACCCCACGGCATGGGATGGGCTGACACCAGCATACCAAGGGCATGGGCTGACACCAGCACACCCAAGGCATGGGGTGGGTTGACACCAGCACACCCAAGGCATGGGATGGGTTGACACCAGCACACCCAAGACATGGGATGACACCAGCACACCCAAGGCATGGGGTGGGTTGACACCAGCACACCCAGGGCATGGGATGGGTTGACACCAGCATACCAAGGGCATGGGATGGGTTGACACCAGTACACCCAAGGCACGGGATGGGCTGACACCAGTACACCCAGGGCATCATGGGATGGGCTGACATCAGTACACCCAGGGAAGTTCACCCAAGGCATGGGATGGGCTGACACCAGCACACCCAGGGCATGGGATGGGTTGACACCAGTACACCCAGGGCATGGGATGGGTTGACACCAGTACACCCAAGGCACGGGATGGGCTGACACCAGTACACCCAGGGCATGGGATGGGCTGACACCAGTACACCCAGGGCATCATGGGATGGGCTGACATCAGTACACCCAGGGAAGTTCACCCAAGGCATGGGATGGGCTGACACCAGTACACCAAGGGCATGGGATGGGCTGACCAGTACACCCAGGGCATGGGATGGGCTGACACCAGTACACCCAGGGTATGGGATGGGTTGACACCAGCACACCCAGGGCATGGGATGGGTTGACACCAGTACACCCAGGGCATCATGGGATGGGTTGACACCAGTACACCCATGGCATCATGGGATGGGCTGACATCAGTACACCCAGGGAAGTTCACCCAAGGCATGGGATGGGCTGACACCAGTACACCCAGGGCATCATGGGATGGGCTGACATCAGTACACCCATGGCATCGTGGGATGGGCTGACATCAGTACACCCATGGCATGGGATGGGCTGACACCAGCACACCCGTAGCATGGGATGGGCTGACACTAGGGAAGTTCACCCAAGGCATGGGATCAAACACAAACGCAAGCACGAACGATTAGACATGGATCGTGCTATGATGCACATGCACATATACCCATAACACATATTGCGATGGCAGCAAATTCTTCAGCGACAGGTAAATTACCTTCCAATTAGCACACGTCACGAACGTGAGTAAATACATGCATGCTGTCACACACACACACACACACACACCACACACACACACACACACACACACACACACCTATGGTAGTGTTGACATGCAGCCCCTTCTACAGTGACATGGATCATACAGTAACAAACAATGCTCAAGGAGATCACAGGTAATTGGTAGTAATACATGCTGTGGACATGGGACCATAATCTGTACAAGGTTAACATAGACACAATGCATAGATGTACAGTGTAGGACTTGAGAATGATACATATGGGATGTACATGCACAATGTACCATGAACCATAGCATGGAATGAACAGTGTACCATGGACCATACCATGGACCATACCATGGAGATGGCCTCTAGCATGAGATGTACAGTGTACCATGGACCATACCATGGAAAGGAACTCTAGCATGAGATGTACAGTGTACCATGGACCATACCTCCATTGACTTGCATGGGCCATACATGTACACCATAAAATGGAGATGGATTCTGGCATGCAATACATGAAGATTAAAGTATTTAACTGCAGTTAATGGCCAGGGGGGTGTACCCAGGGGGGTGTACCCAGCGGGCGCTTGGTAGGTGACACTTATATGCGGCGCCGGGCAGCTGAGCCACATGGTCTCACGACAGCACCCGCGTTGTCTGTTCCCCGCCTCCCCGCCCGGACAATCTATAGGTCTCCATCGTCTTTGACGATGTGGTTACAGTTAGGGCAGGGGATCCGCCCACCTTTCGACAAGGTAGGGGGCGGATCCTCACACACCCCTCACCGCCCCCCCCAGCTCCGTTCACGGGGGAGGGGCGTTACCCTGACACCCGCCAAAGGTCAGCGTAGGTAGGGTCCGGTCCATTTCGCATCCCCCCGTAGAGAATTAAATATGGATATACATGTACATGTACCATGGGCATCTACATGTACATATGTGGATGCACATACCATGGGCATGTGGATGTACAGTGTACTCAGGCCTAATCCCATTAGCAATTTTCATAACATTAACACACACTCTGATAGTGTCATTGCAGTAGACAAAGCTTACAGCATAGTGAATCACTTCCTGGCATACACGAGATCGCATTTCACTGTATTTCTGAAGAGTCAAGCCATGTGTGAGATTCAGCTTGTCTACTTTGCTTGAAACATTAACTGCTTGACATAATTCATGTTCAGCATGAGAAGTGATGCAATATAAGCTCATGGCTCATCTGCACGAGGAACAAGTAGTCTCCTTGCATCAGCAGAGGTGTGTCTTTGACAGGCTTCAATGCATCTCTATTAGTAGAGGTTATGGAGGTGAACATCATTCCATCGGATGAGATGCCAACTGAGGTGACATCTGTACGGTTCTCTCCATCCACCAGAGTTTGAATGACCTGGTCTTGGGGAGCCAGATAGACTTGAGACTGAACACCTTCTTCACTTCAGCAATCACATTTCATATTCCAATTAGAAACCAACATTCTTGCCCACATTCTTGCCCATGCCTTGATGCCTCTAATAAACACTGCCTTGATCCGATTCATGATATGAGGGTCAAGATCACTCGTACGTCGCGCTTGCCGCCATTTCACAACCCTCGAAAGCCTTTGCACACTGCTTTCATCTCTTAAAAAGCCCATTGCCTCAAGGACTTTTAGGATCTGTGCTTGCGTTGAGAAATCAGTGGCCGAAACAGCTGAGATGTCATCATCTACAACAGCAGGGACTTCATTGACGGTGATGGCTAGTTTGCGTTCAAATTTGGGTGCAAGACTAATACCGACCGCCTTGTGATAGTGGCATTTACAACACTTGGTGCAAAAAGAGCCTGCATCGTACTTGTCACAAACTGGCTTTCTGTGCTTACCGTAGCATGCAAGTGACATTTCTTAAATTAGCAAGCTATAGGTATACCCACATAACCATTGCGCGAGTGTATTTATGCTTACGCAATGATGGTCTGGGGACTGAACTAATGGTTCACAGTACAGCTGCAAGCTATTTTGCCACATAAAGAAGCTAAATATGAATGTGATACTGCCTGGGCCCCTTTGTTTATGTACACTGAAGTCTCCTGGGAATGGTAGATGCGAAACAATGGGCCTCTGAAAAAAGTGTACTATGCAACTTATTGCCGATAGAAAAAAGAAAACGATCCCACTATAAATCTGCATAGTCTATTATTGCCTGTAATTTAAAATGAATAATAGTTCAGCAAAAGGTTAGCTTTCCGGTGATGTATTTTATAACGCAAATGGAACGTATGAGACTAATGATCTCGATGTTGAGTTCGACCAAAAAAGTCGTCAAATTACGATGTTAAAGACTAGAAACTATATTCTATATCACATATGTTTAGTCAGGAACCATTGTGCACATCACCTGCATTGGAATATGCATACTACAGTACAATGCACACGCATCAAAAGCTACACATTCCCATAACAAAACACTTGTTGCTCAGACTGAAACACATTACCTCCGTCAATCTGTCCAATAAAAACTTTAAACTAAGTTCACTTCTTTCGGTTCTGGGTGTTCTCACTCTTGTCACAAGCATTCAAGGAGATGGGCTTAAATACTACATCATTCAGGTTTCACTAACAAAAGAAAATTTAAACCGGGATCCTTATCGATTCTAGCAACATATAGGTACGGCACAATAAGAAGGCCAAGTGCCTTGAGGAAGCCCCAAATCCCAGGTATGCTATTCATCTGCACAAACAAATGTCCCATCCTAAACTAATGAGCTGTGGCTGGACATCTGGTTTACAATTAGACAATACCGAAAAAAGTTTGGGATCGATCTGTCCACCCTCATTACAAATCAAATATTCACCAGACTACACTCTTCCTGCTACAAAAGATACTGCAAAAAAGAAGTATCGGAGCTTTTGCTGTCATTGGACAGTGTGACGAACGTGTGATCAGCTGTTTTTACATGAAATTGTAAACAGTATTTATCTTCTAACAAACTAGAAGATGCACACAACATGCAAAATCTCACTTCACGGACCTAACCATTTGT
Organism: Ephydatia muelleri; assembly: GCA_013339895.1. NCBI lineage: Eukaryota > Metazoa > Porifera > Demospongiae > Spongillida > Spongillidae > Ephydatia > Ephydatia muelleri. Next base: position 3,632,254 of record JABACO010000015.1, read on the forward strand.
GATTCATCCATACACATGTACCCATTAAAATGCACTACTAGAAGAGCCACAGCTCACCCATATCACACACATCACCAACACAAACATATACATACATATACAGAGCCTCAAAATAACTGAAAAAATTAATATAGCTGTCAGATAGAAAATGCAGTCAGCAAACGTGATCTCAATCTGTTCCATGGCCCTTACCAGTAGTATGAGTGTGTGTGTGTCAGTGTGCCAAGTGGGAAGAATTCATCTGTACCAATCTATGCTCCCTGAAACGACAGTGCATTTGTCAGCCACAAGTCATCACACTTGTGTGTTGACACTGGGTGGCTGACAAATGCACTGCCATTTCTCTCCTTATCCTGTGCTCAGCATTTGTGGTACAGTAGCCATCAGTTACTGCTGCCACAAATGCTGAGCCCTGCAATAAGAAGAGAAACAACGCTATCTGTATGCACCACTAACTGTATGTACCGAAAATCACAATGCCTTGTGTACATGAAGTCAAGCATATTACTCGTATGGGGTCTCAAAGATGCTCCTCAATACACAACCATACTAGTCATCTGACAGTACGTTTCTTTGTACTGGCTATGATTAGGTAATTATCATCCTCTGACGATATGTTATAACATGGGAACACTACACACAAAGAATACTGGCCACAAGACTATAATAAATTCTTGCCTCTGGTCAACATGTCATTAGCCAAGAGAATTGGTGCAAAAGTCATGGCTGGCAACACTGTGATAGTGTTCAGAGCCCGAACTGCTTGGCAAACCATACATATCTCACTGCACACTGCACACACACACAAATAGTAAGTCATTTCCTTCCAATGTTTCAATGGCACTTAAACTGTGTGGATTACTCTTCCTCATTGTGCATACATCTGTCATATCTGAGGGTGTATGTGTCCAAGCAAATCTTCACGTGCATCACTCTATTTGCTGTGCGCATGTCTGTGACTGTGTGTTGCGTGTCTGACATGCGCATTTTCCATTGCTGCATCTGAGCAATAGCCTCACTGTATACACATATGCACAAACAAGCACACAAACACACACACACACACACACACACACACACACACACACACACACACACACACACAGACAAACAAACGTTACATACACTTAAAAAAAGCTTTCTGGTTTGAGGTGTCAGCGGACACACTGCAATGAGTAGTTAGGAGTACTCCAAATAACGCTCACGTTATTGCGGAAGCATGTGTCAGTCATGGGTGTTATCAGGGGGTTAGAGAACTACCCAATCTCATACCCTTGGCATAAATACACACAGCAAAAAACTACTACCAAAATCCATACACTACGCATCTTAGTACGCAAACTCCCGGTAGCATATCTTTTATCCTGGTCACGTGCAATTGGCCCTATTAAATCACTCACCTCTTGCAACGAGAGCGGCAAAACTACCCGACTGCAGTGAAGGGAAATCTTTGTAAACACACATTTTGAGTAAAATGGCCCACACAAAACCGCTATGCATGCTTACGGAAGCTTGCGTTTGGGCTTACAATTCTTTTATCAACATCGTTCGTTTCCAACACACTTCGTCGTGCACGTGCGGATCACGTGCATATTACAACAAAGGTGAACAATAATCTCTTTCAGACTGGGGAGTGCTCAGTGAACGGGAGAGGATTGCTGTAGAATTTGCCTTCGCAATATGTATGTTGAGTCTCCCGTGCATAGTTCTGAAAGTACCACAAACTTCGCACTATTTGAGCTGATAATATCAATATCAATGACCCAAGCGAGCTAGATGCTATAGCCGTCAACAGTCAGTTACTTCTACCCCTGAGTCCACTGCTTACTTTCACATTGTCATCTAATCGTTAGACACTCTGTAGCATTGCATACTTGTAGATGCAACTATGTGATTACGGATTCATGACTCAGTGCAGCAACAGAAACGTATAGACCTTTTTCATCACGTGATTTACTTCGAATATTTTCGTAAAACCTGTGCACCAGCATGGCGGGATCGTGTATTAATTTATATTGTATGGCAATGACGTATGGTAGATTACGGAGTGGTCACATGACACATGAAAAAGGTCTATATTGAGGTGCCTTCTTTTAAATTCAGAATCTTGCAGGGAACACTGACAACTGCTAGCTAAATGAAAGTACGGCGCATGCATGAAACTAAAATGGCCTCGGTAGCTGTTGGTATTCTTCCCCCCCCCCCCCCCCCCCTCTAGTCTCGTGCCCAGACCCAATGCATCGCAGCTGCGGGTGGATTACATCACCGCTACGCTTACCTATGCAAGCGTAGCGGTGATGTAATCCACCCGCAGCTGCGATGCATTGGTCTGGGCACGAGACTACCCCCCCCCCCCCCCCCTCGATCCATGTAACGCTTCATGCATTTGCGTCTAAACGACAAGTGCATGTCATTATCACATTATTAGTATGACGTCATGGAATCTAAAACTAGCGGTGATCGTTACGTCATATACCGGGACGAAAATATATCAAGGCTTCACCGCGTCATATTGTTAAGTGCATGTCGTATGCAGGGGAACATACCTCCAAATATCTCAACGCAACAGGCGTATTGACGAATGGATCCGAGATGCGACCCTAAAGCGACTGCGCCTGGAAGAGAACTTGTCGCGAAGTTGGCAAAAATGTTCAACGACGACAATCTCGCATCTCTTCGTTACCTAAAATACGTCCCGCCGGGCAGAGGTAGCACAGTCTACGACCTTTTTAAGTACTTGGAAGAGCAAGGGATGTTCATTCCGTCGAAGCCATCGACAATCATCCCTTTCCTCGAGGACATCGAAAGATTAGACATGTTGGGTGTCGCCAAAGAGTGGTTAGAGATAAAGGGATACGGAAACCCCGAGATCGGTTATGCAGAAGTATGCATAAGAGACGCTATCGTGTTCTTAGATAAGATGGACCAGAAGATTCAGGATGCAGCCCAGTCCAAGGATATTTCCGAGGTGACGCAAAATTGTTTACGGGACATTCTGGCAACGGCCAAGACTTTGGTAGGCCGTTGTCTTGAGAGCGTGACATCTCCAATCTATGCAGGTTGGTATACCGCGGCTGTATAGACAATATGGCTTTACTCGCACAATTTTGTCGTTGCAGAAAGCATGATTGAAATAGAATCCATGCATATCTTTACATTTTTTATTTTTTTTACGTTTATAGAGGTACCAGACTGTGAAATGTACTCGTATATTAAAAGGGCGGAATCAACAGGTATGTATATGGAGCACATTTTGCACTTTGTACGTACGGTAGTTGTAAGTCAATAATCTATATATAGGTAGTCAAACCCCCCAAGAAATGTACGTAACCAGAGATATCTCTGACGTAACGGTACAATTTTTGGTCCGGGTTTTTCATTTTGTCGAGAGATCGTTACCAAAGGGACTTACTGGTACGCTAAGCATGCTTTAGCGAGCACTATTTTAAGGATTTTGTGAACGATAATGCCTTTGGGTACATTTTGTAAGAGTAGAAAATCGAGTACTGGGCAACGTACGTTCCGCTCAAAGTACTGACAAATTCATTCGAATAAATACGCACCTCATTTGTCACACAACGTGTTTGGTGTCAACTAAAACTCATTCTTTAACCACTGTAGGGTGTATTGTGAAAGTTTGACGTGTTTTTGTGTTGGCGCAAGGTGTTTTCCAGATGGCGCAAAATCCCATGTATAATACAACCCGCCATTTTCTCTTATTGCGTATTGCTTAGCTTTAAAAAAATAACGAAGATACACAAAATATCAACTATATCAGCAAGATTCTTACCTCCCATTATATATATATTGTGCAGATTCATTCTTGTTGCTGATCTGTTATTTGTGGCTGGTTGTGCGCACGTTTTATTGGTAGCAGAGAATGGCCAATGCTCATGTCAGTCTGCCCAAACCGTTCGCGTCGGGCAACATCCACGAATGGTTCGTGCGTTTCGACATATGTAGCGACGCCAACAAATGGGACGACAAGACGAAGGCAGTGAAGCTCCCTACGCTGCTAGAAGGCGAAGCGCTCGCAGCATGGCTGGAACTCAGCACTGAAGCGAAGAAGACTTATGCCAAGACAAAAAAAAAAAGAGCTAATGGCAGCGATGACATCAATGAGCTTCACTACCCTGGAGAGGTTTCGGCAGAGGAAAATGGTCCCTGGCGAAGCGCTGCCAGTGTTCCTGCACGATCTAAAGCAGCTGCTGGAGCAAGCCATGCCCGGGCTCGACTCCGCTGCCAAGGAGCAACTCTTGCTGCATCAGTTTGTGGCGGGCCTTCCCTCGGCAATCAGCAAACAGTTACGAGCAACGGCGGTCTACCGTAGAGCGCGCGAAACTGTTGACCGCCCTGGAGAACGAGCAGCAGGCCGCCGCAGTAGCAACCCGACAAACGCGATTGTAGAGAAGTTGTTGGAGCAGGTAGCAGCTCTGACGGTGCAGGTTGCAGCACTGAGTGTGCTACAGCAAAGAAAGCAGAAGGAGTTTATCCCACGCGCCGCACGGGAAAGTGGGTCACATCCGTCGAAATTGCCGTAATCTACCCGCAAATCAACCTCGAATCCGCAAGCAGTATCGGAAAACTTCAGAGGGGTGTCTGCAGAGGGCAACAGACACCCTGCGCGCCAGTAAGCCCACTTGAAGCAGTGTTCGTCGCTTCCATCAGAAGCGGTGTCTCCGTGGTGGATGGACTGGTAGGAGGGATGATGGTGGAGGTGATGCTGGACTCCGGTTCCTCGGTATCGCTCGTCGGGCATGATATTGCTAAACGCTTCAACGGGAGGACAAGTGCGGGCGATACGCCAAAGCTAAGGCTGGTCTCGGCAGGTGGAGAAGAGCTCTCCATTGTGAACAACGTCAAGGCGGCAGTGAAGCTAAGCGGCAGTGAAGCTAAGCGGCAGTGAAGCTAAGCGGCAGTGAAGCTAAGCGGCATAGAAGAGGTACCGGAACACAGTTTCATCGTGGTCGAACAGCTCATCTCACAAGTCATCCTTGGGGTTGATTTTCTGCAGCAGCAAGGTCTAGTACTGGACTTCACTACCTCGCCCGTGTCAGTCACCGTTGCTGGGCAGAAAAGGCCGACACCTGTGAGCGCAGCACATGGACCAGCACCACTACCAGAACCAGAAGCACTGCAGGCAATACGGAAAGGGGAGAGAGAGAGGAGAGAGAAGCTGTGCATCGTGGCATCCCCGGAAGACCCAGCTTCAGATGAGGCGGACAAGTGTGCAATACCGATTTTCAATGAGTTCGCAGATGCTGAATTCCCGGGATTTGTCAAGCCTTGCTTTGAAGAGACAGTGCGACAGGCAAGAGACCGATTTGTCAAGACCCCTGGGCTGACCAAGCTGGCCTGTCATCAGATAGACACCATGGGGTCTCCAACAAGAGTCCCACCCAGAAGGATACCAGCACACTTTCAGCAAGAAGTTCAGGAGCAGATGAATGATATGCTGAAGAAAGGGATCATTGTTGCAAGCAGCAGCTCGTGGCTAGCACCTGCAGTCTACACCAGGAAGACAGGAGAAATCGGACTGTGTGTGGACTACCGCGAAGCAAACAAGAGGACAAGAAAGGATGCCTACCCACTTCCCCTAATTGATGAAGTCCAGGACCGCTTGTCAGGGGCAACCGTCTTCAGCAAGTTGGACCTCCAGTGTGGGTACTGGCAAGTACCAGTGGACCAAAAGGACCAAGAGAAGACAGCATTCTCACCTGGTCCTGGAATGGGGTTGTTCCAGTTCACAAGGATTCCCTTTGGCTTATGTGGGGCACAGCACATTCCAGAGACTCATGGATGTGGTGATGTGAGGACTGCCATTTGTCACCACCTACATCGATGACGTTCTGATCCACTCAGCGAACGAGGAGCTGCACAAGAGCCATCTGGAGCAAGCATTCCAACGATTGAGAGGCAGGACTGACCCTCAGAGGAAGCAAGTGTCAGATTGGAATGGCACAGGTGACATACCTTGGGCACACCTTCTCCAGAGAAGGAATGTCACCAGATAGCAGCAAGGTGGAAGTGGTAGTATACTGGCCCCGGCCAAAGGATGAAGCAGAGGTGCGGCGATTCCTTGGACTTGCTTCAAACTACCACAAGTACATCGACAAGTTTGCCGACATTGCAGCTCCACTACACCAGCTGACTCAGAAGGACACTCCCTTCCAATGGACACAGAAGAGCGAAGAGTCATTGCAGAGGCTGAAGGCGTGCCTGACAGAAGTACCAGTCCTGGCATACTCACGGTTTGACAAGCATGCCAGCACTATGGTACTGCAGACAGATGCCAGCAACATAGGGCTGGGAGCTGTCCTGGAGCAAGATCAGCGAGTGGTTGGCTATGCCAGTCGCACCCTCACCAAAGCAGAGGCCAACTACAGCGTGACCCAGCGTGAGTGTCTGGCAATTGTGTGGGCCATGAAGCAGTTCCGCCACTACCTGCTGGGATGCACTTTCCAACTAATGAAGGACCACGAGCAGAAAATGGAGGGCCTCCTGTGTCGCTGGGCTCTGGCAATACAGGAGTTCAGCTTTGAAATCGTGTACCGGAAGGGAATGACCAACGGAAATGCTGACGCACTGTCGCGAAGGAGAGGACCAGACAGGGAAACACTCCATGCAGCACTGACCACAGTGCATGCTGGCTTCACAGCAGAAGAGATTGATCAGGCAGGCACAGCAGTAGGACAAAACGACCCTGCAGCTGTACAATGCACTCCATTCTGAGCAACGCCCTCCACACAGAGATTGGAAAAAACCACCATTGAGAAGATATGCCCAGCTCTGGTCACAACTTGACATGGTGGATGGAATTGTATGCAGGAAGTACCATCCAGGTCCTACGTCTGACACCTTAGTGGTCCCTGTGTTGCTGGAAGCATTGCACCAGCGGGCCCTAAGCATGTGCCATGACTCCCAGGCAGCAGGTCACCAGGGGGACACACAAGACGCTGGAGAGGATACGACGGGAGGCATACTGGGTGAACATGGCCCAAGACGTGGAAAGGCACTGCAGGGAGTGTGTCACATGCCAGAAGTCCAAGCTGCCAATGCCAATGAGGTCACCACTCACAAACATCCCTATTGGACCACCATGGCAGATTATTGTGATCGACATCCTGGAAGTGCCTGTGTCCACCAAGAACAGCAGGTATCTTCTGGTCATACAGGACTATTTTACCAAATGGGCAGATGCCAGACTGCTCCCAGACCGGACGGCCATAAGAATCACAGCAAAACTGGTCAAGCTGTTCTGCACATACGGCATCCCAGAAATCGTCCACTCAGACCAGGGTCGAAACTTCGAAAGCAGCATCGTCCAGAGCACATTGGATGCATTTGGGGTACAGAAAAGCCATACCACACCCTATCACCCACAGGGTGATGGAATGGTCGAGAGGTTCAACCACTCACTGCTCCAGCTGTGTGCAAACATATGTCGAGAAGCAGGAGGACTGTGAACAACACCTGCCACTGGCCCTGTATGCGTACAGGACCGCTACACACACCTCCACTGGCATGTCCCCATTCCAACTGATGTATGGAAGGCACCCCCAGCCAAATAACTTGACCCCCTCCAGAGGGTATGAAGCCACATCTTACCAGGCAGTACTGCAGGCAAAGATGGCTGAACTACAGGACCTGGTGGAGGCACATTGTGGGGTCTGCACACAGGCAGAAAGTGGACTATGACAGGCATTCTGCAGAGCAGCCATTCAAGCCCGGGGACCTGGTGTGGTTGTCGGTACCCACAGCAGGCAAGTTGAATCTGCAATGGGAGGGGAACTGGACAGTAAGGAGGGTGAAATCACCAGTCACTGTGGAGATTTCTGATGGAGAACGTACAAAAGTGGTGCACACCAACCGTCTTCATATATGAATCCAGCCAGCAGTCAACTCCCAGCCAGGAATCGTACCTGACACCTGTTAACAGCAGTGCATAGTCATGGGAGCCACCAGGAGTAGACCACTTCAAGGAGCCTACACCACAAGCAGAGAGAAGATATCCTACCAGAGACAGGCATGCACCAGTCAGATTTGGGTACTGAGCTCAGGAAGAGAGGGTGAGAGTGTAGTGCCAGCTAGTTTACACCTTGGGTGTTAAGCAGGCACATGACATGCACACACACACACACTGGAAGCAGCTAGAATGATCTAGAAATACCATTAGTATATATATCGTGCATGATTTGTGCAGATTCATACTTGTTGCTGATCTGTTATTCGTGGCTGGGTGTGTGTACGTTATATATTTGTTGATGATGTTTCACTTTTAAATGGCATGTTTATCAGTCATCTATGGTTTGTCAATGATCAAGATGTCTTATACAGTAGACACATAATCAATGTTAAAAGTTCAAAAGTGACTGTTACTGGGTTCCAAATGAAACTGAAGATGATGGGGAGGATGAAAAAATGACAGTAGATAAATTACTAGTTGATTATATCATAGGTGATCTTGAGTTTGATGGATAGTATACTTGTTTTACATGTATATAAAAGTGCTCCATTCTACAACTATATTGTCATATAATTCTGTTATGCAATATATATAATGTGCATAACCGTTATCATATTGCATGTGTAACATACCAACAGCCTGTAACTTCTCAGACTGAATTTACAGCGCTACATCGTTCGAAACCACAACCGCGCCAATTTTTAAAAAACCGCTCCTATTGTAATGTATTGTCTTACCGAGTCTATTTTTTATTGTTACAAAGCGTTCCTTATTGTTCGTATCTGCACATAATAAAGCATTTCTCACGCTCTTTCCAGCTATGCTAATTTTGTAACTTGAATATCTATTTTAAAATTCGTGTAAACTACCTACTGTATATGGGATCGTTTCTGCAAAAAGGGACCTAACGCATACATTATAAAATTTCCTGTACGCGCAATAAAAATGTAACGCTGCGTTGAAATGTATGGCTAATTTAAAAATTCAGAGCCTTACAATTCCATGACAGATACTCCGATTCTCAGTGCGTAAGAAGCAATGAGTAGAGGACATTTCAGACGTCTAGAATCTCAAAATATTTGAAATCTTGAAAAAACATGCGTTAGGTCTGCGGAAACGATCCCATTTTATTTGCAATCCTGTATAGTTACGTATATTATCGCGAAATAGACGATTAAATAGAAAAAGTATTTCGCGGCAACACTGCGTATATACATTACACAATATACACTCCATGTCTCCTGAATAGCAATCACAACAGAATACGTTGCAGACAAATCACAGCAAGCGCCCAAGCAGCAAAGAATGCCCAAACAACCTCCTCCTGTTGCTCCTAAACCTAAAAGATTAACGAGTTGCGTTTCCAGTGAAGCTAATGACTGTACTGACTGCAGCGATGGTTCGGATAACACGGGAACGGGTGATAGTGGAATTTGTGACAGACGAAAATGGATAACATCGCTACCGAATTCAGATGACGTCCAGTTACTCGAAGGTATGAAATTGAACTCGAACTTGGGCTCGAGACGAACTAAATCCGATTCAATTTTCTGTTCATAGGAAGGAAGAAAAGCACTGGCATCACCTACACAAAAATGGTGCCTGCTCATGCAGATGAAAGCAGCTACATGGCATTACGGCGTCCCTCCTAATCCGGCAGTGGCAGCGGAACGGAGGGCAATTGCCCCACCCCCCACCCCCCACCCCCCCCCTCCCCAATATCCGAGGTGGGGGGGCTTAGCCCCCCTTGGGTAACCATTAGAATTTTAACTTGCGATGAGTAATTGTTTTTCGTGATTGCTGTGAGCTGGTGTGTTGTTTGATACGCGTACGGATTAAAAGAAAGCAGGTTCTGTTGGTCCATTCTGAAAAAAGATAAGGCCGGTGTTGGAGCTTTAACGGGTAATTCAGGTACCGCTGGACAATCTGCGGTTTCTATTAATGGTGGGAGCGAATAGTTCTTTGAGTTGTCGAGGCAGCACCATTGGAAACAACGAAAGAGAGTTGACATCGACGTCAAACGAAACTGTAATCGTTGCACGGCTAGTTACCCCGTGACCTCGACTTGTGGCAATATTATAGGTGGAAGTGAACATGGTGAAATAAGCCAAGTAGCCATAATGCCAATTGAATGTACTGCATGCTGTAGATAAAGGTCACTTAGCGCTTGCTGTAGCAATGAAACGGACGCCTATCAGCGAAAGTACTTGATACATGAATATAACTGCAGTAATGGTCAGGACCGAATAATGTACTGTAGAGAATACTAAAAATGAATAAAAACAAGAATCTTGACGACATATTTAATCGGTCACAATCTATAACTGACAAGAATTAATTTAAATTGAATTGAATTGAATTGAATTGAATTGAATTGAATTGAATTGAATTGAATTGAATTGAATTGAATTGAATTGATTGAAATACAATATATCCAGGGAAAGTATCTTGCCTTCTAGGGTGGCAAGATTTATAGATTCACACTGTGGTGTGTAATGGCGAGACCTTGCTCTGCATAAAGGCCAGAATGGTGGTTGCTATATAAGAGGCAGCAGAGCAAAATGGCATGGACAATGGGACTGAACTATCCTTATCAGCTTATGAATAGAATTGTATGGGCATGAACAGGGCCAAGGTGATCATGTCTTCATGTGTGGTGTTTTATTCATTCATCTTATTAAAAATAAAATAAAGTATTCATAGTGATATCACCACTTTAGGTGATGTGCTTGGTTATCCTCTAAAGACCATGGGTGAGAGGTGGATCTACATATGTATCTACTGTTGCTGATAATGTTACCTTTGACAAAATATTGACCACATGTGCTGCCTTTTCAAATCTTAATCTAGTAGTGTAGAGATTGTATTTTACACGTTCATAATCAGTTTGAATTTAAAAGTCAGTATTACACATGAAAGCAGCATTACATGGCCTGGTTTGTCAGTAGCTCATTTGCTGGGGTTCAGCTTTTAGAATACAAAATTAAACCAATGAGTTAATATTATATCAATGGTTAAACCGAGCGCTATGGCCATTGACACCCGTAATAAAAGACCGTACGAACAATATTCAGATATATGCCTCCAAAGGTTTGCATGCCTTAGCATTTAATAGTTTACAACCCTTCGGTCTTCACCATGCAAGTAAATATGAGTCATCAAAGCTTGTTACATCATTCGTCCAAAGCGCCTGATCGATACCGTAAAGATCTGGATGGGCTTGCATCAATCTGCAGCTTTTCTACGTAGCTTTCTTGACCCTCGATCCCATGATGGAACAGGGCCCCCGAGAGTCAGCCCGGGACCCGGGGCAAAAATGTTTTTGGGCCCCTATATATATATGGGTCAGTTTCCGAGAAAATGAAAAGTGGCTATATATATAAAAAGTTATAAAAATGCATCATGTTTGAATCGCTAAAACTCCGTAAAGGTTTAAGCTATCAACTTCCTATTTCGAACACTTCTTGCCACACCACTTCTCTCTACGAAAATCGATTTTGGTGTCTTACCCTTGCTCCTTGCCGACGTTACAAGGCACAGTACCCCGAGGGGTTCAAAATCCAGGTAGCTCCCTGCAGGAATGTCCAAATCACTTCAAAATCGATATGCACGTAAAGGAGTCCTGTCACTGTTTATTTCTGCAGATCGTTGATTGTTACCTTATCCGTTATGGAGATACAGCAATGCAAAGTAAAGTCCACGTTTCCCGCTCGAATCGCGCCTTTCTCAGTCCCACTCAGAAGCGGTTCAAGGACTGAGAAAGGCGCGATTCGAGCGGGAAACGTGGACTTTACTTTGCATTGCTGTATCTCCATAACGGATAAGGTAACAATCAACGATCTGCAGAAATAAACAGTGACAGGACTCCTTTACGTGCATATCGATTTTGAAGTGATTTGGACATTCCTGCAGGGAGCTACCTGGATTTTGAACCCCTCGGGGTACTGTGCCTTGTAACGTCGGCAAGGAGCAAGGGTAAGACACCAAAATCGATTTTCGTAGAGAGAAGTGGTGTGGCAAGAAGTGTTCGAAATAGGAAGTTGATAGCTTAAACCTTTACGGAGTTTTAGTGATTCAAACATGATGCATTTTTATAACTTTTTATTATATAGCCACGTTTCATTTTCTCGGAAACTGACCCATATTATTATTATAATTATGTATTATACAATTATGCAAAATTGTTATAGACCATCTCTAGGTTTGCAGCAATTGGTGTAGTGCGAAGCAAATTAACTGCAGACGGCGATTGGTTGAGATTACAGACATGTTACATAAATTCATACTTCACTCAAAGGCGGCGCCGATAGTAGCTTTGCACGCTTTTTTGATCGTGAAAGATTCAAATATGACGTCCATGTTTACCACTTTCATGATTCAATCAGTTCGAAAGCAATACTGCTCAAGAAACCCACCGGGGGGGTAGTCTCGTCCCCAGACCCAGATTCCCAACAGCTGCGGGTGGATTACATCACCGCTACGTGGAAAGTGGGTCTGGGAAATAAGAACGACGCACTTGTTCCGAGCGTCCCTCAATGTTTATGTCCAAAAATAGTACGGCAATCTAAATTTAGAACTAATCTCGCACCTTTCTCTGATATTGAATAATTATGATCGTATGACCAATACGAGAGCCTTACTGTCTCACACGAAACGCTCTGAAGAAGAAGATTTGATAACGCTTATTAACTAACTAGTTCAATGCAAGGCATTTGACAAATAAACAGGGAGAAAACACTTTGCCTTTCCATCAATAAAATGCAACCGTTAGTTCAATAAATATGCTCACCTTCAAGACATGGATGGAAAAACAGATCTCTAAATTTTTCAAAGAACAATTATTTGTGTGTATAGCAACTTTTTTTTATCACTCATGTACAATTCTTTATAGGTTGCTCCTTATCTCAATTCCCATGGTAGTGGAATAGGCAGCCCTAAATGATATGGCTCATGGAGCCCCAGTGTCTACATACTCTATGCATAAGCAGCTGCAGCTGGTTGCACCAATGATCTACAGATGCCCCAGTAACTATATACATAATGCAGTGGCATCTATAGATTGTCTATAGATAAGGCCTAAGGCAAACTACATGTACATGCACCTACACATACCGCTTAGCAGTCATGATTCCCTCCTTCCCTCCCTCAGGAGGGGGGCAGGACACAATGGTCAGCAGTCAAGTGCAGTATTATGTGAAGAGTTCCGGTCCGATCTGAAAAAAAAAAAAAACATCTCGAAGGACATGTTGGAATATTGCATTCAGGGGAAGAGTTGTAGAAGGGCTTTATTGTACTCTTATTTTGACTCTAATGTCACTGATGTCTCGGGTTGTTCATGTTGTGATGCTTGTGCTAAGTGTATTGATTGTAAGTGTAATAGTTTCCCCATCTGCTTAAAATAAAACATTTCAACTGTATAATAATAAATATGTATATTATGGATGGATACAATGTTGTCATGCAACTACATGTCAGCTGCTGACTGCTAAGCGAACCATTTGCCTCCAAAGAGAAGTAGCTTCGGGGCCGCCAATGAAAACTATATGAAACTCCCCATTCATCACTCTGACTTGCAAATCCTTATCTCCCCAGTGATGCAAGTTGCTGACAATCCTCTGGTCCTTAAATCCGTCAGGACCTATATAAGTATACATGGCCTTTTTTAACCATGTCACACAAGTTTTACCTGATCCTTCATTAGCGAAAGCAGTGGTGAAACGAAGATGACTATGCTTCCTCTACAGCCACGCAATTTATTCGTACGCGTATGGCAGCACTGAATATATTAGTGATTTGCCGTATCCAGTTGGCAAACTGACGAAAACATCTTTTCCTTGCATGAAGGTCTTAATTGCTACCATTTGTTGTGGACGTAGGTCAGCAAATCCTAGCCTTTGAACCGCACGCAAAACCACCTCCTCAATACGCGTATCTTGCTCGCACATTCCCACTTCGATGTCTAATTGAGCCCTTGAAATCAGGTAATCAGCAACTTGCATGTATTATTAAGGTGACGTCATTATCATTACGTATATACACATCCGTCCCAATGTTTTGGGACGCTCGGAACAAGTGCGTCGTTCTTATTTCCCAGACCCACTTTCCACGTAGCGGTGATGTAATCCACCCGCAGCTGTTGGGAATCTGGGTCTGGGGACGAGACTACCGGGGGGGGGGGCGGACCCCCTGAAGCCCGAGCCCCTTAAAAGCCCGGGCCCCTCTCGTAGAGAAAAATACGCATTAATCTGCATCGCATGCATGTTAACATACTTGCCCTACCATCCACACAAAATTGGGCGTGCATGTCTCGATAATCGCTTACGTAATGGTGAGGTGGGTACGAGACTACATGTCACATATAACATTTATGAACATGCATTTATTTAAAAAAAAGAGGGACTTCAAAAAAAATAGGGGCCGGTGTCACAAATAAATCGGCACCCCCTTAATTTCTAGGATATTTGTCTCCAATTTTCGGTACCCTTCCGGCATCTCGTGTTCAAGGTGATAAAATTTTAGCATTCTACGTGAGGTTGAGATGGAAGCTGAGATTGATAACGGAGGGTGTATGTATGATGCTACGCTGCATGCAGTGTTTAGTAAGTGGAAAAATATCCTGAAAATGTAACTAAACAGGAAAAGGGAGTGATTCACAAAAGAGCAAAACAATATCGGGCCAAAGGATGGGCAGCTCTTTCGCGTTAGCAAGAACAAGTCGAAAGATGAAGAGTGTGTAGCCCTCGTGATAAAAGATGTTAAAACATCGTGAAGCTAAACTTCCAGTACATGTTCAAATGGAAAGAAGTATAGGGTGTGATGGGTCCTCAACACATGTAGCAGAAACAAACAATCTTAAAGATGTAGAAACTCTCATACACCTTCAAGAACAAAGCAGCACAGAACATTGTAGATGCTCAGACTTGACCGAAGAATCAATATGACAGAAAGCACAACACCAATTCAACATTGCGAGTCGGAGACAGGGTGTTAAAAGAGAATACATGGAACATACATAAAATGGGAGGAAAGCTTGAAAAACGATGGGCAGGCCCCTTTATTATTCATAAAGACCTTGGTAAAGGATAGTATTGCCTTAAAACATTATCAGGGAAAGCACTAAAGCAAACCATCCACTGTGCTCACCTAAAACTGTTACTTGATCCAGTGACAGACAAAGATACTAATAGCAGTGTTGCTAAAGAGTCTTCAGCAAAGTTATTTACATGGGTGGAGATGAAGATGGTGTCAGTGAACAAGGTGACTGTGGTACCAATGAAAAAGATGATGGTGATGGGGAAAGTGACCAAGGTGGCTGTGGTGCCAATGAAAAAGATGATGGTGATGTGACAATGAACAAGATGACTGTGGTGCCAATAAAAAGATGATGGTGATGGGGACAGTGAACATAGTGAGGGTATGATGGAACAGCATTATGGTAGCCTAGCTGACAAGGAACAGGTGAAGAAACAAAGGGTAAACATGAAGATAGTGAGCAAGATGGTGATGCGATTGAAGTTGACCAATCTGCACATGCTGAAGAATCGAAAGTACATTCACAGGGGTGTAATGATGTATATTATCATGTTATAAATGCTTACTAGCCTTTCTCACATGCAGGGTAGAAATACAACATTTAATTTCACTAGGTAAATGAAAGCTGTTCTGAAGAGTGGAGACTGGCTAACTGATGAGCATATGTACCTTGCTCAAGCTATTCTTCAAAAGCAATTCCCTCATATTGAGGGCTGGCAGTCAACACTTGTTGTCCAGATAAATGGGCTATACCTGTAGAAAGTGAAACTATTCAAATTCATCTGGTCTCAGGTAATCACTGGGTGACATCGAGTAGCTTCAACCAAGAAGTAACTGTATATTACAGCAAATTACGAAGGGGGAAATTGAGCTCTATCAAATATAAAGGACATTGATCAAAGCTGAGATCCAAGGCAGTGAAAAAGCAGGAAACTTAATTGTGCTTCTTCCTTTTATCCAAAAGCAGATTGGTGGAAGTGACTGTGGTTTATTTGCAATAGCATTTGCATTGCATGCATGCAGCATTGGGCCACTGTTTGTCAGGCTTGGAATTCAATTAGTTGAAGATGAGAAGCCACCTTTTGAAATGCCTCACAGCACGAAAATTTACACCATTTCCAACTTTTGATGAATGTAGCAAAAGACCAACAAAAGTGTGCATCCAGAAAACTGGTGTGTATTGCACTTGTCTTATGCCTGTCACTTATGGAGATATGTCATAAATGGTTCCATGCCAAGTGTTTTGGTCTTCTCTCACTCCCCAACTGTGATGAGAAATGGTGCTGCTCTTGGACTTTGAATGTTGACCATGCTATGAAGGTGATGCTGTAAATAGTGATATTGCTAAGGACTTTGTCTCTGCGTCCCATTCAAAGTTATTGCTTAAAGTGGAGGCTTATGGCTTCAAATCATATTAACTTAAATGGATTACAGCATTCCTAAACGACTGCATACAATGTGTATATATAGGTGTAGATCTCTCTCCTCCTATATCAGACACCAGTGGAGTACCTCAAGGATCTGTTCTTGGCCCTTTATTGTTCCAATATATATTAACAACCTTCCTGATAATGTTTTATCTCTGCTGGTATTAAAAACTTTGCTGATGACACCAAACTGTATCTTGCTTATTTAGATAATGAAACAACACCACTGGAGCAATCTTTGCAATTTTTTTGTTCCTGATCCGAGACTTGGTTGCTTATAATAAGTGTTCAGACATATCATTTGGGTATCAAATCGTATCTGTACTCACTTTCTGGAATTTCCTTGAAATTTGTATCATCAATAAGAGATCTTGGTGTGTGTTTGGTATTCCGCCATGGCTTTTAACAAGAGTTCTCTTTTATTGAAAAGGCTTCCATTTCACAGATGTGGCTCTCCTTGTGTTTTTATACAAGATGTACGTGCCACCACTTCTGGAGAATAGTACTCAAGTTTGGAACCCGTGGCTCCACTAAGATATTCAATGTATTGAACGGGTTCAGCGATACTTTACTCGTACTATAAACGTTCTAGTATACCACACATGGATTATGGATACCGCCTTACTAACCTGGGTCTACAGTCCTTAGAATATCACAGAGTTGTTTTTTGATCTCAGCATGTGCTATAAAATAGTACATAATCTGCCCTTTTGATAGTTTTTCTACATGGCGGATAGGCCCTACTCCATTTGTGGTCATTCTTGTGTCCTGTGATCGCAACTTTTCACTGATCGTGTAATTCCTGTCTGGAACTCATTGCCTCAAGATGTTGTCTCCTCCTTGAACACTACAGTTTTTCGCTCTCGACTCTGTGAGGTACTTTTGTTAATTGTACCCCTTTTCATAGGCAGTTTGTAAGTGCACAAATGCTTGCCATTACTTACCTTAGAACTTGTGTATGCTTGATTTTTTTTGTTACTTGTATCAGATACTTACAACTCCTTTTCTTACTAATTGTAAGTTCTATGTTTATGTATATTTGTATATTTCTATTCATATTATTATGATATTGTGATGTAAATTGTACATTCATGTAGTTGCTTTTTGTGTCTGTGCGTTTACTACACTACATGTACATAATTACACAGCAATAAGCAAAATGTTATGATACTTTAAGTCATGAACTACACTACCTAAGACTAAGGTGCTTATATGGGATCAGAGCCATTGCCATATGTCCCTGCTCGAGATAGCAGTGCCCTTGCATTAGCTCAGACAAGGACCAGGTTAAGCCTATTGCACAGCATGAAGGTGGCCTGTGATTTGGTGTTGTTAAGCCTGGCAGCTAGGTGTGAGGCAAGGCGAGAGAGATGTACTCGGGCTTCAGCTCCCCAGCATCCATAGGTTTCAACAGTCAACGGTATGCATGCTCAACCTAGCTCTGAGCATTTGGCATCATTGGAAGCATGTTTTCTCTGTTCAGAAATCTGGGCTGATGATCCAGCTGTCACACATGCTTCATTGAGAGTGATTGGATTTAGAGGTGATGTGACAGTGAGATCAAAAGCTGCAGGTTTTCCCAGATCCCAGTTTGGAACTAGAACATCTGCTGGCCATGTGTGCCATTCGTCATGCCCCAAACCACTTCCTACTTCCATTTGACCACCAACACCAGCCTTCTTGCAAGACTCAAACAAGGCATCTCTAAGTCTGTTGTGGCGTGACACCACGTCTCCATTGTATTTACAAGTCAGGGCATGGTGATCTAAAGGATCCAATGAATGGGTTGGACAAAATGGGCATCTACTCCCTCCAAAACTATCAAAGCCACTGTTTTATCGATGTCTGACATTCATCATTGTCAAGGTGGAGGTTAAAACCGGGAGATGGTACCACTGAAAGCCAAGAAGCAGCAAGGTTTGAAGATACAGACATTAATTGAGCTCTATTTGGAATTGCAGAAGCATCATACAACAACTGAAACTGCTTATTCTCTATTCTACTGGACAACTTCTTCTGGTTCATTGGAGAATCTAGCAACTCATTAAAAGAAACCACCTCTGCTGGAGAAACACAGGTATTGAAGTGGCCCAGTGGATGGAAAAGATGGTGTTTAGTGTTGGTAGCAAAGCCTGACATAGAAAATGAAGCCAGGAGAGCTGCTGATGAGTGTTGTGATGAACTGCGAAGCCCCAGGTCACCTCTACTCATTATCAATCGAGCCTGTTGCCAAACTAAATCAGATGGGTCAATGGACATGTTGTCTGAAAACATTTGGTGGTCTGCATCACCAAAAGGTTACAAACCTTCCAATGCTAAAGAAGGGAGAGGGGGGGTTGCACCCGGCAATATCGACCATTTTACAGAATCCCCCTCCACATTGGAGAAGTAATAGCAGAGCAACTTGAGAATCAACTGAACCTACATCCTTCAACAGTGCCAAAAACTTGGAGGCTTTAATCTTTTTTCCGCAATGGACTTGGCACAAAAAATAGGATCTCCAATCAGAGTACCTAAAATATCAAAGTCTAGTGTATTTGACTTTATTTAACTCAATGTCTGGAGGAGAACCAGGTTTATCTTTGGACAGGGCAGCCAGGTTATCACCAGCAATGAACTTGGAGACTGCTTTTGGAACCTTTCCTGATGCTAAAAGATTCACAATACCTTTTTAAGTGAAGAACAGATAGGTGTCTGTAAAGTAACCTCAGCAGCATCAAGTAAATGCTAAAATCACAATCCGGACGGTCCACTAGCTGTTGCTTTTGGAAAGGACCTTAAGATGGACAATATATTAAAGTCTGATAAAAGAATAGGCTGGTTGTCGGACATGTCGTTTGGGGAGAATATTGGCAGAGGGGCATTAGGATGTTTTGATTTCAAAAACTGCCAGGTATTGTCATTGTTGTGAGCAATTCCTGAAGAATTCAAGACTTGGCAAGCCTTCCCATAAAGACCTTCTCATGCAAGCCTGATGACTTACTGAGTATTGTGAGCAGAACTTTTTCATGAGGCCGATAGGCTCTGGAAGACACCTGTTATTGAGAAGCACACTCCCAAAGGGATAAAAAGTGGCCCTTTGACCGCAGATAACACAGGTGGTTTATTGAAGTTGGCTTGTTGTGTCGTCCTCTCCTTTTAGAAGAAACCAAGACACACTTTGGGAGCAAAAAGAGTTTCAACCAGGATTCTTCATTGTTGTTGTGTAAAACATTCAGCAAAGTTGACGATAGAGCTTGAGCAAATGCTGGTCTAGCTTCAACTGGAATTTGATGAATGGTAGGTAGTACAGTCTAATAGATGCACATCTTCAAACAATGGAAGCTGGCAGTGGTGACATCATTGGGTGGAACATCCAATTGGTCTGAATTAATAGTTGGCCTAGCACATTTTCTCTGATGAGACATGAAGTGTTTAGAAGCCACAAAGCGGAAACACTGTGAACAGATGACCTTATTGTTTTCATAAAGCCACTCTTCGCGTACTGATCCAGATAGGAGGCCTTGTGTGCATAAATTAAGGTGATTTTTCTACATGGAAGGAGCAACTAAGTACAACCTTGCACAACACATCTATCTTCTATCTGGATCAGTACCCGAAAAGTGGCTTTATGAAAACAATATGGTCATCTGTTCACAGTGTTTCCGCTTGGTGGCTTCTACACACTTCATGTCTCATCAGAGAAAATGTGCTAGGCCAACTATTATTCAGACCAATTGGACACCTATCTGTTCTTTCCTTAAAGGTATTGTGAATCTTTAAGCATCAGGAAAGGTTCCAAAAGCAGTCTCCAAGTTCATTGCTGGTGGTAGCCTGGTTGCCCTGTACAATGATAAACCTGGTACTCCTCCAGAAATTCGCCCATAAGCAGTTGGAGAAGCATATGCCTATGTAAAATTGTAAAGATGAAGGCATCTGAATTTTTCTCTCCTAACCAACTGTCAATATGGGGTTGAGAAGGTGGCGCATGGTTTACATTGCTGTGTTGAGGAGCATGGAAATGAAGATGACTTTGTCGTTATGAAGATTAATTTGAAGAATGCATTTAACCAGCACTATAAGGAACATTCCTGTACTCTGTGTGAGCAGATCATTGTGTGGGCATAAAGAGTCCAAAGTTGTTGCATGTGTAGCTGAGTGGAGGAGGTATAAAGAGTGATGAGCAGATGAGCATTATTAGAAAAATTCAATTGAACAGTTCAAGAGGCCACTGATTCTATTCTCAATGTATTCAGAATAGACTTCTGTGTTCTTCTGTGCCATTCTATGTCTTTCATAAGCGCTGTAAAGGAATCCATTGACATTTGACTGGTTCTCTGTAAATAACATCGAGTCCTCCCTTGGGACATGTCTACACTCTAGAGAGATACATGTAGCCACATGTAGTGTCCCATAGGATTGTCTCTCTGTACATGAATTGCACACTAGGGTCAACTAAGCGATAAGATTTTGAGCTTATCAGTAATTTTCAATAAGTATACACATTGAAAAGTAATTAAAAACATTCTCTATGAGAAAGTTGGTGTTATATAGGATTTGAAGGCAATGGTGGCGTAAAAAGCAAGGAACAACATGTTTCAATAAGAGGTGTATACCTACTGAAAATTACTGATAAGCTAAAAACCTTATCAACAATTGACCCTATTGCACATACACACACATGCCCACACACACATGTACACACACACACATGCCCACACACACATGCACACACATACATGTACACACACATGCACACACATACATGTACACACACATGCACACACATACATACATGCACACACATGCACACACATGCACACACATGCACACACATGCACACACACATGCACACACACACATGCACAAACACACATGCACACACATCCACACACATACATGCACACACATGTACACACATGCACACACATGCACACACATGCACACACACATGCAAACACACATGCACACACACATGCACACACATGCACACATGCATGCACACACGCATGCACACACATGCACAAACACACATGCACACACGCATGCACACACGCATGCACACACATGCACACACACATGCACACACGCATGCACACACAGTCACACATGCACAAACACACATGCAAACACACACATGCACACACACATGCACATACACATGCACACACACACACATGCACACACACATACACACACATTCACAAATGCATAGTTAATGCAGTGCATATACATGTGGCAATGGGTAACGTATTAATTGAAGCAAGGTTTTTCCTGCCGGGAAGAGTGTAACAATGCTTTATTATTTTGCATAACTCTTGCTAAGCTTCTCTTCATTCTTTAAGCCTCGCCCAAACACCTATAACTTCCTGTATGAACCATTTGCAGTGACTCCAGTCTCTTGTTTCAGCTCACACAGAGTACATGCCCTCATGCTGGCTCACACACTCATATGCACGTGCACAATTTGTGTAAATGCACCTGTGCAAATTCTTGTTGCATCAATCTCTTCCATTGAATAGGTTATTGCATATTCTTGTGCACAACACATGCACAATACACACATACACACACAACACACACAACACACATACACACACAACACACACAACACACATGCACAATACACACATACACACAACACACATACACACACAACACACACACATACACACATACACACACAACACACAACACAACACGCATACACACATACACGCATACACACATACACACATACACACATACTCACATACACACACAACACACATACACACTGCACTAACACAGTTATTCAGTTGCAAAAACAATAGCACTCAAATACTCACTAAATGTGTTCTCTGCACATGTATTGTTGATCTATTCTATTGAACAGCTCTCATGAGGCCATTCCACCCTTGAGACATGACATAGGTACATGTAGCAGCATGTACACTGTAGTGTCCCATAGGACCTGTCCTTTGTACATGCATTGTGCTTCTAAAAGACTGCCTGGGACAATTACAGGTTGCTGTTTTCTGCCTCCTTCTAGCAGTGTGTGTGTTGTGTGTGTACTGTGTGTGAGCCAGCATGAGGGCATGTACTCTGTGTGAGCTGAAAACAAGAGAGGAGTCACTGCAAATGGTACATACAGGAAGTTATAGGTGTTTGGGCGAGGCTTAAAGAATGAAGAGAAGCTTATATCTTGTATGTGTTGGTTCATTGTAAGTGCAATGAACCAACCCTATGGGGACACGATCTACCTTATGACCAACCTTATGGGGACATGATGCACATACAGAGGTGAGAACACAGAGGACTGATCCTATATGGAGACACAATGCATGTACAAAGGATCAATCCTACGGGGACACCATATATGTACAAAGGATCAATCCTACGGGGACACCATATATGTACAAAGAATCAACCCAGGGATAGGATGCACAAATAGAGGACCAATTATATGCCATGGGGACATGATGCATGTACAGTGGGCCAATCCTATAGGACTCTGCATGTAGCTATACTACCTATGTACATGTGAGGCTCTATGTAATGAATGAAGAACCATTTATATGGGAAACTCAACCTGCACAGAAAGGAGTTGTTATAAGGAATGCTTCTACAGAGGATACGTGCAACAATGCAGAGGAAAAACTCACAGTAAAGTACAGAAGCTCAGTACATAAATTGCCAGCACTGAGCCCCTAAAAATGCACACAAACAGTTCAATGGAATAGAATGCACGTGCATGTGATAATGTACAATCATCATCAGACTGGTTTATTGTGTGTCGGAATATTACACGTGAACCTCCCAACATGCTGCTATACCTCGATCAGTAACCGGCAATCACGCGGTATACTCGCATAGCCTCAGGTTGGAGAACGTGCAAGCTGTTCTATGGCCAAAATTGCTACCAGAGATAAGTTCAACAAAGCTTCCTAAGGGGACACCCTGCCAGGCCCATGCCGTATCAACACTATAGCTCGTCAGCTATACGCCACATGTACTGTGCGTGTTGGGCATAATAATCATACGATGGCGCACAGGCCCATGTACGCAACAATGCAAGTGTGTGTGAGCCAGCATGAGTTCATGGTAATGCACTCATGCATGATCTAAAAATTGTGTGATGAATAACAGACCGAAGTCGTCGTAGCTGAGTGGGCGTGACAAGAATTTAGGCAAGGGTTATAGCAAATAGGAAAGCTTTCAGTATTACACGACAAGAGTATGCGTAGCAAATAGCCTTACACGCACCATGTTGAATACTACCACCCCCGCGACGTGAGAGGCGCAAGATTACTGCATATTTGGTACGATCGACTTACGAAGTCAGAAAATCAAAAGCTTGCAAAAAAAAAAATCGACGGGCTGACCAGTTTATTTCATGTTACGAGCAATTTGTATTAATGGCTGGAACGAATAACCTGCACGATTGGATGACGAGTGCATAATGCATTGTTGAATGTGCGGAAAGTATACGGAGTAGCGGGCTGGTAAGGTGGTGGCTTTCACGAATTATTTTGTGGATGGCGACTGCACTTCCTTGTTATGCACCATGGGAGGGGGGGGGGGGGGGGGAGACAGAAAGGAGAAGTTCTATGCTCTGTTGCCACATTAAATATTTCTTTAGCAGCTATTAATTCCCTACTTTCTACTCCCAACATGGAGAAAGTGTGGTACACTATACGTTATGTGCAGCTCAGCACAATGAAACCTTGGGCGAACTCCTCGGGTGAGACGCCATGACATTTCACATCAGACACTTCAAACTGTGTTTCAGCATATAAAACCCAATGAGAAATGCAAAAATAAAGCTCCATCCTTGGATGGATATCCATTATTTAAATTCAAGCACAATCTTGCATAGCGAGAATATCTTGAAAATACCTTTTGTACAAAGGTAATGTGTTTTTTTTTTTCCCCAAAACGTAGATATACATGTCAGTAATGAAAACAAATATGTCTGGATAATGAAAGTTATGCAAACAGATTTAAAGGTCCCCCCCCCCCTTCCCCCCCCCATGGCCACATACAAACACACGTAAAACGAAACATATTAGTTTTACATTCTAAAAGCTCGGTTCCTTGTCTCTTTAACTTTTTCTTTTTCTTTATTGTCATTTAAAGTTCCATGGAGCACAAAATAACCCCAATCACACATGTGCACACTAACACCCATCAAATTGAATGAACTGCTCATGAGATGGACCTGTGAGCTCCTCATAAATTGCAGATGCCAATAGTAATCGCAATTAATTATCAATAAAGACAAGTTATTGCCAGTTGATGCCTAAACTTTGGAGTGTGGCTGTTGTCATTTGAAGCATTTGCTTAAATCTCTTGTCACTATTGTCTTTTTACCAAAACACTCAAATGTACAGAATTATGGTAAAATATTTTTATGATCTGCTAATGCGCTTGTTAAAAGTAGGGCGCTTTTCGTAGCAGCCTTTCAATCAGATAGCCTAAGTGTCAATTCATTTGGATTTATATTAATTTACTCCCACGCAATGCGAGCTTCATTTCCGGTACAAGCTCCTCCCCACGGTGCTACCAAGCGAACAAAGGTACAGTCCGAGGTACAGTAGTCTAGCAATGAGTGACGAAGAGACAGTAGTTATCAAGACCGGGTTCGTAAGCAAATGCGGTAAGCTTAAACTTGGCGTACACACAGTATTTGCGTGTTGCGAACGCAATGTAGTACGAGTGTACTGTAGTTGTTCAACACTTAACGTCATAACATCCAAGCTTTAATGAACAGATTGTGTTTGTCTTGTGGTTTCAGGCGGTTCTGTCAAGTCGTGGAAGAAGCGATGGTTCGTGCTCAAGTCGAACGGCTTTCTCTATTACTATGACACTGTGGACTGTAAACACGAGAAGGGGAAGATTGATGTTGTCAATGCCAACAGGGCATCCCTGTGGCAGGAAGTGACCACCGCAGAGAAACTGCCTTCGAACGTTCCGGCTTCCAACAGCTTCGCCATCGTCAGCATTGGCAGAACGTTCACATGCGCTTGCGACACCAGCGAAAATGCCAAGTGAGGGGGATGCATTGTTGCATGTAACTAAAAAGCGTCATGCACTGTTAAACATCGTTGATGCGGGAATGGGGTTGGAAACCCTGATCTTCGTAAGGAATGTGCTGTCGTACGGTTTTCAATCGTCTCAGAGGTTGGGAGGGTTTAGTATTAGATCGAATTACATATTTGTAAATCTGCATGAACAGGTTTCAAAACGTCACGTATGTTCTCTTCTCAAACCATAAGAAGAAGCCTTGTGTTCCTGGTACAAAAGGTCTAATATTGAATGGTACCCAAATTGATTTTTAAAACACATACATGCCGCTAAATTTAACGAACTGTACTAATTATTTTGAATCATTGTTATATTATAAGATAATGATAATAATAATTCAGCAGAGAATACAAGAATGCATGAATACATATACCTTAAAGACTACTAAACTGTACATAATATTATTACATACAGGAGTAAACAATGTATATCAGGCTACATCGTTATTCTTATGACTAATACACTATATACATATATACAGTAACTAAAAAAATTGCATGCTCTGCTTAGGAGAGCTCTGGCATTACACCTCACCAGGGTTACATTTAGCCTCCCATAGATGTCTCACCAAGAGCTTTGACTTCTGGTGTCCTATGCCAAAGGACAGGCGTGAGGCCAAATGGGAAAAAGCCTGCCTGGCTTCAAAACCCCAGTTCCCATATGGAAAGAAAAAAAAAACATACTGCTAACATAGTGTACTGTGTAAGACGAGGGCCTGGAGGGACCTGGTATTGGCCTGAGGAGTCTGTTACGTGTAACAGATTCGTGCTGGACCAGCTACTCAAATACCTGCATACACGTTTAATTTTATGCCCTTGGGGGAGGGGAAGCCACTGGTCATTTCATAGCCATACACCTCCAAAGATGGCTTTCATCATGTTTCATGTATGAAATAATGAAACCTCTTGTTAGTGGACAGTAGGCACATCCAGACAGAATTGCTGCTACCAGCAATCGAGATGCTATCCAATCAGTAGATGAGACCGGCAGAACTTGTGCACCTGGACCATCCACACTACTTCCTTGCATTCATAGACACCAATTCTGGGTTTGGGCACAGCACTGTATGTTTCTTGATGTGTAGGGGAAGAGGAAATACCATTAGGCAATGAAGATATGCTTCAGTTCCACCACCTCCCTACCCACTCATTCACCTCAACAAAATTTGGGTTACTAAATTAATCATAGAACACATTCTCAGCCAGGGTAAGGCATTTGCCACTAAGCTGTCAGCTATGAATTGTCAACCTTGTTATCGTTTTTTAAGCATGTGTGTGTAGGTGTGTGTGTGTGTGTGTGTGGTGTGTGTTTTTGTATGTGTTGAAAGTCTCTTTAGTTTAATTTTCAGTATCAGAGTTGGCTCCTCTTCTTTCTCTTCTTCTCACCTCTTCTAGCCACTGGTCCCCTGATTGCTGGGTAACTGTGTGCAGGAGGGGAGGAGGAGGAGGGAAAGCCAAAAACACATGATGATCACATACACACGTTTTGTGTGGGTGTGTACATGTATGAGCATGGCGCGTATCTAGAGATTGTGTGTGTGTACATGTATGAGCATGGTGCGTATCTACAAATGGTGGGATTGTGTGAGAACTTGGGGATGATGGTCCTTCATTGCACTGAGCATTATTGGCTCTTTCCATTCAGGGACTGGGTCGATGCACTAAAACGGGTCAGAGAGCGCAACAGCAAGCACCTCTCTCCTGTCACCCACCGAAAGTCGGAACAGACAACTAATCCTTTGATGCAACCTCGGCCCCAGACCCAATATGCCATGCCACAACCAGGTATTGGGTACGAGTCGCCATCATACATGCCTCAGTCTTCACGAACTCAGTCTATGCCACCTCAGTACCCACGCCACATTCCTAGCTAGTTAGTCCAATATGTGGGGTTGACACAGTGTCTTGCTGACAAAGATTTGATCCTGTCCTAGCCAATTTATGTGTACATCGTGGATGTAAATGCCCAGTGTATTTGAATATTTGGTTTGTATAGCCACTTCATGCTACTGCAGCCTCTTTTGTTTCAGTTCTCCTCTTGCAGCCTGAATTAAATGTTAATGCTGATTTTTTGATCATCTGAACATTGTTAAGTGTTCCATAAGTTGACGCAGTACATGCATGGAAGTTTTTATTTCCAAGAAACACAAAGCTGTAACTGCTGTTTGTAGTAATAAATAAACTGATATGGAGGTGCATGGTTGGATGCATAAAATAATTTAGAACTCAAAGCACATCATTGCCAGCAGCTGAAAAGTAATGTACTCGTCATTCATTTTCAAACACGACACTCTGTCTTGATCATGGTGCAGAAGTGTGTTCGCAAGATTCACTGAAAGCTACGCCTAAGCATAAATCAGTGGATGATCACTGCACGTACAACGATTCATGCAATAACTAGAATATGAGATTATTCAGTGCAGGGTACGCAAGTGTTATGATACAACGCAAGCTTACCCCACGCCCCGCCAAAGACATTATGAACATGTACGGGCTGAGGTCTGGTGAGTGAAAAGCTATTAATGACGTATCACGCGCAAAACAAGATCAGAGATAATATATCAAATCCAGCTATAGAGAGGTTGCAGTGTCATCCCGGGAAGAGCGACGGCCATGTTTTTTGGTGACCCGAGTTCTGTTACAGGTTGTAAATAATCTGTTACAGATTGGAAACATTCTGTAACAGACCTGAAGACACCAAAAAACATGGCCGCCGCTCTTCCCGGGATGACACTGCAACCTCTCTATTCGTACTTGTATAGCTCCGCCCTTTGCGAGGGAAAAAAAAAGAGTGGCTATTTTTAGATTTGTGGGCAGGTCCGCACGTGCAGGTGATTGTTGCTTTATTGGCATATTTGCTATAACGTAGCTCAGACATGAGTGACAAAGCGACGGTCATTATCAGGAGCGGATTCGCAAGCAAATGCGGTAAGCATGACGGAAGTTAAACGCTGGGCCAGGATCTGTATTAACACCTGTGGTGTAGGTGGGATGGTAAAATCCTGGAAGAGGCGGTGGTTTGTACTCAAGTCGAATGGGTTCCTCTACTACTACGACACGGCAAACTGCAAGAACGAGAAGGGCAAAATTGACGTCATCAGCGCACATGAGGTGTCTTTGTTAAAACAGGAGGCCGCCGCGTCTAAACTGCCCTCCAACTTCTCGTCTTCCAACAGCTTTACTGTCGTGAGCGGTGACAGGTCGTACATATGTGTGTGTGACTCCAGCGAAGATGCTAGGTGAGAGGCATTTATTAGAGCTACAGTAGTGTTCCGGTTTCGGACCAACCTGTATCGGATCAAGGGGTATCCGGTTCGAATGGTCCGAACCGGAACACTAAACTACAGTGTGAAGTAATCTTTGGCTTTTGTGGCCATCTTACCATAAACGTTTGTTTAAAAAAAAACAACACACAAACAATATAGAGTGTTCTAGAGCACAGCATTGTGTGCAGTGTTGGTGTTGGTGAAGTAGGGGAATGGGAGTATCTGTCGTGGAACGCAAGCGTTACATTTGTATTGCGCGTACTGGAAATTTTATAGTCTATGTCCTTTTCGCGGAAACGATCCATTTAGTGTGTCAAAACGACATTGCAAGGCCTTCCCCACCGCATCTGTACACACTGCATCAACCAAGTGGTATCTATTACGGATTGATTCCAATTGGACGCTCAGGACTTGCGGTGCAACGACAACTGAGTTTGAAATTGCTCTAGATGCACAACTCTGCTAATAGGAGACATCTTATACATTTAATTGATTCAGCTCAGTGACAACTGTTATGCATTTGGGTCCACACTTGGGTCATATTTGCAGCCCTGCCAAAGTTGCACATGCACAGCTTTTACTCATGAATATAATTTATAATGCAATTCATACAGTCCAGTACCTCAAGTACATGAACACCAATGTTTCATATCAGCCTTTCTCGATGATATTCCAGCCAAAGGTTTCCACGCATCTGCCAAAGGACGTGATTCAGCCGTGAAGTGGACGTAATTTACAGACCTTGTTCTGTATACCCATTGTATAATTAAATTAGTCCACCCTCATGGCTGAATCACCTCCTTTGGATAGCAGCTCTGATTCAGACACGTACAAAACTGGCCGTGAAGGTGTGTAGTATTTACAGCCCAAACTAAAGAAGAATAAAATATCAGTGGAACACTACCGCAACCACAGAGAGACTGGCCCAGAGTGGCCATGGATAGGTTGGACCACAGTGACCATATAGATGGTTGGACAATAGTATGCACATCAGTGACTATACAGCAGTGGGCTGAGGTTGGGGTTTCGGGTGTGCATGCCGAAGGTGCGTGAACAAGGTCAACTTTTCACCCGCATTCAGAATCCAGTGTCGAAAAACACCCGTCTCGCACCTGATAAAATCTTCAATCTTTCGGCCAGTGAAAGAGGGCACCTTCAGTGTCATACTGCACGCAGTCCGCACCATAATAATTTTTCCTGGAGTAAGGTTAATAGATAGCATGTATCTTACCAGAGTAAAATTTCTAATCAACGTCAGCACTTTTGGGCAACTACACAGTTACTCAGTTGACTTAAGGACTGTTGCTGTATTTCTGGCATGCGCACCTGCTTCCGGTTTGTTGTTATAGTGACAAATTGTATTCCGTATTTCATTAGTACGTATATTTAGACCATGTATCATTAGTTTCAAGTTGAAATATTGTCAATTATTTCTGGTGCTTGCTTTGGCGCGGCTCTTATAATAGACAAGTGACACTGAGTATAGTCTGCTCGTAATTTGTTGCGTGGTTAGTGTGTTTAATAGAGAATCTGTTTTCATAGGTGTATTAAGTGCGTGTGATCCAGAATACAGCGTCTTTCCCTTTGTAACGTATCTTCCGAGTACATTGGATCTACCAATCTAGGCTTAAATGTTCTATATTTTGATCTTCGCTAGATTCTTAACACTACGCTGTGCGTAACAGGTGAAATGGTCCACAATGACGTAAGAGCTGTACATGGTAAAACAACACCAGAAAGTACTCATACCATGCAGCTGTGGGTTGCAGATCCCTTGGATACACTGATACGTTAGCGTATCAACTTCTGGACGTTCATGAACGCCTCAGATCTCACGAAAAGCTGAATGCACGGAGAACACAATGCAGCTGAAATTCATTCCCGTTCTCATAATAGCCGGCTGCCTGAACATAAAATAGAACAATTCAAAGGTGCCGAGTAAGGTGGAAGGTTATGGGCAAGTAGCTCATTCAACAAACACAAAACTAGTTGCACTAACAGATTCTTAATTTGATGGTCTTGACCATTTACTAAAGAATAGATACAGTGCGTCTAAATTGTGGCAGACCGTGATGGCGTCCGCAAGATGAGCGTATTTTGTCGTTTTTACAAAAACCATACATCCTTCAGCCACTCAACTCAGCCAAAGCACACAACACATAGTAACAAATTATTCTGTGTACTTGACGCTCTCTAATTGGGACGTATAGTACCTCGCCTCAAGCGCTTTTTCTCTGTCCCCCATTACTTCAACAGCAAGAATAACGCTCAGAGTCATAATAGCCTACACAAATGTCTTATTATTAGATTCTGGGATCTCTGATACACCATCTTAAGTCACAAACCTGTGAACCAATACTCTGGGAGGTTTAGGTTTCAACACCACAACATGACCTGTCCAAAATGTAATTTTTAACGGGTAACAGCCCTTAATTATGCTGAGTAAGAATTAGTACTTAGACAAATGCTTTTCTGCAAGACGGACACAGGGAGTCTCCCGTGTGCAGTCCTCAAATAGCTCACATGTTTTGTATAAACCTCTAGGGAACATCTAGACAGTCATGTGTCTACATTCGGATGTTTGGATAACGAATTCACACTACAAACGTACTGCCTAAAATAGAACACCAACAGAGCATGTAATTCTACATTCCATTCAACCAGTTAATGAAATAATCATGATACAGCTGCATGAGCTAGCCAAAACAATGTAACCGTATTTAGGTTTGGTACGTATTTCTGACAATGCAATGTAGCCTTCAGCAATAGTATTGCTGAACAATATTTACATTTTCACTTCTTGCTTGAAACACTATCGTGAATTTGGTATTAATGTTGTTTAGTTATTAATATTTCCTAATATCAAATGTGGTCATGACTTTATAGCATGTACATGGCGTGCCTAATCGTTTGAAATCAGTTTCATTCATGTGGTTTTATAGCTCTTCCAAGCTGTTGCAATTGTAAAATATAGCTGTGCTTTATCATTGCCTGCTCCTCTATGCTTAGGGAATGGGTTGAGGCTCTCAACCAGGTTCGGCTGCCGAACAGAGACCAGGATTATCCACCACCAACATACGCAAAGACGGAACCAATTCAAGCGCCTTTTTCAACGAAGGTACCACCTCAGCCCCAGTCCCAGTACTCTGCGTCGCAGCCAGCTGTGCCTCCACCCATGCCCCAACCTGCCCAGCCCCACTCGTATACACCGCAGGCAGGCCTACCCATGCCACAGCCATCACTGCCGCTGGGTGGTCCACGCCCCTACGTGCAGCCTGGCCCGCCCATGCCACACCCCTACGTGCAGTCTGGCCCGCCCATGCCACGCCCCTATTTGCAGCCTGGCCCGCCCATGCCACGCCCCTATTTGCAGCCTCGGTATCCTCCTCAACAACCACAGGGTTACTGCAGGCCACCCCCTGCCCACTACTACCCGCAATGCCCACCTCCAAGGCCCGCCCAGTGCCCACCCCCTGGATTCCCTTACTACCAGCAACGTCCCACCCAGCAGTCGTCCATTAACGTAACGGTTATTAACATCTGAGAGGACATTATTTGTGCCTTTGCTGACTGCTGGTGACATAAAACTTTTATGTCGTTATTTTTATCACAATTGCTTGCATGTATGCTGTCTGCTGTTGTGCTGTGATGTCACAGTTGTTTCTAAAACATCTTTTGTGTAACTATAAGTCCAGATTGCATGTGGGATACAGTGGTTAACACAATAATTGGATTACATGTACTGAATAGTACATATTGCACACATAGCTTCAATCTATGTCGCAGAGTCACTGCAGACTGGATCTAAAGAGTCCACCTGGAGTTGGAGGGCAGTAGCAGGTGATGTCACATGATACACCCTCTCCTCTGCCACCATCAGTCTATCCAGCTGGTCACACTCAACAAACCTATACTGTTCAAGGACAAATGGGGTGATGTCAGTGATCCCTACTATCCACTCTTGTCCATACTTGCTTAGCACCTGGAGAAGTACAATTGGTAAAGAGTGATCATTTGTGCGAGTCCTCACTTTATCTTAGTTCTATGCATTTGGATCAGTTTATACATTCCACGTTTTTTTTGTTCAGTATGACATAACTTCTGTTACATTGAGGTCTCTTCATCTCACTGTATTTGTATGTTTACTAAAATAACTGATGTATCATATGCTTTAAAATACATCAGCTGGCATTTAAATATATAATTACAGTGCGGCAGAAGTTCTAAAACTCCACCCAGGCAAAAGGCACCTTGTTGAGCTGGGTAGGGTCCGGAAGGGGAGTTACTATAGCTGGAGACAACAGGCAATTGCCTGGCTTGCCTGGTGGGCTTCGCCAGCCATGAATTATGAATCAACTATATAAATGACACTATAAGACAACCAGGATCTATGGACTTGACGTGGTTTGAGCCACACCCACCTCATTTTTCATTCCAAGCTGAATGGCTCTCCTTTTCATTGGTCCACCGTGAGGGTTGTGGTCAGGGTCCCACTGTAGCCGCACATCCGAGCTTCCACACCCAAGTTCCTTCTCCTGTGCTCCAGTCACAGCTTTGGAGAGGATGTGGTTGAAACCTTCCCTCTTAATTCTCACAGCCAGCACCCTCTCTTGATTCTTCTTTGATGCCCATCCACATCTGAACATCATCCATAGGAAGTTGGTTTTGATCCATGACATCCTTGCATAGGAGAAGTGGTCTCCTCCAAACCTGATATGTGTGCAAAGAAGTTAGACGCTGTGCACACTGCTGATTGGCTACTTTAGCTTGAAGGCAGCAGCCGCTGTCATACAAGAACTGCTTTCAGCACCACCATTACACGTTAGAAGTGTATTTGAGCACAAGGACGCACAAGGACTGGTTTCCTATATCGAATGCTACACGTTTGGAACGAAGGATTGGATGTATACATGTACAGTACGAGAAATTAAGTGCACTAAAATAGGTGCTCTCGGAAAATAAAACGAAGGCTGACATGCACATTTAAAAAAAGTGACAATTGTATGTGGTTATGTGTAATGTTTGCACTAGCTGTTTAGCATAAGACTTGTTGAAAAACACCGTTTGTTCGCAGTAGTTGCATATGGGCTCATACGTTACGCATGCATGCATAGTATATGCTATGGTCACAAGGGAATGACTTATACCATCCAGCGCTAACGTGCAGTCCTTTGTCGTGTGAGTAATAAGATAAGAAATTTCTACTTTCGATTTACAGTGGACACAGTGCGTCAAATCAATCATTGATTCACAATTGATTTGACAGTAAAATCAAGCGCAAATCAAGCGGACTTGTGAAATTATGCATTGATTTAACAATTGATTTCAAATCCGTTGTGAAATCAATAATTGATTCGACGCGTTGTTTTGCTGTGTCCCATACATGTAAACTAAAGTGCGTCCGGCACTCACGCGGCCATAGACAAATTTGGAGAACGCGCGGGGGTTTGGGGGATAGTTTTTCTTTATATCAAGATATCAAGCCCTCCCCCGTCGGGAGTAGCGTAGGAACGTTCATAGGACTGGAGGTTCAGAGGGTGTGGCCAATATAAATTCACTGGAGACAAGATTTGGGATAAGGGTTGGGGGGGGGGGGGGGGGGGGGGATATGCGGCTGTGATCGACATACGCGCACCAGCGCACTCGTTGCTGCTGTACTTGGATACGCACGCACACTTACCTCTGGTTCTTAACGGCGTAATCGGCGATGTTGGGGCAGAAAGCCTGGTAAACCACCACGGTATCGTCATCGTACTGGGCCAGGATGTGGCGACCCGCTGGCGGCCAGAAATTGTCTTTCTGCTCCTGATACAACTGTACCCGCCACTCCCGACAAGCCATCACTCTATAACCACGCCCACCCAACCTATTATAGTGCTGTGAGAATAATGCATGCTATGCACTATTCTCACAGCACTACTGATAAAAGTGCATCTTTAAAGGTCGGGAAGGTCACAACAGTGTACATTACTAAGTGAAGATAAGGTGATTTGAAGCCACTACGTGCGTGCTGTCATACAGTAGGCCTACGTGGTCGTGCTCAGGCTTTTAACAATCAATCAAGGATAATTTACAAGCACTAGGGGTTTTAATTTATTGATATCTGATGTCATTGTGTACATGTAGCACGTTTACGCATTAGGGTCTATACGTACTGTTGTCATAGTGTAGCACGTTTACGTATTAGGGTCTATACAATGTAATACCAGAGATAATTTTTTCCGGAGCGCCGTTTTTTGTGGGACAGTATCTTACGAATCGATGGTCTTTTCTGTTTGAAAATGGCTCTATAACGTGCAAGATGGTTAAATTGTAGCGTGGTGTTGTTTGTTTGTAACGGCAGTGCTCAGAACCGCTCCAACAGAATGTTGGATATGGTAATTTTGTGGGACAGTGTAACCTTTATCGTGTAAGCTAGATCGCTAAATCTAACGCTGTCTTGTAGCTCTTGGTTCATATTTTAGCATCCGAATATTTTTATATCTAGCGCGCGACTACGTTACGGCTTGTATTGTGTCAAAGGTGATGGTTTTACGGTTGTTTCTAACTTGCTAGCCCATTTTGCAGTCTACAACGCAATTAGCTACTCATCGCCATCCTATAATGATAATTGACCTATTTGTGTACACGCATACATTTGTTGGTTGTGGGTTCGAGTACAGGTGCGGATGGCACGCTCTAATGCGTGAAAAGTGGGCTCGTTTCCAATCCCTTATATATTATCTCTGGTAATACGTACACTAAGACAACAGAATGATATCAATAACTTAAAACAGTGCTTTTTAAATTATCCTTGATTGATTGTTAAAAGCCTGAGCATCCGATGACAGCACGCACACAGTGGCTTCTAATCACCTCTTCTTCACTTAGAAATGTACACCGTTGTGATCTAAAAGTCACACCCGACCTTTTAAAGATGCACCTTTGGAAACTGGAATTACGCTAACCGGTTTGGGCCACAGAACTCGATGGCTAGCGTGGGCCATTTCCAATACCCTACCAAAGGGTTGTACTATAATGTCTCACAGTCGATGACATTAATAACGATCGAGGAAGAAATTAATTGCAATTATTAATAAAATTACTTGCATTGCATATGCATTCACTGAACTAAATTCAAACGGAACGTACATCCAATGGCGCATGATTGGTGACATATCGTTTCGTTCCAAATATATTCTGTTGTTGTCGCACGCGCCTCAGAACTGAAGGCCATCGTTAATTTGTATGCGCGTTTCATTTTATAGAGATAGGAAGAAATTCTTTTTACACTGCCCGAGTATGGTTTTATTTTTTCTGTGAACGGTTATTTGGCTGGGAACGAGCTCACATGGCGTATTTGCTTGGTATTGACATTGGCACCACCACCGTAAAGACAGTTTTAGTGAATTCGGCGGACTTTAAGGTGGTTGAAGAGAGAAGCACTCCGATTGGAGATCACCTAGAATCCTCAATTCCAGACGCCCGTGAGCTCTCCGCCAGCGCCACTCTAGCGGCCGTTGAGCGGTGCGCCAGTGGCCACAGCAGAGCGGCTCTGCAGCACGTGCGCAGCATTGGTGTGTGCGGACAGATGCACGGTTGTGTCCTCTGGAAGGACGAGGAACCCTTTCTCCGCGGGGGCGAACTCCACGCTCATGAGCCGGGGTCATGCGGCGTCCTCATCACGTGGCAAGACAAGCGTTGCTCGGAAGCCTTCTTGACCTCCCTGCCTTCTACGAGTACGTCCGTGCCCGTGAGTGCGGGTTACGGTTGCGCGACGTTGGCATGGTTACAACGGTATTGTCCTGAAGACCTAGCTAGGTATAACCGAGCGGGCACAATTATGGACCTCCTTGTGTGGAGTCTTTGCGGAAAATTAAAGATGTCCGACCAAAATGCAACCAGTTGGGGCTTCTACGACCCTATATGCAAGCAGTGGGACGAGAGCACGTGAGTTGGGATCTCCGTTTGGCCTGAATGTAATTGTTACGTCGTAGACTATTGCAGGCAAGAGTGCCCACCAAGCTCCTCCCACCAACAGTCTCCGTTCCGCACCGGGCAGGTACCCTGCTCATGGACTGGCTTGGCATACGCGAAGGTACTCCTGTAGGTGTTGCCATGGGAGACATGCAATGTTCTGTTTATGCGGCGCAGCCTTCGCGCACTGATGCAGGCAAGTTCCTCTCCCGAGAGAAATATTGATTTATTATGGCCTTTTCCCATAGTTTTAAATATTGGTACCGCAGCTCAGCTTGTGGTCATATACACAGACCATTCACTACGTTCAAATCAGTTATTTCGGCAATCGCTTACAGACGTTCCATATTTCTCTGGTGACTATGCAAAGGTTGCAGCCTCGTTGAGCGGAGGGAATGTCATAGCAACATTTGTCTGCATGCTCCAAGGTTGGCTGGAGGCCATGGGTATCGACCGCAAGACGATTGGTGACGCGGATATTTATGAGAGGCTCATGACTTGTGGGGCCGAGAAGTGGGACACGACGCTGTGCGTGGACCCTGTGTGGTGGGGAGAGAGACACACCCCTGAGGCAAAGGGGAGTGTGACAAATATGGCTGAGGACAATATGACGTTTTCTGACTGGTGCAGTGCCTTGCATCGTGGTATCGTCCAGAACCTAAGTAAGATGATGCCAGAGGAGGTCCTCCTTGAACATAAGGTACGTTACACCCTTGTATTGGTGCTGTGGCTCAGCACTGTGTGTGTGTTTGTGTGTGTTTGTGTGTGTGTGTTTGTGTGCGTGTGTGTGTGTGTCTGTGTGTGTGTGTCTGTGTGTGTGTTTGTGTGTGTGTATGTGTTTGTGTGTGTTTGTGTATGTGTGTCTGTCTGTGTGTGTGTGTGTGTTTGTGTGCATGTGTGTGTATGTGTGTGTATGTGTGTGTGTGTTTGTGTGTGTGTGTTTGTGTGTGTGTTTGTGTGTGTGTGTTTGTGTGTGTGTGCGTGTGTGTGTGTCTGTGTGTCTGTGTGTGTGTGTGCATGTGTGTCTGTGTGTGTGTGTTTGTATATGTGTTTGTGTGTGTATGTGTGTGTGTGTGTGTGTCTGTGTGTGCGTGCGCACGCTACGGGCAGTTGTCTTGGATGCATATTTAATAGGGGTGCATTTAAATAAAATCAATTGATACTTAAAATCGATTGATACTTAGTTCACGCAGGGCTAAAGGGCTGCATGGGGACAACATAATGATGCTGTAGTTTCTGGCAGTGTGACTCATTACTCCTCATTTGTGCATTACTCAGATTGAGAGATTGCTTGGAAGTGGCCGTACTTTGCATAAGAACACTCTACTACAGAGGCATGTCACAAGCATCTTTAAACGTCCACTGGTTCTAAGGGAAGAGGTGGATTCTCCTCTAGGGGCAGCAATGGCTGTGTCCACACTGTGTGTTGATCAATGTTGATCGAACTCACTGAAGACAGTGTGTTTTGAAAAATTTTATGTGCTGGGACAGGTTAATTGAAGTATCCAGCTATTTCCATCTTGACCCTTCTTTTTATGCAAAAAATAAATAAATCACTACTAAAAATGAGTGAATTGGAAATCAACATAATAATGTTTTTAACTAACTGGTAAGTGTACGAGACATTCAAAAACTCTAGAAACGATGCTGTAAGGCAATTATTGGCCAGACTACATGTATATGCAGCTTATTTATGAAGGCGTGTCTTGCTTATAAACCTTGAGGGATTAAGTGTCATTTAGTGCAGGTGTAGACTAGATGTAACTTGTACATGGTAATTATTTCTTCGCTGAGGACGAGGACTTGGAAGTCCCCAGTCCACCCGTTTCAGCTGGTTTTTAGCCTTGGTTTAGCCTACAAAAGTAGGCTTTGCGAGCCACACACATATCGATATGCTGCAGGTAATAACGCTAGCAGAGCTACTCACCACCCACCGCCTTGAGGTGGCGTGTGCCGCACTGCTTGTGTTGACTGGCACGTTATGGCTGATTCGCAGAAGACTAGGTGCAGGGGCCGAACGGTCCGCCTTCAGCGAGGGCCCTTCAGGTGAGGAGGACGTGGGAACTACGGTCGTACACGGAGACGTCGAGCCGGTGTTCAAGAACATGCCCAACTTTAGACAGGCAGGGGGAAAGGGTCTGATGAACAGGCGCGGCCAAAAGATCAAGGACCGCCTCTTATTTCGCTCCTCCAGAACCGACTTCTTGACGGGCGAGGAGAAGGCGACGTTCATGAACCTCGGAATCAAGACGATAATTGACTTGAGGAGGAAGGCCGAATACGAGAGGGCCGAAGGGGATAAGATTCTAGATGATGCCTACCCTCCGTACCTCCTACGCAAGGGAAAGGTCACCCCGCTCAGGCCGTCGTTCCGATGGGGCGGAAGGAAGAAGACGGGCAAAGCCGCGGGCGCCGAAGCGAGCGGTAGGCGACGCCTGATCGTCAACCTGATGACGATGGGCCTGATCTGGAGCATCTTCAATCGCATCAACTTCTTCGTGCGCTACCTCTCGCTCGTCCTCGTGGTGACCGACTGGCTCACCGGGGCCCACCTCTTCGTCAAGTTCTTCACCTGGGCCCTCCTCAACAAGCAGACCATGGCGGACCAGTACGTGGAAACGCTCGAACACTGCAAGGGGGCGGTGGCCGACCTCCTGAGGGTGATGTCTGACCCCGGGAATGTCCCCGTCCTCATCCACTGCGCCCACGGGAAGGACAGGACTGGGATGGTGGTGGCCCTTGTCCTGGCGTGCCTGGAGATCGAGGACGATGTCATCTTCCAAGACTACGCCCAGTCAGAGGTATGTTGGGGTATGTGATGTTGTGTGTGCAGGAGGGGAATGGTGAGGTTTGGAGAGTTTAGTCGTCTGTGAAGTTTGTGGCTGCTGAGTTTGTGTGCATTGGGAAGTGTGGTCTATGGGCGTAGTATTGTGCAAGGCTTTTATATGGTCAGTTGCCGGATTAGAGGGTTTGTGGTGAGTTGAGGTGTGAGGGAGGACCTTTGAAAGATTGGGGAAATGATGTGTGTGGCCAATGGAAGAGTTTGGGGGAATGGTATTGTAGTTCAGTGTCATCAAGGGGGTGAGGTAACCTGGTGTATGTGACCTCCAGCATATTGGTGCATGACCTCCAGCATATTGGTGCATGACCTCCAGCATATTGGTGCATGACCTCTAGCATATTGGTGCATGTGACCTCCAGCATATTGGTGCATGTGACCTCTAGCATGTTGGCGCATGTGACCTCCAGCATATTGGTGCAGGTGACCTCTAGCATGTTGGTGCATGTGACCTCTAGCATTTTGGTGCATGTGACCTCTAGCATATTGGTGCATGTGACCTCTAGCATATTGGTGCATGTGACCTCTAGCATGTTGGCGCATGTGACCTCCAGCATATTGGTGCATGACCTCTAGCATATTGGTGCATGTGACCTCCAGCATATTGGTGCATGTGACCTCTAGCATATTGGCGCATGTGACCTCTAGCATGTTGATGCATGTGACCTCATGCATGTTGGTGTATGTGACCTCTAGCATGTTGGCGCATGTGACCTCTAGTATGTTGATGCACGTGACCTCGTGCATGTTGGCGCATGTGACCTCTAGTATGTTGATGCACGTGACCTCTAGCATGTTGGCGCATGTGACCTCTAGCATTTTGGCACACGTGACCTCTAGCATGTTGGTGTATGTGACCTCTGGCGCACGTGACCTCTAGCATGTTGGCGCACATGACCTCTAGCATTTTGGCGCACGTGACCTCTAGCATTTTGGCACAAGTGACCTCTAACATGTTGGTGCATGTGACCTCTAACATGTTGGTCTAGCATGTTGGTGCTGTGTCTGTTTAATGAAGTGGAAGTTGTGCATGGTCTTGGTGGGCCAATTAATTGTTCCTACAGCTAGTAGTAATTTAATGACACTAGTCTTTGTATTGCATTGCTGTTAAGATTAATTTGAAATGAGTGGACCATTCAAATCTTGATTCTGTATTGTATTCATTAAGCTGCTGAGTTCAAAATCTTATGGCAGAATTTGTAAATTAGTTTAATCTTTTATGGTTATAACGATTATTTGTGTGGCTTGCAATATATGCACAGCTAAAAAGTAACAATTCATGTTCCCTTATTGTGGACACTGTTAAATTACATCAAAATGAAGCATCCTGTCCAAGTACACAGTGTGTGCTATTATATCCTCTACGGTTGACTACACCCACTATTAACAACACATTTAGTGATAACTGATCTCTGTGTGTACACTACGACTGGACCGTTGTATGTAGTTTCTTTTTATAACATCATATCACCTTCATCTAGCCAATGTGTGCAGAACAGGGTGTTAGACATGGTTCACGCAACTTGGTGACATTGTGTGGTGTGTGCTAAAATGTTATCCGACAAATGCATCACCATCATTCCAATAGCCACATCTAACACTGTCAATTGTAAGTTATTCATTAAAGAAATTATCATTCTAGTCATGCTCATTGCCGTGATCCTGTGGGTATTGTTAAAGATATGTTCAAATGCATAAATCAATCCCAGATACATAACTGTGGCCTGTTTTGGCCAATGGAGCTAATTTTTAAAAGGCCCACTTTAATTACTGTTCAACCTTAGTCATCTGATCAGGTGTCAGAAACGAGAGACTATACTATCGTGTCAAATACTTGTGGTGTGTAAGCTTAATCGAGTTTGAACGCTTTGTCTTGATATATGGTATGCTTATCAACAAATGAAGATTTTAAGTCATGACAATCGATAGGCGTAGGCACAGGGGTCATGGGCCCACTAATTGTGTACAAAGAGTTTAATTGGCCACACCCTCTTGTCCCTCCCCCCACCCACCACCAGTCCTATATGTGGTGTGTGGGAGGGGAGGGAAATGAGTGTTAGGAGGGCCTAAAGGGGGATGATGTCACAAATGTCTGACAGAAATGTTTTTGAGCGGATGGAGTGATGGACATTTTAGGGTGATTGATGGAATGCTCCTCTATCACACATTAAATCAAATCTACACTGGGTTTCCATGTACATTGCGTAGTGTAATATTTAGTCAGTTGTACACATGCGGCCTTTTTCAGATTGGCGATAATCTTTGAAATTATAGTCCGCGCTGACTTCAAGAGCTCGTCGTCTGTGTTATTCATTCTGTATGGCACCTCTGTAGTGTCTTGCATATTGGTGCAGATCCTCTCGTCTCCTTCATATAGACGATCATCTGGTTCTTTAAAAATGTGGCTGGCTATACAGGACTTTGTTGTAGTCAACAAGCCTTCGGAAAGCATCCTCTAGCGATCTACGCATAGATTTAATTATTTTGTAGCATAAAATGATAATTTGTCCCAAAACACATTTTAGTCTATGTGATAGAATTAGGCCAGGCACACACTAGGTATTGCTAAGCGACTCCATATTCGTCAGTAATCTATATGACAAACTTCGAGAATCCCCAGCGGCCAGGTGTGGACAGAGGGAAAGGGGCTCTGTGGGTATGCTTGTAATTAGCTAATGAGACCACATCCTGTGTTACTAGGACATGCTGACTGATGCGCAGGATGATGCAAGAATGGTCCACAAGTCATTATTTCCTCTTACTGCTTAGGTCATGGTAGACCCATTTCCTTGCCCTGGACCTTAGGTATTGAATGGGTCAGGGTCATCGGATCATTGATTTCCTCTTACTGCTTAGGTCATGGTAGACCCATTTCCTTGCCCTGGACCTTAGGTATGCATTAGGTCACAGTGGACCCCCCTTTCCTTGGTGGACCTGAGTTTGCCCTGTACAATGTGTGTGTGGGAGGGCATGTGTTTTATGTGTGCATGTGTTTGTGGGTGCATGGCATGTGTTGTGTGTTGTGTGTGTGTGTGTGTATGTGTGTGCGCGCGCGTGTGTGTGTTGTGTGTGTGTGTGCGTGTGTGTATGTGTGTGCGTGTGCGTGTGTGTGTGTGTGTGTGTGCGTGTGCGTGTGTGTGTGTGTGTGTGTGTGTGTGTGTGTGTGTGTGTGTGTGTGTGTGTGTGCCAATGGGCACCCTGGTGGGTGTTATTGCATCATGCAGTTATGGCTGACCACTGTAATCGTGGCATCTCCTGTGGGTGGTTGGGTCAATCACCAGAGAAATCTCTCCTCCTGTCCAGTCAGTGGAATGGAGAAGTGCCTGGTGTTGGACCACACCCTTCCACTGACAGCCATGCCCACAACAAAGCGTCCATGTGTTTGCAACCTGAGTTACTTCAGCAATTAGAGAAACGGCCTGCAAAGGGAGGAGAGGAAGTGGGAGGAGGGAAAGGGAGGAGGAGGGAAGGGGGAAAAAGAGGTGAAAGGGGAGGAGGAGGGGAAGAGGGTAGAGGTAGAGGAAAGCTTGAAATGGGGATGCCACAGCCAAGAGGAGCAAATTTGTGCTGCATTTTAAATTTTTGGGTTTACCTGGCACCTATGCTAAAACATCGTGATGGGTTTGATCCCTTCCCCCATTTCCTCACAGATGGGTGAGTGCAGCAGAAAATATGCAGAAACTATTAATAATCGTGACTATAAACTGAACCAATTTCTCAGTATTTGTACTACAATGGGGGATTGTATGCAACTCGAAGAATCTAATACCTGTATGTGTGTATTGTAGTAACAGTTGTTTGACAATAAACTGATGCAGTTGTTGGCATGTCAGTTGCCTTCCTGCTATTAGTGATGCTTGTCATTGTGTATGGGCACAAGCCGGTCTTGCTGTTAGATCGGTCCAGGGATTTCTAAGATAAATGCACTCTTCCCTCAGCAAAATTGGGAAATGCAGATGATAGAGTGTTTTGGTTCACTTGTACATTCCACCATGGTGAGATTAAAGTGTGAAGGATCACTAATGTCTTTGTCCATGTGTCACTATCCTTCACCCTCTAACCATCACCTTCCCACAAAAACCAGTGTATGCCACACTGTATAAACAGGGCTGTTATATGATAATGATATATCAGTATATCAGTTGGGTGATGTTATTGTGTAACAGCTCTCTGCTAGGCAAACTGAAACATCACCCCCCCCCCCCCCCCCATGCAGCACTTTCACATCTGATCCTCCTTCATGTTGTCACCCCCCCACGACCCAAACCACCCCCCCACGACCCAAACCAAGGTACCCATATCAGCACAAGGCTGGCTGTGGAGTGACCAAGACATGTGCATTTGTCCCTCCCCCACTCCCCCCCC
This sequence comes from Ephydatia muelleri, assembly GCA_013339895.1. Taxonomy (NCBI): domain Eukaryota; kingdom Metazoa; phylum Porifera; class Demospongiae; order Spongillida; family Spongillidae; genus Ephydatia; species Ephydatia muelleri. The sequence continues at coordinate 3,676,149 of JABACO010000015.1, forward strand.
CCCCCTCACCCACCATTGTTGTTACATAGGGTGTGTGGCTATCTCCCACAGGCCATATGGAAGACTGTAAAGAAACGATTGGACAATGTGGATGGGAGGGGCAAGCAGCCAGCAGGGACTTGACAATCTAAGCTTGCTGATTGTCCTCTTGTGTATAGGTCTTTTCTAGTGTCCTAGACTATGGTATATCTGTTCTCATTGTTAAACCGGTCGCCACATAGTCTGCTCTTAGCTAAAGTGTTATCAACCCTCATATACATCCAGTCACCCCTTAATCAATGTGCCCATCTGGTTGTTCCTGCTCTGTCCATGTACCAGGTTCCTCTGCTCAAAGAAAGGGATTTATAACTGATTGTCCCTGAGGTACCCTGCAACGCTTGTACTTTGCTATAGGGTGGGTCATTGTCAGTTGGGTTGCCTTGTAAAGCCAGCTCCCGAGTCAGTAGATCCTTTTGATAAAGTGCATGACCCAACATTGAAACACAACTTTTGGTATAGCAGTGAGATCATTAACACATAACATTTAATTAACTATTCAGATGGTTTAAAGTTGGTGTATGATCCTCTGTCACATGTTTCTTCAGAACAGGGAATGGTAGAGTCATCGTTGAACTTACCACCAAGGATCAGTGGACAGCGTTTGCATGCTTGCTGTCTTGACTGTACATGCCTCTGCTCATCAAGCATGTACCTGTGTACCTGTTGTTGTACACACCCATAGGTACACATGCATGTGTGTGTGTGTGTGTGTGTGTGTGTGTGTGTGTGTGTGTGTGTGTGTGTGTGTGTGTGAGCAGTGTGCACTTGCCCTGGCAATCCCATTGACAGGAAGCCCAGGTATGAGCTGAGGTGTATACCAGTACGCACTCATGATGAATTTAGATTATGAAGAATTCATAGAAGATGGTAAAGGAATGCAACATTGATGTATCTAATTGTGATGGCGGCTCTATGTCTGCTGGTATTGTGTTCATTTATGTCTATTGATATTTCAATACGCACATAACAAATGCACAAATGTGAATGTGTATTTCATGCTTCTGTATTTTTGTTTCTCATCAGGCTGGTCTGGCGTCTATCAAGAGTCGTGTGTACAAGGAAATTGTAGGTCGCTATGGGTTCAAGGAAGAATTCACAAAGGCAGATGCAGAGACCATGAAAGCGGTATTTAGCAGACTCAGAGAAAAGTATGAGGAATCTGGATTGAAAAATCTGAAACTTGATTTGTCCTTTCTTTTACTCAGCTATGGATCAGTTGTGAACTACCTGGAGTCAGCCGGTTTTGGCACCCAAGAACAAAAGCAGCTTTTATCTGTGTTTCAAGATGGTTGAATCTGTGCTTCGGTTGTCGCAATAAAATTGTGTGTATGATGTAAGAATTGTTAAAAAAAATTAGGCCACGTGCGCAGGCGTTATATAAGAAATGACAGAGTGCCAAAAGTGTCAAAGAATGTCTGTTCAAAGTAACGGTGTAAGTCGCTTGCATCATTCGGGGCGCGTGTCGCTGAGTCTACAGCCCGCGCTCCACTTACTCGGGTATGAGTTGTACGTGGCCAGCGTTAAGAAGGAGGCGTTGTCCGAGCTAACCCACTCACTGCTTCAGGTGTTACTTCAGCTGTTCGGAAGAGAGGTGGAAGCTAGACGGTATGCGAGAGTGGTCGCTTAAAAAGACCCCCCCACTTACCCCCCTTTTTATAGTGCGTTTGCGTGACGTGGGGGGAGGGAGGGGGCTAACGTACTGTAATCCTCATCTTTCACCCCACAACCCTATAGGAACAGGTTTTTCAGTTATACGGAAACTACAACGGACTACTCCATAGTAGCCGACTCTGAATTAATTCTAGGTAAGTGGCGGGCTTCAATACGCGCGTTCACACCTTACGGGGGTGCGGCTATGCACTTTATGCGTACGCACCAGTTCGTGAATGTCACATTCACATTACACCTCATCTATCAAATTTCTATCCTGTCCCCAGCGTTGAAGTCTGGAGGCGCGGGTGTACACGTTGACGTAGCCGATTCACAGTGGAGGCCTCTGGTGGTGGAGATTGGAGCCCTGGGAGCACTAGATGGAATCAGCAAGATTGCGGCCAGTGTCATTGCTCCTTTGGCCAACCAGAACGTGTCCGTTTTCTGTCTTTCGACAAACCAAGATGACTACGTACTGGTAAGAGCCGAGGGGTTCGAGAGATTCTGTTATGGAGGCCATATTAAAACGGGCCGCCATCTGTTTCCTTAATTGGTGTCTCATGGATACATGGTGTACACATGCCTACACACAACCATTCAAATGTCTACCCCATTGCACGATCATTTACTTTGGGTGTTCCGATTCGCCACTAGGTGAAGGAAGAACAGTTGGAAGAAGCACTTGGGTGTCTTGCACAGCGCTTCAGGCTGATCTGCGATTCAGAACAACCCATGGACAAAGTGCGCGTCGATTCTGTTGTAAAGCGTGTCAACCACAGTGACCTGGCTTCTAAACTGAATGGTACGTTTTGTATGATATTGCCTTCAATACTTAGGCACACCCATGGTTGGGAGTAATTTGGACACTCTAGTATTAAATGGAGGATATGCAATTTAGTGTGTAATTCCAGCATCCTGTTGTAAGGGCCTGGATTAAAGCAGTGTGAAATAGTAGTGACATACCATCTTCCTTCCCACTCGTGGCACCACAGTCCCATGTCCCTCAAGGCCCATCACACACCCGTACAGCTCCTCCAATACTCCCTACACGATATGCAGTGTGGTTCCGAAAGCGTTGCCGTGCATAGCTGGAACGCTACTGGGATTGATGTTCTTCAGAGCAAGGTAAGAGCTAGTGTGGGTGTATGTGTGTGGGTGTGTGTATGTGTGTGTTTTGTGGGTTTGTGCACTTTGTACACACAGGTTAGTGTGTACAGCTTTTCTTGGACGAACCCGTTTAAGATAGTATGGTATTGAATGATGTGGTCCTGTTTGAACATTTGTTTAGTCTTGAGGTGGACAAAACAAGACCTGACGCTCATTAGGTTTTAAATGGACTGGCTAGTTATTTCCACTCATGCCATCCTAGTGTCCATCTGGTTGTCTGGTCTCATGGCTGGAAGTTCTTGCCCACACAAAATGCCACATGGTCTGTAGTAGACATTCCTTTGGTTTCTCCTGGCATAAAAAAAAAAGGTTGGAATGTGGGTCCTCTGACCATAAAAGGAGCTGTTGCATGTGACCCGTGACACGACACACCTCCGCTCTGCCCACCAATGCAATGCCATAAACATAGTGGTACAATAGGTCAAGAATGCATTCCGACAACGGTGCAAAGTTTGGCATAAATGAATAACAGATGTTTTTTCACATAATTGGTTTTGGGGGGGGTCTGTGCTTCATAAAGCCTCTGTTTGCCTACATGTGCTACACACTTGATGGTATACAGTACAGTATATGAACTTTGCACCCAGTGTAAACTACCAATGAATTGTGCTCTTCAGATTGGCTGATGATGCGTTCTTTTCATTAACTATTGTGGAAGAGGATATATCAATCGTTATGGACAGCAGGCAGCTGCAGAGGTAGGAGGCAAGATGGTGCTTGGTCTGTATGCAACTCCCATTTTTAATCCCTTTTTTTTGCATTCAGGTTTCCTGATGATGCTCTGTACTGTTCAGAAGGTGTGTGGAGATTACTCACTATTGGCGGTGGACCTCTTGGATTTGGTGAGTGCACACACAACAGTCACATTCCCTATGGTGTTGGAGGTGCCTTATGTGATGGGGGCGGCAGTGTTGGTGTGAGGTGAAAAGGAAGGAAAAGGTTGTGGAAAGAGTACATTGATGTGCAATAGTGCAGGGGTTGGAACTGGTGCATCAAAGTGTGAGCCTTGATTGTTGTTCCTCCCCCCTTATTCTCCTTCCCTCCTCATTCTCGTTACAGATGAGTGTGGAATCGTTGCACAGGTGTCCACACCTCTGGCTCAGGCAGAGATCTCGACGTACTACATTTCCACCTTCTATACAGATCACACACTGGTAAGAGCACCTCTGTGCGGTTAAAAAGGGTGGGTGGGTTGGGGGCTGGGAGTGTGATGCTGTGGGTGGGTGTAGTCAATAATGTTCTACCTTCCATCTGTATGCATGCTAGTCTTGAAGGTGTAAAGGGCACTTGGTTTAAGTAAAATAGCAAAAGAGGTAATTCGGTGATATATATACATATTGATATCCTGGAAGCATAGCTACACTGTCTGAGCTAGAAAGTTATTACAAGGCTCAACATTACAAGGCTCAACATAGTGTAACCAGCGTACTGTAGGGTTGTCCCATATTGTTTGTAAGGGAGGGTGAAATGGAGACTTGATCTCAGGGTGGCCCCCCTTCCCCCGCCTCAGCTTGGTTTGTAAGGGAGGGTGAAATGGAGACTTGATCTCACGGTGGCCCCCCTTCCCCCGCCTCAGCTTCTTGTGAACTACACTGACTGGTTAAGAGCATTTCAACGGGCATGTCATGGAGGCACGGTAAATAACAATAAATCTGCAAATGTTTTATTTTGCTTCTGTTATGTTGCTGGCTGCCTGCCACCTTGTGGGTTTACAGGAGTAATGTTCCATTTGCAGATACCTAGCGACAGTGTGGAGAAGGCACTGGCTGTGCTCAATGCAAACAAGTGTTCTCGGTTGTGTGGTGAGGGAGAGAAGCTGTCATCCCTTGGCAGACCACTCACTGTGATCACGAGTGGGTCTTTGAGATGAAATGGATACACGTCTGCACTAATCACTTCCTTTGGCATGTTTGTGAATACCCCCTTCCAACTTATTTATTGGGCTTTGGACCATTCTGCAAGTTCATGTGCTCATCGTTTTCCACAAACGCTTTTTTGTTTTTGTTTTGTGTGTGCCCATTGTATGGGATAAATAATATCGCCATAATCTGTAGAAATTATTACGTGCAATGTGTAATCATTTGTTACTGTGCTGCATACCAGTGGCTTGATTGCATCTGTTAAAAGAAATAAGATGTTAATATTATTATGCACTTAGAACCGAATCCAACTCTTGCTAGGAGGCCTTGGTATATATAATTCGTCACTAATTTCTTCACATCTCTATGCCACTTCTGTAATGTGACTTCTGCTCTTATAATTACTCATGTAACTTCAATGACTGATCTTGGGATGAGGGAAAAGTACTTTGCACGTAGCCTACGCAAAGCAATGGAAACAACCTTTGTCACTGGCTATGAATGCTTCCAGCCAAATGAAAACGATCTCTGCAAGTGAGAAGAGAGCATCCAGCTGGCTAAATGTTTCTCCCTATTGCACGGCATGGTTTTACTCTACACAAGGGTGCTTTTAGAGATTGCTGTTTACGTTATGGCTCGAAACCTCCATCACATTGCATATATGGTTCAATCTACAATGGAGAGCATACTGTACGATTTGACATAAGGTGCGAGACCTGACCTCTATATTCAATGTGTATGCAGAACCTACTTTGCAGCTAGCTGTAAGTTGCAGGGTGAGCACCTTAGATATAAGTCTGCCAAGGGAGAAGTTGCTGCACAGAATTTCTGGGGGATAAATTGCCTACTTCGATTCAGAATATTCAACCCATTAGCTCAATCCCATTAGCTCACTCCCTTATGCCAAGAAAAGGGAATATGAAGAACGAATTCGAGAGGTTAAGCAGGATCATTTTCACCCTTGGTATTTACTACAGCTGGAGGCATGGGCCAAATAGCCACCACAGTCTACAAGAGGATTTTAACCTTTTTAGTTGCAATGCTCAGTAATGTCTAATGTCCTGGGCACATTTGTACATAGCGGGGTACGCCGTTTTTTTTTTTTTTTGCGTTCCGCCGGGTTCAGCATTCTAGCAACGTTGTATAAATCCTTATCTATTTGGGCCGAAGCTTAAGACCACACGCTGCTCTTACAGCAGCGCGTCATAGCAGAGGTACCCGGTGCCGTATGAGAACCAACCCAAAGCCTTATTGGCTAAAGGTAAGGACTGTGAACCCCAAGTGCAACACGCCACTTGGGGTTCAAAGTCCTTACCTAGGCTTTGGGTTGGTTCTCAAGCTGTGTTACGCACAATACCGTGTACTTCTGCTATGACGCGCTGCTGTAAGAGCAGCGGATGGTCTTAGGTACGGATGGTCTTAGGTCTTCAAACAGATAAGGACGTATACAACGTGGCAAAGCAATCAAATATCGCTAGAATGCTGGAACACACAAAATAACTTTTGTTTTGCGTACCCCCCCCCCCCCCCCCCCCCCCCCCGGATGTACTTAGTCTCGTACCCAGACCCAAAGTTTCACAGCTGCGGATTAGCGGTGATGTAATGTGAAAATTTGGGTCTGGGTACGAGACTGCAGGACACTAGACATTACAAAGCTTTTCTTTCAGCTATCATGTGCCTTCGAGGGAGCAGGTCTTTCTATTCACACTCACAATACCAATTCCTACTATTGACCTGTGCAGAGGCAAAGGTCCACAAAAAAGTTATGTAGTTGTTTTATTGTCGTATTGTATTTTGCCATGTACCGGTATATTGTATAAAACATTATTATGTAACTTGAGAGTAGGTACATACATTTTGCTTCACTTTTATTAATAGTGAGACATTATATGGGACTTCGCTTTTTTTTTTTTTCAAGAGATCAACCATTTAGTTAATGGACTAATCCCTTTAATTAACTACGTATACACTTTCTAATTAGCACATACCGGTAAGGGTCAAATGCGGACAGCAATTTTAGTGCAAGGTATAACCTTATTTATAACCCAATGAATACTAAGACTAGAATTCATTTCCTCATGTACGTAACATATAGACCCGTTACAAGGCTGTATTCTGAATGACATTTTTTACCAATCACCATAACTAGTATTACTTACCTGTATATTTATTTAAGTTGGTGACAATTTCAATCTAATTTCAGAGCGTCTTGATGTAATTACTTAACCATACGATATAATGTTTTTAATCACTACTGAAAGACTATCAATAAGGTAGCAAAAAATGAACAAGTTTGCTAACTAAAAGTTAAGTATTGTGTCATTTTCATTTTGAAACACCTGACAATAGCTGCAGTTAGCTGCACATTCATCAATAGTTAACAGTAAAACTGAATTGCATTATGCATGATACTCCCACATGGTTTGGTTTGTTCTAACAATGGTACCATTATATGTTGATTTTGGTAAAAGCATTGTATTGCACAACTCTTTGTATGCCCTTAAAATTCTACCTAGCCGTGGATCATGTTTAAAACAAAAGAATGTGTGTCCAAGTGTGACTTTGACTTTGTATAGATTGAGAGTAACAAAGTGAGGTTTTCTATATTGCTTTACTCAAGAGGCTGTTGAGAGCACAATGACCTTTGACATACAGTCAAACTGAGTTGATAATTCACTACTTCTTCTTTTTGCCCTTTTTGCCCTTTTTGCCTTTTTTTTTGCCTTTCTGTTTCTCTTTTAGGAGCTGCTTCCTGCAGTGGTATGATCTCCACATAGATTGGATCATAGTTGCTGCTCGAATCATGTGAGACATCTTTTTATTTGCTTCTTCAACTCTACGTCGAGCTTCTTCCTGTTCCTTGACAACTACACTGTGTTCAATGGATAGGATCTGTTTGTCCGTGGGTGTGATGAGCGGGAGAGATGGGGCAAAATTCAAATTTGCCACATCCGAACTAAAAAAATCCAAACAAACCTCTAATTTCTCTTCTAGCTCTTTCAGCTGCTGTTTTTCTGTCTCATACTCAGTTTGCAGTGATTCGAGTTCATTCTGCACAAATTACACAACACATCTAGTGCAGCGCTTAACTCTTTCACGGGCAACAGAGCAATATTGCGTCGCAGGTGCTATACTAAAGCCACTCTGTTTATCTAAGCAGTTAACACTTTGCAGACAACAACATATTGATCAGTTGTTTCCTGGTCACATATTATGCCAGTTGTTAGCTAACTACGTTTTCCTGCAACGTGCAACACTTTTTTTTCTGCAAAACAGTGTACTGTAATAATTGGTTTTGCCCGTGAAAGAGTGAAATAATAGCTTTGTAAGAAATTCAAGTTCAAATATTCAAACTGCATTTAAAATCAAAGTCCTAAGTATCACATTCTCATAGTTAGCACCGTATTTAACAGTTTCTATTTGCTAAAGGCTTAACTTATGGTGCTCAACAGCACAGCATGTACACATTGTACAATTGGTCATCTTCCAGTTGCTACATATGAACTGCTAAGTGAAATAATGGTTCTTTTTCCCCATGACCCACTGAAACCAGTTTGAAAGATGGCATCAAATAACAAAATTTGAAATTGGCTAATGGATTCATTTATTTTTGAATGAACGGATGGGATACACAAAGTCCTTACAAACAATATGATCATTAGGGTATAGATGAATATTAACAAACCTGTTTTTCTTCCATCTCATTGTCATATTTGCCAATCCAGTTTTCAACTTCAGTCTCTCTTTTAAAAGCCCTCTAGTTGTGTGTGTGTGTGTGTGTGTGTGTGTGTGTATGATCATGTGTTGTGCATGTGTGTGGTGTGTTGTGCATGTGTGTGTGAGTGAGTGATGTTATATAGTACATGCAAGACATATTAGACACATGCAGGAAATGTGGCTAATACATGGGTGCCCATGGCATGCAGTATGTGTTGAATATGGAGTACACATAATAAAACATTTAACTCCAGTTCAATGATATGTCGAATTTCTCAAAAGATGGATAGTTAAATAATGTCAATACGTTTTAATTAAAGCCAGTGAAATCACTGACACAGTGCAAGGACAAAGGGTTCTTTCTTCCAAGCTTGAAGACCATTGGTACTGTGTAACTCCTCTTCGTTCCCTGACAAAGCACATCTATTGTCTGTATCATTCACCTCATGCTTCTGCTTGGCTATCACCTGGATTGCAGTTCCACCTTGAGCCCAATTAATTTCAAGTTGCTTTGAAGTGGTCGTTAGGCAATTTGTTGTCTTACATTACTCCTTGACATGCACCACCTTAGTCATCACTCCCTGACATGCACCACCTTGACCTGGGATTTAGGGTAGTGCAGTTAAGAAGCCAAACGTGTTTCAAGTCAACATAGTGTTTGCCTGGCTTCAGATCATCATCTACACCATGTCAGGGGAGTGATGACTAAGGTGGTGCATGTCAGGGAGTGATGACTAAGGTGGTGCATGTCAGGGAGTGATGACTAAGGTGGTGCATGTCAGGGAGTGACTAAGGTGGTGATGTCAGGGAGTGATGACTAACAAGTGATGATGGAGACCATTGTTAGTATAAGTTTTGTGTTGTGTAGCATGTATTTCTAACATATAAATTATTAAACTCAAGTAAAGTCAATTCCCAAAAATCCTAAATAACAGATCTTTACTTACATTTAAATAGATTATTTCAAAATTACACAATGCAATGACAAATTTGTTGTAGTTAACTACAGTAAAAAAAAAAAACAAACCAAATCAAGATATGAGGTTTCCCAAATTCAAGATTTATATCATTTTTGTAACCATATTTTTAGATCATTAAATCGCAGCACTTAGGATAGCTAACCCAAGGTTTACATTACAAAATAAAATTAAAGTTAAGTGACCCTATTTATTGAATAAACAGACCATTATTCGACCTTATTCGAGAGTCTTGATTTAGTTATTAAACATAACACTTAACCTAGCTACCTCACTTGACTTGAACTACATAGCTTATTATATTAAGTCCAGTAACCTATTTTAGTAGTGAGTTATTACTAGGCGTAGAAAAAGTAGGTCCACTCTAATCTGTCCCGGACAAATTTAATACAAACCTTTCTGAGCATTTGCTCTTTGTCTCTATTAGCATCTACCATGTCCTGGTAGGCCTTCTTAAGTGCAGCCACTTCCTGGGTCAGTTGCTGTTTTGTAAGATCATAGGATGCCTGATCTTCGGACATCTGTTTGGACGCTTCTTCGTGTACTCTACGGTTTCCTTCCTGGGCAAGTCTAACAACAGACTGTATGTCGGACTTGAGTCGCTTCAGCTGTAGCGTCTTTGCAGCAATCTGTAAGGAGAGGGGAGAAGAGGGACAGCGTGACAGCACTGTGTGGTCCACAGCAATACACAGATAGAAAGGGAGGATTGGTGTGAACTGATATGTATGTGAATGCCGTGTATACTGACATGAAGTAAGGTTAATGGCAGGTTTGAATGTAGTCTCATATTGTTCGTATCATCTCTGTCAACATTTATAACTGAGCCTTTCTCTCTTTGTGATATTTGCAGGTTAGGAGGACTTTGATACAATCATTTTGTTGTTGATTTGACACAATATTATTTCTACAATAGTATAACTTTCAGACATACAGTACAGGGTGTCCCACAATCAAGGATAAATCCAGCTGGCTAATTAACTTTCAATTATTATATAATTGGAGGAAATTAATATGGAATAAATAACTCTGTTAATAAATCAATCAGACACATCATATGACTTATCGATTAAATTATACAGTAGTGTACATGTGTGTGTGCTCAGTTGTACACATGTTCTAGCATCAGTGTGCCAATACTGAGGCTGAGGCCATCATAGTATACTATAAATGTAACATTATGAATTAGAGCATCATTATGACACCCACTGGCCTGAATCTCTTGGTAGTTATTTGGCCAAGTTATTAACCAACTTCACAGATCTCAAGGCATCCTGCATTAGGTGATCAGTAACACTAATTTTGTAAAGGTCAGTACACTAGATACTGTAACTACGCAGAACTCTGTAGTATTATACTTTATTTTTAAATAGAGGCTCCGTGGGAGCAAGATCATTTACCTCCTCGTTCTTCAAGCGAAGGGCTTCTGCTAGCTCCGCCTCCAGCTTTTTAATTTCTTCATCCGCCTTGGCCTGCCTCTCCAGTACCTGCTTCAGGAGCATCTTCCTCCTATCCTCCTCCACCTTGGACGTGAGTAGCTTCTCGTTCATAACTCGCTGCAACTCCGTGGCACCCTCCAACAGCCCGCCGGACATCTTGGACCTTTCCTTCGACACGGACCTGACGATGGACGCACCGGAAGGTGTTCTGCACATCGCTCTCAGTATGGACTTGGTACATTGCTTCAGACCACTCTGGGCGTGGCTGAACTGCGTCTCCAGATCACAATGTTCCCCTCCAGCCCCGCCCTCGTCCAAAGGTCTTAGCCGGGCCGTCTTCGTGACAGGCTGGCTCGAAGCAGCGGTGTTTCCTACAGTATATCTCGATCGCTCGAAAGTGGGAGTCAGGCCGCGTTTCAGAAGCTCGGCGCAGCATTTGGTATAGTCCAAGGCGAGCGTCTGGTACTCTGCCAACATGGCGACCAACTCGGACCCCAGCGATACGGAGAATCGAGACGAAGAGGGCTGCCAGGAACGGAATGAGCACAGAAATCTCCAATCTTTTTACTCCTTCGTCCATAACGGCTGCCACCCGTTGGGACTCGAGTGTGGTTAGTTTCTTCTGAGACGGAACTAGGATTCGACACGAAGTCTCGTCTGGTGAGTTTGCAGCGGCCTCATCGTTACTCTCTTGGCCAGAAGACGTCCTTAACTTCTTCAGACCAGACCTTGCGATGTGAAAATTAGGAATATTTGCCTGGCTACTAAGTGTCGCGGCCGTTGCCATTATAATGTGAAGCAGTTCCCATAGCAACCAGATGCACGTGCCTAGAGTAAAGTACTCACACGTCGCAAAATAACTTGACAGGTCAGTCACACTGGTTAGAAATTGTGACCCGCGTACAGACACAACTTCAACTACGTGATCCCTAATAATATAATAATGTCTTTTACAAGAGCTCGCTTGTAGACAATGATTGACGCCGGGTGTGCTAAGCTGCATGCCAGATTTCATGCAGTGCAAAGGACAAGAGAATGGCATTCTTACCTGGTGCTGGAAAAGGGTTGCTCCTGTCACGGCAATAATCGTCTTACCCAAAATGTATCAAAATCGGCAGCTAAAATTTGTCCCGTCGGACAAAATTAGCAAATATTTGTCCTATATACGTAAATAATATAATTTCGCTGCCGAATTTTGTAAACAAACTACTATGTGAAATTTCTGCTGCAGGTACAGACAGGACCAGTCATGAAAGTCAACAATGCCTACCTCACAGTCACTGCCTCCTTAGTGGCAATTATTGCAGCTATTTGTGATTTTTGTTGTGGATCACTGCACTGCTGTCATAAACATGTACTTCAGCATGCAGGCATACATCCTTGTGTTGACACAGTTACCTAATTGTTGTGGCCATTGTTACACAAATCCAGATTAGACAATGTATGTCCCAAAAAACATCTTGAAACCCATGCACCTCAGGAAATGTTTCATGATGAGGTTTTTCCCATCATTAATGATTGAATCAGTTAGCCATCCTGCAGACAGTAGAATTTGTTCATCAGCAACTGTTAAATTGTACAACCCAATTTTGGAGCTTATCACTTGTTGAATCCAAATTAATAATGTTGATTGACATCTGTCTGGTTTCTTTTCCTCTCTGCCTTCCTCTTTTCCAATTCCATTGCTTTAGCTTTAACATTTACACCATTGGTTGACAGGGGCATGTCTTTTGGTACACGAACTCTGTTTCAACAAGTAGCTGCATGGTGTTGCAGGCATGGATGATGTAGGTGATGATACGTGTGAAGGTTAACCAGGTGTTGCTGGCATGGATGATGTAGGTGATGATGCGTGTGAAAGCTCATCGACTTTTGCAGGCATGGAAGCTTGTTTTAATGGTTTCAAGTGTGCTCTATTTATTTGTTTTGTAGCAGTGGATTTGGCATCACAGCTTCCAAGTGTGTAAAATCCTTCACCAATGTCATGAGTGATCTTGAATGGACCCAACCACTTTGGGTCCATCTTTCCTCCACGGTGCCTTTTTTCATCTGAAGTCCTTTTGTAAAAGCTCTACTCCTGTCTACAAAAATTGTGCTATTGCATGGTCATTGATGAATAACATAGCATCCCTTATATCTGGCCCACCTAGTATGTTTCCTGTCCTATATTTCTTTCGATTCTTCTGAGTCTTGACAATATACTTTTCACTTCCATTAGTAGATTTTGCTTAAACCCACTCTAGTTTGTTCAGCTGCCATCTTATGTACATGTATAATGCATGCAAACACAGAATACATAACACAGAGTGTATTTGTTACCTCAGATGGTTGCTCCGTGTGAAGATACTGATCCAAAGACTGAGTTCCTGCCTTGCAAAAGGAAAGTTCAATGGGGATAGTTGCCTTTCTACCAAACAAATTTCAAAAGGCAAATGCATACCCACAGTCTCTGCAATATGTACTTACACTGTACACATGTGCAGATAATTATGTGCATGGAACTGCCCAGATTATTAACAGCTGATCAAGGTGGAGAGATAAAAGTGAACTTGATAAAGAGATGATTGCACTATTAGGAATTCACATTATTATATCCCACCATACCATCCACAGGTTAGCCTGACACATCTAATTTTGTTCTTCATTATATGCGTCTGCAAATATATTATCCCAGGCAAATGGATTTGATGAGTGGTGGAATCAAACTCTTAAATCCATGATTGTGAAGTTCTGCTACACTAAGACAGAGTTTTAGGATGATTTTCTTGATTCTTGTGTATATGTATTATGATATTTAATTACTGATGAATTAAAATCAAATGTGAATTTGCAAATTTACTCATAATCAAGTGCCATAATATCAAATTAATAACTGCAGTGGAATTAGTTAATTATATAGAATGAATGAGTGGTTTGAAGTTATTAATGAACTGACAGGCTGATATATAATAAATTTTAAAAGCAATTTTTAGTGGATAGTTTTTGCAAGTAGGACTCTGCTGACTGGTACATCAATTGTTGGAGCGTGATGATCATCAGCATAGACAGTTTTGCTATTCAGGTAACTTAACTGCAAATTTTTCAAATTGTCTGAACATGACTATTCTGCTAGCAAGTGACCATGCACAGATCTACCATCACCTCGTTAGAACTGTAACGGTTATTGGGAACTGATATTAATGAGTGCTAGGCGCATGCGTGTGATTTACCTATATATGTGTCTGTAACCAGTATTCTAGGAGTGTCGTATTTCCGCTGCTACAGATGAAATGTTAGAGGCCGCTACAGAACTATTCTTTGCTACCAATCTAATGGACCAAAAAGAGTGCCTTAATTGCTTATACCAATGCAACACAAAACGCTAGATGAGTTTGCCACCCCGCTTTTCTACAAGTACATTCTACATTGTAGAGTCAGTCTATACAATGGCTACAAAGATAACAGTTACTACAAGCTGCTGACCACATGTTATAAAACATGGCTTCACAGGTTTGTTACCTTCCTTTGAAATGACCATTCTTCATGTCCCACATGGTGCAGTCATGATAACAGCAGACTTGTAGGTTTTGCATGCATAGGGATTCTAGGGAGAGCTTATAACAACACGGTACTGTTTTTGACGCTAACAGTATTATTCATGATTTGGCAACAGGTTTTACAAAACAGTTATAGATTCATATAAAATAATTCACTTTGTTCCTGTTAAATCTGAGCATTGCACTGTTATAAAAGGGTAATATAAAAAGATATATAACTCAGCTGTGATTTCGATGTATCTTGAGATGCTATTTGTATGCGCGTTTGCTGGAATCTGAACCTGCGTCAGCAGGTTCAATATAGGATTGATTGAGGAGGTCATGAATGTCATTAAAAATTTTCAGTTGCGTCGCGAGGGACAACGAAGAAACGGATAGCTTTTCTCTTTGCAGCAATCGAACGACAACACCAAGATCTACGTTTTGGTGCTAGTTTCATGTCTTAAAACTATGCCCTTCTAGACCAACTAAGAACCTGTTTCTCGTGGCCCATGCCCAAAAAAATTGTTGGTCGTCTTCTTCTTCTCCGTCAAGTATAACTCACGCTAGGAATGGTTTTAAAGAACGGCGATAGTACCAATCGCTTCAGAATTTACCGGCGCGGTGCCCCTTAAGGTAATAAAGAAGCTACAACGAAAAAGTCCTATATACGGTATGGGTATATTACTATGTTCTAAATACAGGAGTATGGATAATTTTAGGCAGTATAAATACTCCAACAGGCACAAAATTTATTTTGGTGTAGTCGTTACTTATTTTGGCTAGTGAAGTTGTTTTTCTAAAATGCCTTCGCGTAATCGAAAGAAGAGAACGAAGCTACGAGCGGAATACCTCCAAAAGCAAGAAGAGAACAAGGCTAAAGCCCGAGAGCGCTACAAGGCCGACCCTGAAAAAAAGAAGGCCTCTGTACGCGAGAGCTACAAGGCCGATCCTGAAAAAAAGAAGGCCTCTGTACGCGAGAGCTACAAGGCCGATCCTGAAAAAAAAGAAGGCCTCTGTACGCGAGAGCTACAAAGGCCGATCCTGAAAAAAAGAAGGCCTCTGTACGCGAGAGCTACAAATCGCAAATATTGAACCTAAGCGTGCTGCTAAAAGGCAGCGATATGGAGAGGACCTCGAGGAGAACCGTGCTGCTAAAAGGCAGCGATATGGAGAGGACCTCGAGGAGAAACCGTGCTGTTAAAAGGCAGCGATATCAAGAGAGTGTCGAGGAGAACCGTGCTGCTAAAAGGCGGATATACAGGGGTAATTCAGCTACCATTAAGGCAGCTAGAATGAGTCGGTATTGGAAGGGTCGTAGAACTACCACTACCACTACCACTACCACTACCACCCAAAGGTATGTTATAGCATGCTGTATGTACTACCATTTAAAAATCTAAGGGCTGCTATGCACGTGGCTCATGGCTTCCTGTCATGCACACATTAACACTCTTGTATGCTTGCATGACATATTATCAGATGTACAGTATGGCTTCCTACACGGGATGTTCCCTGGTAAAGGTCAATGTTTGTACAAAAGGTTATTTGTACATGTACATGCATCTGTGTCTGTTACATTGTAAATGTGATGTGCAATAAAGGACTATACACATGTGTGTACTACTGTAATTGCATTTTCAGAAATTAATTAACAAGTCAGTCATGCGCATCCAACCCTTGCATGCAGCCGATTATCAGATGTACAGTAAGGCTTCCCACAAGTAAAAGTTCCCCATGTACATGTAAAGGGTACAAAAGGTAATTTGTGTCTCTCACATTGTTTTTAAAGGTCCACTACACATGTGTGTACAGAAAATTGAGTTGTATGAAAATAAAATAATTCACGTTATGCGCAGTTGGTAAAATGTTTTGATACATGATAAGGCATAATGTGTGGTAAAATAAAAGTACTGCAACCCTATCTTCTCCCATATAGTTACTCCCTGTTTGAGCCCAACTCTCGCACACTAGCAGAGTATGGAGTGAGTCTTGAAAAAGCAATTCTAGGGATAGTGAGCTTCTGTGTGATGTAAACAATGCTTTCTGCAATAGCCATTCATTGCTAGCTCAAAAGGTTGTTACAAGATCTGCCCGTGCAGCAGTAAGTAAGATTAGTGCAGATGCATTACTTGCTAAAGCAATAAGTGTACGAAGATCACAGGCAGGGTCACTGCTAAAAACTATCCGTAAGGTTAAGCCCCGCCGCCCGCCTGCAGCAGCGCTGGACCCACAGCCACCGCCAGCAGAAGCCCCGCCACCCGCCTGCAGCAGTGCTGGGACCCTCCGCCACACCGCCAGCAGAAGCGCGGCCACCGCCTGCAGCAGCGCTGGACCCACCGCCTGCAGCGTTACCCCCGACCCTCTGATGCTCCCCCCAATGCTGCCCCCGCCTCCCGCATGGCCTTACCCCGGGGGGGGGGAGAAGAAGAAGAGGAAGAGGCCGAGGAAGAGGAGGCGGCAAAACTATTTATTTTATCAAAAACAACTACACTTATCACTATTAATTTATTGTTATTGTAACATTAATTTTACATACGTATTTATTAAAGTTATATAGTAACTTGTGGTCGGGGCAATGCACAAAGCGTTCGTAAGGTATAGACATTTTGTCCATTGCACATCGTTCCTCATCACATTACAGTTATGAAGCTTCGTTGACACGGAGAAAAAAAAACTTATGAAACAAGTAAATAAAAACCTTCTCTAACGAGAAAGTTGGTGGGCATATAGGATTGACAATGTTGGTGTAAAAAGCACGGAAACAAGTGTGACAGAAATGTTACTGGAAAATTGAAATAGGCCTATATTTAGCCCATTTTCTCAGGCGGTGCGCTGCCTAAATGTGACTGGGCTAAATATAGGCCTATTTCAATTTTCCAGTAACATTTCTGTCACACTTGTTTCCGTGCTTTTTACACCAACATTGTCAATCCTATATGCCCACCAACTTTCTCGTTAGAGAAGGTTTTTATTTACTTGTTATATATATTGTATAACCATCGCTTTATTATTTTCAGCCCCTCCCACTTTACATGTCTATAACCTCCCTGCGCCCACACAACACTGGGTGAAAAGTTGGATTTGCTATGAATGTACTATTTGTTAGCTTCGTCTTCACCATGATATATCCATGGTCTTTACTATTGTGCAAAGGTCACATGCATTTACGTACAGTACACGTAGTTGCGGAGATGCTATCTTGATAAATGTGACCTGACGCGGTAACCATAACGAACTTCGTTGCCATGCAGGTATAGTGGACGGGGGCCTAATGCACAGTGCATCTCCTGACTTCCCTATTGTCACTCAACCATACTATGGGCTACCTGGCTGCCAGTGACTAGATAGATGATGAAACAGTCAGTGGAAGGGAGCAATCTGCAGCTATTAAGGAGCTTATCCACGAAACTGAGTGCATGTGTAGTCTACACTCCACTGTGCCTGCATCCGGCATGCCACTGTGCATTTCAGAAGGCATGTTATACGACAGGGGTCACAGGCACGTGATTGTGTGTGGGGGTGGGGTGCTCGTGCAGCCCTTGCGTAATGTCGTATGATTGATTAATTAGACTATACATGTACGCAAAACGGTCACAAATTCTCGTGTGGAATGGCGTACAAACCTCTATCGATAGCTGCCACGGACGAGATCGCATTCGGCGAAGACGACCACACCAAAGAGGGGGAGGCGGCCATCGAGACGTCGGCTGAAGCTACGCATACGCGTTGCGGCAGCAGTTCCGTTAGAAATGCGAATAAGAACGTGTACGGCCTGGCTTTCTGCTTTTTCACCAACTCGTGCGCGTACTTGGGATTGCAGAACATCCAGAGTAGCATCAACATGGACGCGGGACTTGGCCTTGTGTCGCTGGCCGTCCTCTACGTAGGGCTATATGGCTTCAGCCATCTGCACAGTCGGCATCGTCAAATCAGTGGGCTCCAGGTACACGGTGATCTTGGGATTGGTCGGGTATCTCGTGTACATGGTGCTCAACTACTATCCAAGCTGGTACACGCTCATTCCCGGGTCGCTGGCAGCTGGGTTTGGCACGGGGCCGATCTGGATCGCAGGCAACTGTCACGTCATCGCGATAGCGGAAAGGATGGCTCCGATCCTGAAGGAGCGCAAAGAGGTACTGATCGCGAAATACCTCGGGGTCTTGTATCTCGCCTACCAACTGTCCACGCCTCCCGGTAACATCGCATCGTCTTTGATTTTCCTTTTCACGGAGGATTACGGAAACAGCAGCAATGTCACCACCGCTGGCTGCGGTCTACTGCGCAGCTTCAGCATTGAGCCCGTCTATTTCTACGTCCTCGTTTCCCTCTACGTCTTCATCCAGACCGTGAGCATCGTGGCTGCCTTCATCTTTATCGACAATACCGTTTCAATTCCGTCGAACCTTGTAGGAAAGGCTAAGGCCTTGGTGACGGTTTCCACCATAAAGAAAGTCTTCGACAAAAGAATGTTACTTCTAGCACCGATCGGAGTCTACTGTGGTTTGGAGCTGTCATTCCCTTCAGGAACATTTGCGCAGGTGAGTTACTAAATGACAAAGCCTGCTTGTTTTGCAATTAAACTTCTTTGCTTAATCTCGCGCCTTACACTGCTCTTGCATTGTGTCACATGGAACGTTGAATTTCCTATACAAATCCCTCTGTGCATATATCTCTGTACCTCCATCTCCACCCTAACCTCCATCCTTGTGCACCTACCTGCAATCTGCCCTTCTGCCGCTTTCATCACACACCCACCTTCACAAGCTTACATCAACACGCCCACCTTCACAAGCTTACATCAACACGCCCTTGCCACATACCCTTACTACACACCCTTGCTACACACACACCCTTGCCACACACACACCCTTGCCACACACACCCCCTTGCCACACACACACCCTTGCCACACACACACCCTTGCCACACACCCTTGCCACACACCCTTGCCACACACCCTTGCCACACACCCTTGCCACACCCCACACCCTTGCCACACACACACCCTTGCCACACACCCTTGCCACACACCCTTGCCACACACCCTTGCCACACACCCTTGCCACACACCCTTGCCACACACCCTTGCCACACACCTTTGCCACACACCCTTCTATACACCCACTCCTTATGACTCTCTCATGCATCACAATGTCTCAAGGGCATCCCACTGCACACCTCACCCTGGCCACCCATACCTACAGGATCATTCCTTAGTCTGTATGTCCCTCTCTATACCACACCATATAACAGTACTTTTAAGGCATATATAGCTAGCTCCTCGCATCTCTTTAGGTCCCCAAAGATCCTCAATCTGCTGTGCCCCTTCCCAGTGTCCCGCCCCCTGGGACATCTCGCCCAAGCGTACCCACGTTTTGGCACTAACATCTCAAACTTCTTCCTAACTTTACATACTGCTAGCAGGTTGCCAAATTCACTTTAAATTTGCATTGTTGTGACGATATGACCTCTCAAAGTGGTGACCTTTTGCATTTTTTTGTACTGTGCTTCCTCTCTTGTACAAATTACAGTTTTTGCATCCATGTGATCTAGTGAACAATTTTAGTATCAATTGAAAGCTCTCTCATAAGGGTATTAGAATAGCAGAGAAGTTAATATCAGTTATTAACTAGATGAGTTTGCCACCCATCCAAATGTTTTTCTACAAGTACATTCTAACATTGTAGAGAATGGCAACAAAGATAACAGTTACTACAAGCTGCTGACCACATGTTTATACAACATGGCTTCGCGTGTTTATTACCTTCCTTTGAAATGCCCAGGTTCCATTTCTTCATGTCCCACATGGATGCAACAACTGTATTTGTACAAGAGAGAAAGCACAGTACAAAAAAATGCAAAGGTCCCACTTTGAGAGTCATATCGTCCTAACGATGCAAAAGTATCTGAGATTTGGCAACCTGTTTGGCCTACTAGCAGTATGTAAAGTTAGGAAGAAGTTTGAGATGGAAGTGCCAAAACGTGGGTACGCTTGGGCTAGATTGTCCTCACTGTACATTCCCAACCCCCCCCCCTCCATGCTATTTACCATATGTGGGCATGGTTGTCAGTCATATGCCTCACAGCCTGCACTGTAAATGAGATCAGCTATGCCTGCTGCCCCATCATGTGCCTCTTCTCTTATGGTCCTTCACATGTGTGGGATCCCGCCCTCCCTGCCCCCTCCCTCCCCCTTCTCCTCCCTTCCTCCCTTCCCCCTCCCTCTCTCCATCCCTCCCTCCCTCCCTCCCTCCCTCCCTCCTCCATCCCTCCCTCCTCCCTCCCTCCGCTCCCTCCCTCCCTCCTCCTCCCTCCCTCCCTCCCTTCCCTCCCTCCGCCTCCCTCCTCCTCCCATCCCTCCCTCCCTCCCTCCCTCCCTCCCTCCCGTCCTCCTCCATCCCTCCCCCTCCCATCCCTCCCTTCCCTCCCAGCCCTCCCTCACCTCCTCCCTCCCTCCCGTCCCATCCTCCCCTCCTCCCTCCCTCCCTCCCTCCCTCTCCTCCCTCCCTCCTCCCTCCCTCCCCCCTCCCTCCCTCCCTCCCTCCCTCCCTCCCTCCCTCTCCCTCCCTCCCTCCCTCCCTCCCTCCCCCCTCCCTCCCTCCCTCCCTCTCCCTCCCTCCCTCCCCTCCTCCCTCCCTCCCTCCCTCCCTCCCTCCCTCCCTCCCTCCTCCCTCCCTCCCTCCCTCCCTCCCTCCTCCTCCTCCCTCCCTCCCTCCTCCCTCCCGCCTCCCCCATCCCTCCCTCCCTCCCTCCCCTCCCTCCCTCCCTCCCTCCCCTCCCTCCCATCCCTCCCTCCCTACCCTCCCTCCCTCCCTCCCTCCTCCCCCCACCCACCTACCTACCTACCTACCTACCCCTATCTTTGCATTATGTTAGTATAATGATTGCATGTGCTGTTGTCTATACACCTTTAAGTAATCTCATACAAAAACCAACCACAACCTTTCCACAACTTCACACTCACAAGCACATGTCCATCCCATCAGTGCAGTGACATTACTTGAACATTGCATCAGTGTTGCGTAGTCTAGAAACTGCAACAATTTGCAATGTGTTCCATTGGTCAGATGCTCAGCAGTCGACGTTGGAATACTGTAGAACTCAACTCTATTTCAGCATCATGTAATGTCATTGACAAACGCAGCGCTGATGCAACATTCATCTAATGTCACATTGTCAACCCTAACCTCTACACTACTGCGCAGACATAAATTGACACATGCACGCGTACGCGAATAATGTACACACGATAATGACCACTACTCATGTGAGCCGTAACAGCAGCAGTGCTATCAAGACTCACACTAGTGTTGTCACCTGCCTTTGCGCACGATTCCCCCAAGTCGATACACACCCACGCACGTGTCAAGTTATGTCTGCTTCAAACTGATAATACTTGCCGTGTAGGGAATAATGCATAATGGCCGTCTTCACACATATGCCTATTGTGTTCTAAGGGCTTTTTGTTTTGGCAGGTCTACATCTCAGATTGCCTAGGTGTTAGCAAAGTGGGGTTTATATTGATGCTGTTTGGCCTTTCCTCCGGAGCCATTTGCTTATTTACGGCCCGATTGTGAAGTACATACCGGAATGCATTGGTCCCTGCTCCTGGGATGTGTCATACAAGCTGGATTGATCATCTTCCTGCTGTTGTGGAGAGAGAGCCAAGCTACGCTGCAGTCATTTTCTTCGTGGGTTGGCTGGGGAGCAGCAGATGCTGTGTGGCAGATCACATACTCTGGTAAGGTGCACACATCTGCTTGCCAATGTGTTATGTCTTGAGTTACTGTGTAGATTGTACTGAATCAGTGTCACAGACCGAACTAGCTACAGCTTGCCTCTGCTCATGTTGTTCCACCTGCTAGCCACTTAATCCCATCACCAGACCCCCTGAATATACACAGTTCACACCATTATATACACTCAGACAAGCCTACTAAATGTTCCATTCATGAGTTTGACACGTTATGACCCCGTGCAAACTTATGACATCAGAGAGACCTCTGGTCTCTCACTTCTCCTGCGACAAACACCATTCCTTTGTCGACTGTTCCTTCCTGCATCTGCTTATCTTTCCGCCTTCTCCCCTTCAGACATACTCCCGCTAGCTTTATCTTCCATTATCCTCACAATCAGCTTGTCGTTCAGTTCTTCCATACTGTTCTCGAATGACCACAGCTACGCTATGTCTTTGTAATAGACCCTTATAACAGCGTGACAGATGCCATTATTCTTAATTGAAATTTTACGTCACATCCAGAGTTCTAACTATTTCTAATAATTATTAAAAGGCTCAACTGTGTTGAGTATGCACATGATTGCTACATGGTGGGTAGGGACTCATGCAGGAGCTCAGTAGTGAACTATGCACTTTGCACTCCAAGTGGATCATGACCACTATTCCCATATAGCAACTTGCTAAATATCAAGATGGTGGTTAACTTTATCCACTAGCGTGACACGTACATACAGTGTTTTATTATAATAACTTTAAAAAAAATTTCTCCACAAGGCGAGTTGTTTGAATCCAATGTTGCCTGTTATGAATACGATGCATAGATATCTAACGCATACATTGTAAAATTTCCAGTACACACGCAATGGAAATATAAGGCTTGCGTTGAAATGTATGGCTAATTAAAAATTCTGAGTATTACAACTCCATGACAGATACTCCAATTCTCAGTGCATAAGAAGCAATGTGTAGAGGACATTTTAGACTTCTAGAATATCAAAGAATTTGAAATCTTGAAAAAACATGCATTAGGTTCCTTTCACGGAAACGATCCCATTTTATTAAAATTATGCTTTAAAAAAACTATTAAACTGAAATTAAACCTGTCTATTGATTAATTAATAAGGGCCAAAAAAAAAATTCTAGAACTATTAATTGATGGATACCATTTTTATTGATAGCATTCCTTGGCCATGATATTACTGCTTGCTGTGTAACAAAGAGGTTTTTTTCTTTTCAATTGTGACTGCCTGTATTTTTACTTGGCCATTTTGCAGTTCTGATGTCATTCTGCTTTTAGGTTTTGTGGCTTACCTATTTCCTGGAGACACCACTCCAGCCTTTGGCGCATCCAGGCTATGGATTGGGCTTGGTCTCACTACAGGGTTTCTTGGCAGCCACCTGTCATCAGGACGTGTGTCTGTGATGCTATACCTTCTCCTAGTGACAAGTGTAGTCGCTAGCGTATTCTACATCCTCATCTTATTTACAACAAAACGCATGGAGCAAGTGTTCCTGTACTCTGTGTACTGTCCGAAGAGAGTAAAGTGTCCCACTAATGGAAACACAGTCGTGCTTGATGACCTAGTTGATGATATAAATAGCCAGACTGCTCCTGTGCCATTGGATGAAGTGAAAGCCACACCCATGTCTTTAGACGATGTGAAAGCCACCACTGAAGTGGACAGTACAGTCTGATTGACCTAGGTCATAGGGTGGGGTGTGTGTATTCCTATTATTATATGTACATATTTATTATGTGGGTTATATTCTATTTCATTGGTGTTAATATTTGAACATGATGCTTGTATTTCATTTCACTAAAGAATCAATATGCTCTGTGTGTTTGAAAATCAGAGCTTGCTTCGATATAAAATCTGTTACGGATAGCATTTGGCACTTGCTTCTTCACATTACATGTAGATAGCGATAGCTTCATAATTGGGTGTGCAATGAGTTGTCCTGGAGATAATCTTCTTTCTGTTTTGTTTCATCACCATTCTCTGCTACATCAATCAAGTTCAATGTTACCAATTAGTAAGTAGAGACATTAGAAACCAAAACATAAACACCTGTGGTTGCCTAATTGACATTTATGTACCTACTTGATTCTTCACTGATGCCTTTAGTTCAGCAAGTAATACAGTAATTACCATATAGAAGTATAGTAAGGCAAAGGTATAAATGTTTAATAGGATTATCAATCAAAATGAATTAATGGATATACTAGGCAAATACAAATTGTGTTATTAAGAACCGATTACCTTTAATAGAAAATCAATGTGATATAGGAAAACCATTATAATTCCAAACAGAAGCTAACCCAATAGAATCTTGATATTATCAAACCATACAAATTCAACTAGCTACCAATAGAGATGAGTGTTTGGGATGAAAGAATGCTTAATTTGGTGGAATGCAGTCATGATAAGACTGAGGATATTGGTTCATTCCCAATCTTACCGATCCCTGCCATGCCTAGGCTGTATTATACGATCTTCAAATTCAACTAGCTACCAATAGGGGCTGTAGATTTGACTGTTATCAGGAGACCATGAGGTGTGAAATCCCACATAATTACCATACATTGGTGTCTGTTTCCCGGGAACTCACGATTTATTATGCAGATAAATGAATGGCAATACAGACACAACTAAACAATGACTGTAGCTAACTAGGCACAGAACAGCTAAAATGGGAGGAATAACGGCCATGAACACATGGTGAGGGTGTTAAATACAGGAGGCAGGAATGTTCTGGAACTGTCTAGAAACCTGATAAGTTCCATGACCATGACACCTCCCTACCAGCCTTGAAATCCTCCATTGATCATTGAGAGATGAAATCTTCTCCAGCCTGGTGAATTTGTTGGTGTTGTCTTCTGATGGATCTCCCTGAGTTGTCCCGACTGTAGTCACTGCCAGTAGGGAGAGGAGGGTTGCGGTATTTGTCAACATTGGTTTAGCAGGAGCATTCATCTCTTCTGCTGCAGGATGGAAGGTGCTGGAGCATCAGGAATGTGAGCTACCATATCTGCCAACTTTGCAACAGGAACTTGTTTTGTTGACAAGCCCTGGGACCCTCACCTGGGTCTGCATTCTCTTGAGCGCCCTATTGTGGGTGCAGCTCTGCCTCTAAGTACCACCTCATGGAAACACTGACACTGCAGGAGCCGAACACCTTGGCAACCACTGCAGGTACCCATCTCACACCTGGGACCACAATAGAGTGCATAACATGGTTTCCCAACAGAGTATATGGGAACCACCCTGTTTGGAGCCTCTTGAGCTTGAGACTTTGTGGCTTCCCTAGTCTGCTTTCCTTGAGCAGCTTGTGCAGGGGAAGGAAGGAGAGCATCAATTTTGGTCCTAATCTAGCAACCTTTCAGAAGTTCGTTGGTGAGTAGCCCTATGTCCTGAGTGTCCGGCGATACTGCATTCAACGAATTCCTGGAGGGCTGCACGAGGAGGAAGCGAGGATGTGGAGAGTGCCTGCTTGAATGCCTGGAGCAGACGTTCGGCAGCACCATTGGTGGTGGGTGGTATGGTGCACCTGTGAGGTGGCTAATGCCTCTCTCATGACACCAGCTCGGGAATTCCTCAGAGGAGAATAACATGGCATTGTCTGACACAAGGGTGTGAGGATAGCCAAAATGGGTGAACTCTTGCTCCAACTGCTCAGTAGTGGATCTGGTGGACGTGGAGATTGTTGGATTGATGCAAGGGTACTTAGAATATGCATTGATGAAAACCTTCCTAGAAAGTTTATGGCATGATCAACACGGAGGCTTTGCTGGAAGCATCCATGGATGTTTACAGGTTTGGATGGCTTGTTCTGATGCTGCAGAGGCCCATGATGTCTGCATCTATCCCCAGCCAGTAGACTTCAGTTTGCGCCAGTTGCTTTATCCGCTGCATCCTGAAGTGTCCCAGGTGTAGAAGATGCAACACCTGAGGCCGTACACTTGTGGGAATGACCACTCTGGACCCATAGCGGAGGCAACCATGGGCTGCAGTGGAGAGAGATATGGCCAACTTTTGAAAAGCTTCTATTGACCCCTCTGCTGTTATGTCTTCATTAGTGCACCCATCCTTCTGTGAGTAGCACATCACATTGACAATGACTGGGTTCTTTTCTGACTTTATAGCCAGAATCCTAGGAACAGTCGGGTTCAGCTGAAGACTGACAGACTTGATGGTACAGACTGTGTCCAAAATCAGCATCATCTTCCCTCCATCAAATTGGCATCATACTGGGAGATGACTAAGAACATCAGCATTGCCATGGTCTGATGCCTTCCAATACTCGATAGTGTACTGGTACTGACTGAGCATCAAGGCCCATCGAGCCAGCCTGTTAGCTGCATGGTTGGCCAATGAGTGGCTTGCGGTCCATGACCTTAATAAACATACAAAAATATCCACTGCTTTACCATGTGAACTGTCCTCACCCTGCAGTGTGATTACTGTTGAGGAAATGCCTAAGGTGGGCAATGACTGTCACATATGATGCAAGTATTCATTATTCCTGCACTGCACCACTCTAACTAAAAGAACAAAGCCTCTTGCTTGCTAACTATGGCGTCCTTATGACCTGGCCTTATTTGTCACAAAGGACAGACCTAGGGACAAGGCTGCTGTATGAGCAAAAGGCCAGTCTATGGGGCACTGTAAGTGTACATGTTGCTACGTGTACCTATGTACAGTGTAGCCATGTCTCGTGGTCTTGAGCTGCTCAATGGAAAAATTGCTTATGCAGAGAACACATTCAGTGAGACAGAAAAAAGTGTGTGTGTACCATCATTATTAGAGAGGACTATTGTGTTTGCCATATGTATAACATGTAAGTGCAAAGTGTGTGTCTATTTTTGTGTGTTGTATACAAGTGTACTGTGCATAAGTTGTGTGCAAGAATATATGCAATTTGCTGTTGAATGGAATAGATTGATTTTGTCGAGGTCCATTTACACAATGTGTGCCAGCATGAGGGCATGTTCATATACTCTGTGTGAGCTGAAAACAAGAGACAGAAGTCACTGCAAGTGTAATATAAAATTGAGCAAGCTTTAGTACACACATTGGCATAAGAAAAAGGCCTGAAGACAGTTGCCATGCCCACATTGGAGTGTAGGTAGAGGTTGGCAACAACCTTACCCCCAGCCACAGCAAAAACCCGCCCAGCTGATATACTGATTCCCAATTGGGTCATGGGCAGGACAGCAGCCTTGGATGTGTCTATCACATCACCGCTTAATCCACAAACCTTATTGGAAGTGGGAGTGACAGCCACTGCTGCCGCACTCGCCACTGAAGCAAGAAAACATCAAGAAAACAACCCTAAGTGTTCTGAGCTGGGTTGGATTTGCATTTCTGTAGTGGCTGAAAGTTATGGGGCATGGGATAAAGAAGCCACACAACTGTTTTCCACAATTGCCTCAAGAATTGCCACCCTGAGCAGCAAACCTAAATCTGTAACCATGAATGACTCCTTAACTCACAACTGGTTAGGGCAAATGCCACATCCATCCTAACCAGGTTAATGCTCTCATCTTATTGATTTGTTGTTTTGTCTGTGTGTAGATATTATTATATGACTTGTATAATATTATTATATATATAAAATAAAATAAAAATGTAATTTGTCTGCAGCCTGTACGGCCGCCTTAATTTGACTCTTGTGCGAGCCAATGCCCGAGCCCTCCTCTTACGATGTGGATGTCCCTTCAGGAGGGGGATAGTTCCTCATTGTAACTTTCATAGCTAGTGTGTCTCAGTGTGTCAGGGTATGTATGTATGTATTATATATTGCTGTACATGTTTATTATTATTTAATAATAAACTACACATTTTTTTCTTAAATTATAAATAATAATAATAATAATAATATTTTTATTATTATTATATACGAATACAAGCATACACAGAATATACAGCAGCATTATTAATATTATACTAAACACCTAGCAGTACAGTTCAACTGTAAACAAGCACTATTAATAAAGTTTAAACCCACTTCTTCTACTCAGGATGGCCCTAGCTACCGACCTCACTAGAGAGATATATGATCACCCATATCTCAGACACCTTAGCTTTTGGGCAGTGCTGGGAAATTGAGAGAATGGAGGATAGTCTTGTGAAGGTATTCTGGGCCTCTTTGCCCCTGTCCCATAACTCTCTACTGCAAGGGGAACACATAGCCACCCTATCTCCTGCCACTTTGGGTCATTGGAGGAGTGTTTCTGGCACTCAGCTGTGTGCGCTGCAACACCAGCTGAATGACACACATAATGCAAAGTGGTAGGAGTGAGTGGAGACATAACTGTGACATGGAAAGCTGACTAGAACCTCAGCTGGACGAGAATTGCTATGGACTCTTGAAAGGCCTTGACCGACCTCCACTCGTACAGACAGGTGAGCACGCTGACAGAGCTCTGCGAAGATGTTTCGAAGGCGATTGTGTCTGATAACCACATCACCACCATGTCGCAAGACACTGCATGATGTCCAAGGGGATCCAAAGTGATATCGGGGCAGAATGGGCACACTGATTGTATTGAGGAGTTCATACCTAGCCACCACACCACTGGAATCTGAAACTCAGCAGGATCAAGATGCAAGCCCTGCCCTACAGAAGGGACAACCGAAAGCCATGAACTAGCATTAGGAGCTGAGGCAGAAAGAAGTCAATACTTATTAGCAGGAGAGGAAATCATCAAGATTGACTGAAAAAGATGATCATCCAACTTCCTACACAAAGGCATGCTGGGAGATAGGAGAGGACAAAACCGACTTTACTGTGATGGCATCAGTAGGGGACACAAGGCCACTGAACTTTGAAATGGCACTCAATAAATGGCGATTGTTAGCACTACCAAAACCTGAAGAACACAGAGATGAGATGAATTCAGCATATGAGTGATGAGATAGAGAGCAAAAGCCAAGTCCTCCAAAGCTGAGGCTAAGTTGTGCTTGCTGCCAGTGATCATCCGGAATGTCAGCTGCTATGCAAGTAGAGAAGCAACGTCTTACCTCCTCATCAAAGAACTGCAGGGACTCAAATGAAAGGCTAGGATGAGTGGTTCTAGCTAGATGAACTAATTTACAATAACTGCCACAGATACAAAGAAGAGAAGCTGCAACATGAAGATCAGCTGCAGCCACCTCTACTAAAGCAGAGAGCAAGATCTTTGCCTTGAAACATTTCTCCACTATGAAGTGGGAGCAATGCAAATAGTCATCTATTGGTACCCCACGGATCTCTAAGTAGGCGAAATAGATGACTTCACAGTAGGTGGAAATAAATGGTTGCCTTGGGACTGAAAACTTTACACTTAGACAGATTGATGAAAAGTCCCATATGAGGTTCCAGTTCTTCGATAAGATGCAATACACGTAGGACTGCAGATCGTTTACCTGCAAGCACACCATCATCAGGGTACCAGGCCTGAAGCAGAAGATTTAAACATTCATCATCCGCATATATGATGGAAATGAGCTTCTGAAGGACTAGAGCAAACAGCAAGGGCCCTAGGGGATCCCCTTGCTGAACACCAGATTTATTATTGTATGATTTATTAGAAGATAGTAGCATTTTGGGGGGGCATGTTCTATAAAATTGTAAAGAACTACATCTGTCTGGCTCAAGTAATGGTTGTTGATATACTGACCATAGCAGTTATAGAAGTGGATGGTACATCAGAGTTCTCATTGAATAACTAATACTTTCAACTCCTGACGAATTTGGACAACTCATTATCAAATCAGATTCTGCAGAGCAGGTGGCAGGCAATGCCTCCACACGACTAGTCCTTCTAAAGAAATTGAATCGTCTGAATCAAATGTTACCACATCTTCCAGATGTGCATGTGACAGGACGACTGTCTTCATTTAGAATAGGCTCACATTCAGATGAAGATGTTAAGAAAGCTCTTTTAAACTTAGCACAAATGTCAGTTGTGCATTTTTTAGAACTTATCATATCCTTATCCTTTCGCTTTCTACTCTATTCCATTCTGGAAAATTACAACCGATAATGATATACATGAGGGAAATGTAATAGACATTATTTACGAAACTCACTGTACAGTAGAATAGCCTCTCACTCCCTTTTCATGATTTCCAATTCTCTTAGAATCTGAATCAGGATGGAGACAAATCACTCAATCGAACTTTACTTATCAGTCTGACAACCAAAGATAATAACCTAGGCCGATGTCTTTCAAAGCCTGTACATTAAAATACCAGCGCGATAATAGAATAAATCGCTCAATCCCAACCTGACTCCGGGACAGCAAAGTGAATCTCACACTTAAGTTGACAAACTGGACAAAAACATTTCAGTACTACTGCTCAATACAGCGGCTAAAGCAGAACGAATCTCTCAGAACTTAATACAGAACACTCGAGCGACAAATAAATCAGAATGCGGCACGTTTTGTATCCATTCCCTAGCACTTCATATCATGCATGTGCAGCGCATAAATGAGGCAACGAAGCTAGCAATCGTACTAATTGTACGCTGCATAATTAATGAACCCTACTTGGTGGTAGTCTCGTACCCAGACCCACGCCACAGTAGCGGATGGATTACAATCACCGCTACGTGGAAGTACTTCCACGTAGCGGTGATGTAATCCATCCGCTGCTGTGGCGTGGGTCTGGGTACGAGACTAACTTGGTGGGGGGGGGGGGGGGGGGGGGGGGGATATACCCCAGCCGCCGCCCCCCCCCCTCCCCCGGATCCGCCACTGGTAACTGTACGTGTAATATTATAAGTCGACCTAGACTGCCTGCTTGATACATACATGTTGGCATGATTTCCTGTCTATGCTGTATGCACTGGTCCTATACTACCCCCTAAGAACAGCTGCATGCAACATCCCGAGACCATTGACCAGGGCATGGGGGGCAATTCTCTCTGTAAAGAATGTTGGTCTAGCGTATGATGTGTGGTCTTCACTGCTTGTTTGCAAACAAACAGTGAAGACATGGATGCACATCCTGAGAACTGCCCAGCACTGTAAACAAAAAAAAACATATGCCCATGTGTGCACTGTGTGTACATATTTGTATACGTGGTAGGATGTGTAGTGTGTTTGTTGGGCGCAAATTGTGAATTTGCGCAATTTATAAATTGCGCTGCACGATTCGTAAATTCATAATCTGCGCAACAATTTATAAATTGCGCACCCTAACGCAGTTCGTTTTAAATCCACGTGGCAAAGTGTATGAAAGGTGTAAAATGTCAAAAGAAGACCATAGACGGTTGTTTGAGACGTTTTGTAAAGAGAGGTACTATGGTAAAGGAACTAGCAAAACGGTCAGCGAAGAGAAAGCGAAAACAATTCGACAAGCGATCAAAGGAGAACAAGGTGGTAGCGTCACTGCATCTTTTAAGCACTGGGCCAACAGAACTAAGCAATTTAAGCTACTTAGCTATCCAGAGTTAGAATTAACAGACGTTCTCTGTCTACCAGCAAAAATAAAGGTGCTTGTATGTACACGGCGCGACTGTTTATTATAGATAAACTTTGATTTATGAAGTTGTGATGGTTTATGTCTCTACTGCAGAATGAAAATGACACTACCATGTTTGGTCACTACCGTGTCGTTACTACAGTTGAAGCGTATACACTCTTTGGAAAATGGTCACGTAGGCTATAAGAAAAAACTTGTTGAGGTAAAGCATCACTGTGGCTTATGAATATTGTATATCAAAATGTCATTCAATTTCAGGTTCAGAGATCCTATGAATGTCTACCCAGGGAGGCAGTCCAATATTTTTGTAACACGTGTGCCATCTGTCAGCTGAAGCAGCGTCAAAACAGTACTGCTCCACTGAAGCCAATCATTGCATCTGGCTTCCTGACTCGTTGTCAAGTAAGACCTGGTAAAAGTTAAAGGTTGCTTGATTTATCATTTTAATGTAAATACTTTAGATTGACCTCATTGATATGAGACATATGCCAGATGACTCCTACAATTACATTGCACACTACATGGATCATTGGTCTAAGTTTCACATCATGTGGCCTCTGATGAGAAAATCTGCAGTTGAGGTTGCTGTTGGGCTCGCAACAAAAGTGTTTCCTTATTTGGGGCTTCCTAAGATACTGCAGTCTGATAATGGCAGGGAGTTTGTAAATGAAATCGTCAAACAAACACTGACATTATGGCCAGGTCAAGTTGTGATAATTAATGGGCGTCCCCGCCATTCTCAATCTCAAGGATTGGTGGAAAAGGGTAACCACCGTGTTGAGGTGCAGATCCAAGCAATGAAACAGGAATAGAGTGGCACAGGAAATGCTCCATGGACTGATTGGTTGCCACGCATTCAATGTATGTTGATTGTAAGACAAATGCAATTTTAACCATTTACTTACACATGCAGATAACCTTAACACACAAGTGTGCCGCACCTTGAAGAAAAGTCCATATGAAGTGGTTTATGGTCAACCTCCCAGAACAGCACCATTTGCAGAACTTCCTAAAGGAAAGGGACCATGTGTCATGGAGGAAGAAGTGGCTGATTTGATGGATGGTAAGCGCAATGTGTATTGATCTTACATGTGTGCAGGTATATGACTATTCAGAATTTTTAATAGAGTTTTTGCTTTTGTCACTTCATTATATTTTAAACAGTCATACTCTTTTGTCCTTTTCAATCTCCAGCTCATACTCCATCAGTGTCTCCTGTTCGGCAAGCATCTCACAGTCCTTCAACCACCTCTCATGTTAAGCCGTCAAGTGTTACTCGTTCATCAGTATCTCCAGTTCGGCCTGCATCTCACAGTCCTTCAACCACTTCTCTTGTTAGAAATTCCCCAATAAGTACTTCAAATCCTGACAGTCCTACGTTAATTTTGCCACCCTCACAAATTCTTCCTAAATCATCAGTTTCAAATGAACAATCGTTGCTACCCATGTGCCCTGCACAAACTAGTAACTCTCATCAGGATGATATACCATCTCCCGTTAAACCTCCACTTGCAAAAAGAACCTCATCAGACATAAGGTTAGTTTTGTAATACACATGTATCCATACTAGCTTATTATACATAACCCTCCTCCCCTCAGTGAACCTTCACTTTCAACACTTACTACCAGCACACGCCATGTAAACATATGTGAGGCAGCTGATAAAGAGTGTCTCAAAAATGTTGAAAGAATGAAGACCCAGTATGTCAAGAGGAAACTGCATCAATGCAATACCTACAGTGCAGGAGATACTGTTACAGTACGGGTACCCAAAAATGAGCGGTCATCAACCGACATGCCACGTCTGCTGTGCTATGTTAATGAAGTTAGACATGATCTTTACCAGCTACAGTAAGTTACTTGTGAATTTTGTATGTCAAGGTAGTTACTTGAAACTCTCTGGACATGGGTTGTGTCTAGAGGTTTAAAAATTACTGCTTTGAGTTAGAAATTTGGAGTGCATATATATGGGGTACTAAATTTTTCACTGCAGAGATATTAGTCATGAATTTATTTTCAGGAGTGAACATGGCATCCTATCTAACTGGTATCTAAGTAGCGAGCTAATGCCATTTAAGGGGTCTGTACCATTTCCATACAATAAGGACCATTCCAAACTGCCTACCATAACACTGAGAGAAGCTGCTCAGACAGGAAGAGACAAGCTGAAATGTGTCTGCAAGAAAGGTTGTAAAGATAAACATTGTGCTTGTAGAGCTGCTGGATTTAATTGCAACAGTCAACAATAACTGGCATCACAAAACTTGAACAATCTACCACTAAAACGGCCTACCAAATTCAACCAAAAAGTGGAAAGGTTCTTGCAAAGAAAGCTACAGCTACATCTGTTGAAAAACTAGATGAAGCTGTGAAGCAAGGTAAATGGTTTGAAGATGCCCACATAAATAAAGCTATGAAAATGATTCAGAGCCAGTTCCCATCTTTGGCAGGATTTTACAACTCTTTATTAGGTCAGAACCTTTCCTTCACAGTAACTAATCAAGCATTCATTCAAATAATTCATGTTGAAGGAAATCACTGTATCATCTGATTATGTAAATATTTATGACAGTGTGCACAGTTCAGTGTCTACTGACACAAAATTGCAAATAGCTTCCTTGCTTTGCACTGGTAATCAACAAATAACATTGAAAATTCAAAAGGTGCAATTTCAAAAAGGAGCTTCAGACTGTGGTGCATATGCTATAGCATTTGCTACTGATTTAGCTTATGGCAACAACCCAGCTAGTCGTGAGTATGAACAGACTAAGCTATGGTCGCATTTTCTTGAATGCTTGTGTAAAGAACAGATTGTACCATTTCCATCGAAGCCAATAAAGCCAGGGAAGCCCAAATCAGAGTACATATATATATTCTGCACATGTCGTATGCCAGCTGAAGCTGACACACACATGTCCCAGTGTACCATAAGTAGTATCACAAGTCCTGTGAACATATTCCTGATGCAGT
Source organism: Ephydatia muelleri (assembly GCA_013339895.1). NCBI lineage: Eukaryota > Metazoa > Porifera > Demospongiae > Spongillida > Spongillidae > Ephydatia > Ephydatia muelleri. Next base: position 3,710,693 of record JABACO010000015.1, read on the forward strand.
ATTTAGAGATCCAAATTGTGACTGGAAATGCACTATGTGTGCCAAAGGATGAAATGAATCGCCAGGGATACACACACATGTACAATTCATGGGTTGGTGTGTTGCATGTGCTTACTGTAAACTTCATGCCATTTATCAAGAATAAGATGTATTTGCAGTTCACAAATTGCGCAACTTAACTTTCGTTGCGCAATTTATAAACGGACCGTGCATAGTACGATTCACAGTTTGCGCAACAATTTATAAATTGTTGCGCAAATTGTGAATTCACAAATTGCGCAAATTCACAATTTGCGCCTAACATGTTTACAAGATGTGTGGTATATGAAGTCGATCACACAAATACATGTATAACATGTACACAAACATTTAGTACTGAGTACTGAAGCCTACGTATATACTACACAGTTTTGTCATAGGCAACAGAGAAAAATGCACACTACCAGTATATTTGTGTGCGTGCATGCGTGTGCGTGCGTGCGTATGTTATTGTGTGTGTGTGTTATTGTGTGTGTGTGTGTGTGTGTGTGTGTGTGTGTGTGTGTGCATGTATACATGTATGTCTATTTTTAAGTACCCTAGCTGTGGGTCTGCTTTTTTATAACAGGTCATGTAAGTTGCTGCAACGGTTCCCGTGAACTTTTGGCTTCGAAACCATGCATCCAGTGCAGAAGCCATTGTGGAGTTGCATGCTAACCTGTCATGTTATGTAATTTGTACGTGTACTTTGTGTAACCATGTATGTTTCTGCCTATATTGCTTTTAAAGTACAACGTGACCATTGCCAGCTAGATCAAGCGCTATAGTATCCTCCCATGGCAATATATAATTCCATAACCGAGTGCGTACACCTGTGAAGTTATACCAAAGTTACCATGGGTATTTTACATCAAGACTGAGCGGTAGTTTACTCGGCTACGTAAGTTGCTGTGATATATGTACATACAATCCTATATGCGCTGGGGCATGCAGGTTCCGAGGTAATCATTGCATCAGGTAAACCACATGTCACCTGGATTGGACTGAAACATGCTAAATCATTACCAGACATTGTACCTGCTAGTATGGCAGTGTTTATTTATGTGTAGAGCTAAATCCTACATTACACCTTTTGCTTAATGCATGTGGCTGGCATGCATACTTTCAAGGTTGAAGTCTGGATGCATGCTGGGAATTGCAGCAGAAATAAGCACTTCAAACCATGCACATGGAACCAGGTACAGTCTAAGGAGGTAAGTAGACGCAGGCAGCATTAAGTTACATTTGCCTTTCGTAGGTGACATCACTTTGTACCGCGTCCTCATTGACTCAAGAAAGCCCAGATAATATACTCCTCTCTCTCTTATCCGTTAACCCTATGCCCCTCCACATTTCGACCATTTCTTAACAACTCTGTATGCACGACACTTAATACAAGTCCTTTCCAGAGGCAGAATGCAGATTTTACTGTGTCTGTTGTACTACAGAATCTGAGCTCAAGTTCCTCCATCTCTGCGTGCCGTATGTCCCATAGCTCCATGCTATGGTTTGAATATTGAATTGGCATAACTTCAAATGCGACGATATTCTTTTGGGGACCAATCTTGTCTGTTGACAGTGGCAACCCATATCTGATTCTGGCGGTTTCCTGTCTTTCTAGGCCCAGAGGCGGCCCCAGCATCTACCGAGGGGAGGGGCCAAGCACACGAGGGGCGCCAAAAAGGGGCGTGGCTTACGATACTTTAGATACGCGCGTAACTGTTTGACTCTGGATTGTTGCTAATAATGCAAGAAGCTTAATCATGCTCCGCATGTTGTAGCCTCTTTGGATTGTAGTAATTGATTATAATTATAGGGATTGGGGGTGGGGGAAGGGGGCGCCATAGCTAGGGGAGGGGAGGGGGGTGGGGGGGGGGGGGGGGGGGGGGGGGGCCAAGGCCCCCTGGGCCCCCCCCTCCGGCCGCCTATGAGGCCGGCAATGAGTATCTCTTGTTTACCTCTTTAGCTGTACCTATTTTTTCATTTGGCTAGAATACAGGACTGCAACATGGATCAAACGTGCTAGTTTTAATAACAGTTTTCAAATACGAGCGCACGTATGACCACCCCAAAATGGCGTTCTACAAAAGTAATAATTTCGTATTTATTCCTGGCAATAATTTCACGATAAACTTTAACGCGCACGCCGCAACTCATCGCTGATATTTTGCACACTCGGAGTTGAGGCGGGAGGCATACTCTACCAGGAGGGCTTCACGGAGCTTCGTGTATTCGAAGTCACTATTGGGTAAGAACTCTGCAATAGTCTTGTTTTCATCGAAGTAGTCAAAGTATGGCCATTGGGTGTCGTCATCGTCCCCGTATTTATAGCACTGGATAGTGGCGCAGTAGTCACCGGATACATCGTTGATCAGCTGGTGCGTTTGGTACCAGTTGGGCGAGATCCATGTTACGTCGCCCTTTGAGATTGTGATGACTTTCAGGGGCTTTGTGTCCTTGTCCAGCGGCTTGTTAAATATCTTCACGTTCAGGCTACCATGCATTACCCGGATCACGGCATGGGCGTTGCCGTGGTTGTGCTTTGGACTGTAGTTTCCATACGGCCATATCTCGAGGACGTATGGGACTCCAGGAGAATCTCCTCGCGTAAGTCCCAGCGTGACCCGTAGATAGCACATGTGAGGATCGTCGCCGAACTCGGTGGACTTTTGTTTCAGCTTCTCGTAGAGAATCTTTCCAGGCGTGATTATGCTATACCGTATAGCATCTGTCAGCTTAGGTTCTCCAGGAACGGACGGCCAGTCGAGGTCAACATTCTTGCTCAGCGCTACGTTTTCATACAGTTCTCGACATGCAGGCCCTCGGTAGACTAGCGGAGAAGGTGTATTGATTGCTGTCAATGTGGAACAGAGTGAGCTGCGAGCTGTCTACGACGAATGGTGGCCAGTTCTTGACGAGAGGGCAACGATCAAAGAGGACTTTACTCTCTACGTTAATAAGGGACTCGGATACGAATCGAGCTTCGTAGCTGAGATCGGGGACTGAGCCGCTCTCGTTATCGGTATCTTCGATGTTCCCCATTGCCATGCTAAGCAGTCTGCTTTTGGAGGCGTAGAGCTTTGCAAGTTCTTTAAGGGCTGCTACGTCGTAGAACAGTATCTCTTTTACGCCAACGGGGCCGAAAAGGTACAGCATGTCTGACCGTATTTTTTCCGCTTCACTTTCGGTCTTGCCTTCAAGAAAAGCGTACCGTAGCAAGGTTGTCTCTTCCATGTAATATCCTTTGCCGTATTTCACAACCATCCTATCTCTGTCGTAACTGAGCCAGTAGGATATAATCGTGTCAGGTTCAAAGCCGATGTCTTCTTCGGTCTTTTCTACCAGCACCTTCACGCCACTTTCTTGACCAAGAAGAAACATGACCTTGCCACTGCTAACGTAAATCGCTATCCATTGCCAAGGCTTCCAGGACCCGTCGTCTTTGTACTTTGGTCGAACGGCAATGGCAAAGTCTGTAGCTCTGATCACGTTGAATATGACAACGCCCTTTCCAATGACGGGAAACTCTTTAATCCACGTTGGAGTCAGAGCCTGAATACTGTACGTCCCTGCAGATTCCATGACAGAGGGATGGTGTTTGATAACCGTTATTATCGATGGGCAAAATGCAGCACCGTTTTATTCAACTACTCGGCGACCGCAATGTATGAATATAGTGGGTTATACGCTTGGCAAGCCTCCAACTAGGCGTAGCAATCGCAAACCTAATCAATCAGCATCTCAGGCAGGTCCACACTAGCAACCGCAAATCGAAATACCGTAACAAATATGGCCGTCTCACATTGGAGTTTTGATGAAACTTGTACATTGGTGGGGATATGCGGATATTTATAATGGTCTCTCAGTCATAAAACCAAGCATCATGCTTACTAACGTTTTGGTACTTTGCACAAGGGTTTTCATTCTCTGGTGACATTGCTCTCGTGTACGTACGATCGTACCCGTATCCGTTGTGTGCATGGGTTGTCTCAAAAGAGGCTGGCTTTGTGTCCCTCTAGTAGTGAGGTATATGGCGGCTGGAATTGTCTGAGTCTCGCTCCTCCTACCTTGGATGAAATGTATTGTCACCTCAGCATAATTCTGATGCGGCAAAATGCCCGAGCTCTACTGGCTCAATCTATCTCCCACCCTTGACTTAATGTGTGTGTGTGTGTGTGTGTGTGTGTGTGTGTGTGTGTGTGTGTGTGTGTGTGTGTGTGTGCATGTGTGTGTGTGGGGGTGGGGGGGTTGTACATAGTTAAAATGTGTCATAAAATTATCTTAACTTTTGTGTACAACTCCGTCAAGACTCAAGCTGTCGTTGCACATCCAGCTCCCCATATCCACTAATGTGCGAGGTCCCTCAAAACTCCAGTGTGAGACGGCCATATTTGTCGCATGCAGGTGCCTCGATCAGATTTGGGCAATGAATGCTAATTGCCTACTAGTAGTTGTGGACGAGCCCTCAATGACGTTTACGGTCAAAGGGTCAAAGGGTGCTGCATTGGTATTGCTAGTGTAGAAACGCCTAGTTGGAGGTAGCCAAGCGTAGCCCACCATATTCATACACTGCGGTTAAAGGATGCTGCATTGGTAACAGTTGCACGGTTGCATTGCTAGTGTAGAAACGCCTTTAATTGCACGCTGATGTAAGTGTGACCTCGTTCATGAATGATATTAACGAAGTTGAGCAAGGCTATAGGATTCCAATCCTCCAGTGTGTGTGCTGATATATTAACTTGTTGCGTACAACTCCGTCAAGACTCAAGCTGTCGTTGCACATCCAGCTCCCCATATCCACTAATGTGCGTCAAAACTCCAGTGTGAGACGGCCATATTTGTCACGGGTGCCTCGATCAGATTTGGGCAATGAATCCTATAGTGTGGACGAGCCCTCAATGACCTGTTTACGATTGCTAGTGTAGAAACGCCTAGTTGGAGGTAGCCAAGCGTAGCCCACCATATTCATACACTGCGGTTAAAGGGTGCTCATTGGTAACAGTTGCACGGTTTGCATTGCTAGTGTAGAAACGCCTTTAATTGCACGCTGATGTAAGTGTGACCTCGTTCATGAATGATATTAACGAAGTTGAGCAAGGCTATAGGATTCCAATCCTCCAGTGTGTGTGCTGATATATTAACTTGTTGCGTACAACTCCGTCAAGACTCAAGCTGTCGTTGCACATCCAGCTCCCCATATCCACTAATGTGCGTCAAAACTCCAGTGTGAGACGGCCATATTTGTCACGGGTGCCTCGATCAGATTTGGGCAATGAATCCTATAGTGTGGACGAGCCCTCAATGACCTGTTTACGATTGCTAGTGTAGAAACGCCTAGTTGGAGGTAGCCAAGCGTAGCCCACCGTATTCATACACTGCGGTTAAAGGGTGCTGCATTGGTAACAGTTGCACGGTTTGCATTGCTAGTGTAGAAACGCCTTTAATTGCACGCTGATGTAAGTGTGACCTCAGTTCATGAATGATATAACGAAGTAGGAATTCTGAGCAAGGCTTTACTCCTTTTTATGACTTCACTCATGTTTTATATCGGCAAAGAAAATAAGCCTGGCTTCCATAACAGTGTGTGTTTGTGTGATGTAAGGGTAATAGAGCGATAATATAATGTTGGCCTTTGTACTTTGCTGTCATGAATACGATTGTGGTATCCTGTTGTCATCCACTATTCTCGAGAAAAGTCTTGACAAAGGTGACTGTAACAGTAGACGTGGGACTGGCTTAGTCCTCAGTAAAGTTCAAACAGATAAGATTGGATCCGATTTGGAGTGCAAATGAGATCGATTAGGCTAATATCTGAATCTGATCAGTTGTTGTAGAGCAAAGAACCGAATGTGGAACGCACCTATTAAAGAACACAAAATTTAATCAACGCTCACGTGTTTACAATGAATGTATTTCTTAAAGCCATCCCACAGTAGGAGCAATGGTACACACGAATCAATGAATCTTATTATAATGCTTATCATCAAATAACCTTGCACGCATTTCATTTCTTTTAAAGCAGGTAGCAAATCGCCATGCTGCTGTGTGTTTATATAACAACCCTTTGATGTGGTTGTTCCTTATTCGGTACCATTGCTATACATTGAGGTATACTTGCCGACAATTTAGTTATCGGTACCAGGGTTCATGAAACATTTCAGTCTTAAGTTATGGTTAATATATTTGAATCTCCATTAAATTCTCTATCCAGCAGTATTTAAATTATCTCTCTAGCCTGCATAGTCTGTATGCATTAGTCAAGGGAAGTAGATTGTTTCTTAATAGGTTCCCTTGCTCTAATGCACAAACTATTTATACAGAGTGAGCAATTCCCCAGGTTTGTTTTGTGCTCAGGCGCTAACAAAACTTTCCATCGACAAAAATACAGTGTAGATAAAGGCACATCTTTCACATAGAATGGTGGCTGTAATATGAGGTTCGAATCCCGAAACAAAAATATTCACCTCTGAATTGCCATGTTGTATTACATTGTGCCTGCAGTTCATATACCAGTATTGTAATGTCCAACTCAAATCAGATTTGAGATTCTTTTCCACAGTTGAAATGTATTGATAGCGGAAAACACTTGCATTGCACAGTGGTTTAGATGTAGGGGTGATGTAGACATTTCTTATTTCTTACATAATTAATAAATATTATCGCTTCCATTATATATCATTTACGTAACCATTAATAAGTTATTGATCAATGTTTATAGATATAATCAAGCCACAATAATCAAGATAAAAACTTTAAGATATCTCTAAGATAGGTTTGAGATCATGCCTCAGACTTGTGTAACTATTGTGAGAGAATATAGAGACCTTCATCCAAGCTAAGTTCTTTGCCTACAGGTATGTTGCTGAACACCTGCATGCCAACTGCTGCCAAAGCTCTATCTTTCACATAATTCTCTCTGTGTAGGAGGTACCCAAGCAACTGAGATGTGGTAATGCTATTTTCTTCTGCTTCCTCCTGAAGAAGTGACATTAGTGTCTGGGTTCTCCTGCTTCTTTGGCGTGGGCTAAGGTGATCCAATGGAGATAGCACCAATGTTTTCACCTCTTCAATCTGACCTTCAAGCACACGAGAGCAATCTGTACCACATTTACTGGACCCTTCTTCTGATGTATCAGCTGATGTAGGCCTACATTCTTCAGCACTGGTAAGATCTGAAGCTGTGGTTGCAGCTTCATAAAACACTGCTTTTTGGAAAGACTGGAAAGCTACCATAGATGCTGCACTTCTTCGAGACTTTCCTGGATTCATCTTGGCCCAGTTTGTAACGATAGAAAGCGGTTGTCCACTGCTTTTCAACAGCTACCATACCTCGTACACCTTCGTCAGCCATGAATTGTCTTGCAGCTTGTATATTACTCTTGTACTTCTTTACATACTTATTGTAAGCTTCAACGTTCGTGATCTTCTCTGTCGTAGCCATTAATTGTACGGGGTGTAGCTAAAACCAGGAGCAGGAGCAGGAGCAGTAGCAGGAGCAGGAGCAGGAGCAGGAGCAGGAGCAGGAGCAGGAGCAGGAGCAGGAGCAGGAGCAGGAGCAGGAGCAGGAGCAGGAGCAGGAGCAGGAGCAGGAGCAGGAGCAGGAGCAGGAGCAGGAGCAGGAGCAGGAGCAGGAGCAGGAGCAGGAGCAGGAGCAGGAGCAGGAGCAGGAGCAGGAGCAGGAGCAGGAGCAGGAGCAGGAGCAGGAGCAGGAGCAGGAGCAGGAGCAGGAGCAGGAGCAGGAGCAGGAGCAGGAGCAGGAGCAGGAGCAGGAGCAGGAGCAGGAGCAGGAGCAGGAGCAGGAGCAGGAGCAGGAGCAGGAGCAGGAGCAGGAGCAGGAGCAGGAGCAGGAGCAGGAGCCAGGAGCAGGAGCAGGAGCAGGTAGCAGGAGCAGGAGCAGGAGCAGGAGCAGGAGCAGGAGCAGGAGCAGGAGCAGGAGCAGGAGCAGGAGCAGGAGCAGGAGCAGGAGCAGAGCAGGAGCAGGAGCAGGAGCAGGAGCAGGAGCAGGAGCAGGAGCAGGAGCAGGAGCAGGAGCAGGAGCAGGAGCAGGAGCAGGAGCAGGAGCAGGAGCAGGAGCAGGAGCAGGAGCAGGAGCAGGAGCAGGAGCAGGAGCAGGAGCAGGAGCAGGAGCAGGAGCAGGAGCAGGAGCAGAGCAGGAGCAGGAGCAGGAGGCAGGAGCAGGAGCAGGAGCAGGAGCAGGAGCAGGAGCAGGAGCAGGAGTTGCTACCTAAAACCAGGAGCAGGAGCAGGAGTCGCTACCTAAAACCAGGAGCAGGAGCAGGAGCAGGAACAGGAGTTGCTACCTAAAACCAGGAGCAGGAGCAGGAGTCGCTATCTAAAACCAGGAGCAGGAGCAGGAGCAGGAGCAGGAGTTGCTACCTAAAACCAGGAGCAGGAGCAGGAGCAAAGGATCTATCCAGCCGCAGATGATTATTTCAAGTGTTACTGATATGTCTAAATGAAGAATACTTTTACATTATGTATAGAGGAAAAGATATGTTCTCTGTTTCCGTGTATGGGGATGAACTTTGGCAAATGCTGTAGCCGTTTCCCAGATTCCCCTCCACCTGAAGAAAGAAGTGAAGTCAGCAATGTTCAGAACTTGAGCACTGGGAAAACAGAAGTTTTTACCAATGTTGTGGAACCACTGTTGTTCAGCAGTCAACATTTTTGAGCAGGAGCCCCTGGATGATTCCTTTTGATATTGCTTCTTTTCAGGAAGACTCACTGAGTAACTTGAGAACAACCCTTCCTAGGAATATCACAGTTGATGGTAGAATGTACGTGCTGGTGGGTTACACCCCTGTATAAGGAAGGAGCATCTCATTTCACTGCTGCAGTTATGTGGAGAAATAAGTGGTGGTTTTATGATGGGCTCTCTGAAACAGACCAAACACGAATGACACCTATGAAAGAAGCTTACATGTCTGGACACAAAGGTTCTTATATGATATTTTAGTTATTCATCATGCATGCATACATGTATGTTATTTGCTTTGTGATCAATGTATCAATAGTTAAATCATTATACTGTAAGTCATATCAGTAACACTTGAAATAATAAAGTATTATCATCTGTGGCTGGACTAGATCCTTTGCTCCTGCTCCTGCTCCTGCTCCTGGTTTTAGGTAGCAACTCCTGCTCCTGCTCCTGCTCCTGGTTTTAGGTATAGCAACTCCTGCTCCTGCTCCTGCTCCTGCTCCTGCTCCTGCTCCTGCTCCTGCTCCTGCTCCTGCTCCTGCTCCTGCTCCTGCTCCTGCTCCTGCTCCTGCTCCTGCTCCTGCTCCTGCTCCTGCTCCTGCTCCTGCTCCTGCTCCTGCTCCTGCTCCTGCTCCTGCTCCTGCTCCTGCTCCTGCTCCTGCTCCTGCTCCTGCTCCTGCTCCTGCTCCTGCTCCTGCTCCTGCTCTGCTCCTGCTCCTGCTCCTGCTCCTGCTCCTGCTCCTGCTCCTGCTCCTGCTCCTGCTCCTGCTCCTGCTCCTGCTCCTGCTCTGCTCCTGCTCCTGCTCCTGCTCCTGCTCCTGCTCCTGCTCCTGCTCCTGCTCCTGCTCCTGCTCCTGCTCCTGCTCCTGCTCCTGCTCCTGCTCCTGCTCCTGCTCCTGCTCCTGCTCTGCTCCTGCTCCTGCTCCTGCTCCTGCTCCTGCTCCTGCTCCTGCTCCTGCTCCTGCTCCTGCTCCTGCTCCTGCTCCTGCTCCTGCTCCTGCTCCTGCTCCTGGTTTTAGGTAGCAACTCCTGGTTTTAGGTAGCAACTCCTGCTCCTGCTCCTGCTCCTGCTCCTGCTCCTGCTCCTGGTTTTAGGTAGCGACTCCTGCTCCTGCTCCTGGTTTTAGGTAGCAACTCCTGCTCCTGCTCCTGGTTTTAGGTAGCGACTCCTGCTCCTGCTCCTGGTTTAGGTAGCAACTCCTGCTCCTGCTCCTGCTCCTGGTTTTAGCTACACCCAATTGTACGTGCGCATATGGTGCTTTATTTTGGATTATTAAGAATTTTCATACGCTCGCGTAATTGGATGCCGTTTGGTTCTGGCCTTATTAGTGACGCTAACAGAAAGCGGGGCGATGTCGGCGCGTATTTTGGTGGTGCCAACTGATATCATCAGCTATCCATTTTATAAATTTACTTTAATGGGCCTTAGTTTGTCCTAGCCAAGGAATGTTAGGCACTACAAACCAACTTTTTGGCATTACGCAAGCGTTTTGTAGCAAAACAATGTATTATCTTAAGACTTAAAGTATAACAAATTTGGTATCTTTCGAAGCGCAAGAGAAAACTTTATCTAATTACATATTTATTTTGTTTCCCATTTGCTCCAATCAATGTGTAGTTGCATATAAAGACGGTAAAGCTGCAGAAAAATTTTCCATCTTTTTTCAGCTTCAACGTTAAAAATTTAACTACATTTTAACTATTCGACATTGCTTTTAGAAAAATAGGATACTTTGGGCTATTTTGAGTAAACGGATGTAAAAAAACATCAAGGTCATACCCTACCCCAATGTCTACATCTTAAACCACTGTGCATTGTTTATTTTCCTGAATTGATCTTTCTGATGGCAGTCTAAAAGAGGCGTACATATCGGAAGTTTCGCTAGAAACTTCGTTTCATTCTGTTGAAAAGGCGGGCATTAAGGCTACGCCCAGAAAATATTGAAATTGAACGTGGCATTGTGCGTAGAGACGGAAGACCTAATGCAAGCAAGCTGTCACAAAATGGAAAGTGTTTGTATTTTATGAGTACATTTATGCATTAGGACAGGGTGCCGACCATACACTGATGTATGCTTAAGGCTATCCGTTGTTCGTAGCAGGAGCTATGTTACTTCGTACTAAAGCTCTTTCGCGGAAGGTTGTTTACAAACTTATGGCATACTTTCGAGCTTCATTCCCAGAAGAAACAGTACCCATCAAAATGCATCAGTTTGCTCGAGAACATGCAGTGATTTGGATCAGAAGATGTGGTGTTGAATTTGGAATGCTTGGTGAATAGGGCATAGGATCTGTTCATGCACCATTTAACTCTCTCCAACAAACATACAGTAGAATGCCACAAAAAGTCAAACGATTAAAGTGCTTAGCCAAAGAGCACCTAATCAGCATTGCACCAGAAAATGTTATTGCAAGGCCTCCACCATGCAAACAGCCTCGACAAAACTGAATGAAACTTTTACATCATATATACAATGTTGTTAATGAAGCTCGAAAGTATGCCATCAATGCCTTTATAGCTTGAGATAAAGTCAAGCCACATATATACAAACAATTATGCATGCCAATACCTGATTCGTCGCATTTATCTTCTGGTATTAGGTTTTGATCATAGATGAAATGACATGATGCAAATAGTGAGAATACCCTATTGAATTGTAATAATACTTGGATAGCTTCAGTTTTAAAGGAGTGGGAAACTTGATTTGAACCAAAGTAACAATGGATGAGCGAAGAGTCTCCAGGTTAGCAGGCTAAAAAACAATTGATGACAGAGAAAGATCATTCAATAAGATTTTATGCACATGATTTCCAAAAAATATGCACATGATTTCGAACAAATATCCACCCATGACATTTTTGTCGATGCACTTCAAATGTCTTTAGTGCTGCATCAAGGGCTCTGAAAAATGGACCCTCATTTGATTTGAAAGCTTCTTTCACTGCTCCTTGTAATGCATGTAGTCTCTCTTTCTGTGGTATTTATTTAGCAATCATGTACATGAATTATGCATGCATATTTGAGTTTTTTAATCGAACTTACAGTGAGCTGTAGTTCTTATGTCTTAATGTTAGACCCCTGTACCAGGCTTTCATGTAGTGAGTTGGACTGGGCAATTGCCAATGATGCATAGATTATGAGCTCATTTATTAGTGTCAGCTTGTGCTCAGTTGTCTAAACACCTGACTTTGCTTTTGAAGATCATGCAGGGCAGATGTATGCTTTACAAATGTTAGTGTCAGTGTAGAGCTTTCTTTAAAGCAATCTGATATAATCACATTGTGCTCTGGACTGGTAGAAAGCAGTCGTTGTATAACTGCTGCTGCTTGTACTCCCCTGCTACTAGATGTTGTTGGCCGACAGTTGTGTACACTGTACTCACCAGCTTTTACATTTTGGTTGCAGTGACTATAGCAAACGTCCTTGAGGAGGGAAAGGTAGAAGGCAGGAGTTGGCTTTATAACTGATAATGTCAGGGTGTTTCTGAATAGCAGCTAGGGCACAAGTTTTTCCTGTCACTGCCAGCCACCAAATGAGACAATCTGAACACACTACAGTACAGCATGGAAACTGTATAGGTTTGCATAGTGCAAATTTGACACTCCAATTGGTTCAGATCAGAAAGAATTTGAGTTGAAGTCAACTGAATACCCTCATGTAGATGTGTTTCAGTACATGGTGGTGCAATGCACTGAACATGCTGAATTATAGATTTAGGTGTAATGCTAGGCAGTGGTCGTCCAATTGTTTCGTCATGTCTGTTGTATCCTTTCTTGAGATTACCAAAGTGCTGACATATCTGTGTGCGTATATGTAAATATTGTGTAGCATCATATTACTAGTACCATTATATTACTGAACATACAGTGCACTGTTCTTCAGTATGTGGTTTCCAATGATGCAATGCAATACTGCTTTGTTTTGGTGCCATTTGACGAGAAGCCCTCAAAATATGATCCATTGTCAGCTTACGTATAGTTTGCAAAATGATGGACATGCAGCTATACGTTTTTTTCCTTCGACTTTTGTGCCTCCTTCCACACACTCTGCAGTGGTTAGCAAGTTCACCACAGTGCGATAACCATGGATAACCTTTGAAAATACGAGATTATTCATACCGCTTTGCACCTCAAGAGCTTGCTTAAAAAAATGCGTACCATCATGGGACTTACACTAAAATAGTTGTCTGTCTCTTCTGATGTAAACCTATGCATTTTTAGCCTATAAATAACAGCTCATTGACAAGGCTTTTGGAGAAGGGCGTTCGGATAAAGGACTAGTTCTTCCATTTAATGACCGTACAGGGGGGATGGGGGGGGATGACACATTGCACAGGGCACCCACAGTGGGATGACACATTAGTTATCAATAGTAGTTAGTTTCAGTATCCAGGGGAATTTATTAATTGTTCTGGGTGATTTATTGTGTTCATCCATCTCCCTGTATGATCATCATTAAATATGGAATAGCCTAATGCATTTGGGTTCGAACAAAAAGGTGGGACGAACAAAGTCACCAAAGTTGTAATAATTTTTTCAGATCCTAAGATTCCGGTGCTTTTGTCCATGTATACAAAGTATAATTTTAGAACGTCGCCTGTTTTTCTAGAATAAAGGCTATTTACCAGATAGCAAAAAGCATAATGAATCAGCAAAGCTCAACTTGAACATTAAGGGGAAAACTTCAGTGGCACAAAATAAAAATGGACATTGACAATTCATGCATTTGTTGTGCTTTTCCTATCATCCTGACCCAAATAATGCCTCTCAGATTGCAGGAATATGTAAATTGACTTCTGGAGGAGGGAAGGGGACTTGTTGCCCCTCTTCCTCAAACCCTTCTCCTGCTCTCTGCTGGCCTGACCACTCTTCAATTGCTTCCAATGGGCCTGTCTGTGGTACGCTTTGGGGTGGCCTTTCCGCTGTATTAAACCTTGCCTCCGAATGAACAGTTTGCCGTATGCAGCCACATCTAGTGGTATGGTGTGACGCAAAACACATTATGTTACATTCACTCCCCCCCCCCCCCCCCCCCCCCCTCACCCCTTTCTCACAACACACATAGTTACCATGTATTGCTGGTACTTTGATAAATAAAATTTCCCTGTAGTCCACTTTCTGTACATACCACCTGTACATACCAGATTCAGACTACAATCTATGCCAGATCCCATACAGACCTGACTAACCATGTATATCCTTGCAGGTCTGATAGCTATAGTAATCAGAGCAATCTCTCTTCTACAGAGGATATCATTGGATATGGCAGCAAGTCCATGTAAGTGTGCACCTTGTGTGTGCCTATGCATGTGTGTATGTGCAGGACTAAACACTGTTGTAGTTTATTTAGCTTGCGCACTCTGCTGTGCTATGTATACTATATCATTTTTCTTTCTCCCTAGATTTATGGTAAGGCAAGGTTCTATGTATTAGGCCAAGCTTGGCAATGGGCATATATTTGGGTGCACTGGCATACATACATTGGGGCATACAATTAGAGTGTGTGTGTGTGTGTGGGGGGGGAGACAAAGTTGGTCATAGGCATGCAGCTATACACATATAGAGCCATGTGTGTGTGTGTGTGTGTGTGTGTGTGTGTGTGTGTGTGCGTGTGTGTGTGTGTGTGTGTGGTAGAGATATGCAGACTTTATACTTGTAAGAGTGACTGCATGTCGTGACCTTTTGCTGAGCTGGTTACATGTACACATACCATCAGTTGCTTTCTAACCATTGGGGTTTTAAGATTAATGCAATTTTAAAATATGGTACATGCAGCATTATGCAGGCTGTATAGTGTTTGATTTGTCTGTGTTTGATTGTCAGTGTGAAGAAATCATTGTGAGCTTGAGTACAAAGTACAGGTGGTTAGTTAATCTCCCCCCCCCTTGTCCTGTAAAATAGGTGTCATCACTCGCCACAATCATCTGCATGAGTTCTGCCATCGTGCCCACCTTGGAGTGAGGCAGAGGGTAGAGTTTGGCAGTGGTCTTACACCTGACCTAAGCCATACCTAGCCAGCAGATGTACTTGTCCTCAATTGGGAGAGATGAAAACATGCTGCCTTTGACATCACGGTGACCTCTCCTTTAATCTTTCAATTTTAACAGCAGCAAGCCTGTCTGAAGGGGCTGCAGCAGAGACCAGAAAGCATAAAATCAATGACCCTAAGTGTTTGTAGCTGGGATGGGTGCATACAGCATATCCAAACTATTTTTATATGTATATTTGTACATTTGCAAATGTATATGTTTATACAGAGCACCATGCACCAATTACCCAAGCTTGAAATTGAGGCAGCAACCTCTCCATAACCACACACACACACACACACACACACACACACACACACATACATACACACACACATACACACACGCCACACACACGCCACACACACACGCCCACACACACACACACATGCCCACACACACACACACACACACACACACACGCACATACACACATGCAACACACATACCGCGGCCGGATTGAAGCTGGGTAGCATACATGTGTGTAACCTTGGGTATATGCTTTTTGTGCTGGTCATATTTAAGAGTGTGCTACATGTAGTGTTGTGTATGAGGTATGGGGGTGTTGTCATGTACCATGGTGTAGGAGAGAAGAGGCTGTTGAGAAGAGATGGGGGTGCTGTTTGAGAGCAGACCGTAGTATGGGAAGACATTAGCGCTGGTCAAGGATCAGTCAGATTCGTGGTTTTAGTACTATGTAAACTTTACCTCAGACCTTACGATGTCTGTTAGATAACGATATAACTTTTTCTGGCAGATCTCCCACACATGTACAGTATTCCCAAGGCAGGAAAGCTCAATTAAACTCTTAAATTAATCGCTTGAGGCCTGAAAAAATGCTGAAAAACGGTTGAGCGGTTGCTTCTTATGCGTGTCGAGACGCTAATCCAGCCGGGTGCGCTGTCAATTGAGCACTCCATCTATGTACAATGTCAAAGTGTTCAAAACATGTATATGGAGTATACATGTACATGTACATCGCCAAGAATTTCTGAGCAACTGTCTCACCTTTTTATTTGCTGAACTGTGTTCAGGTGGAGTTCTTATCTAGCCACAACTGTAAGGTCCGCACCCTTGGTAAGTTTACACAATGCTACACTTGCCACTGCAATTCAGGGGACAATCTTTAAGGCTATCAGGTGGATCATTTTCTAAAAACAACCACCCAACTCTGACGAGACTGGACCCGGTACATTGTCCAGGGAAAGGGATCTTCGTTTGATGGTCTGACAGAGACTACGGTCTGAGGCTTTATAATACTGAATTCTCGTTTAGCTGTAATTGTTTGAATAATAAAAATATATTATTATTATTGTATTGTGTGTACATTTTTTTGTTAAAACAATTTTAAAAAGAAGAATTAATATAATTATCTCTGGTAAAGATAGTTTACATGTAGGTATGCTTTTTGTGTTTTAAGAGTGTGCTAGATATGGGGTCAGACATGTACCATTTACTTCCATGTCTCATTACCTTTCTATACTCCCTCGCACACGGATTATAACAGCATGCATTCATTGCCTTACCTATATGGCTTTCTTTTCATGAGTGGTGGTGATCTTTGCCCCATATCTGAAACGCTTGTTGTATATGCATGTATTTGGTTCGGCTCCATCTGGGCCTCAGCTCGGGCATACTAGCCCATCTTTGACTCTAATAACCACACATACACACTGTTTGAGTATTTGCACTCTGTGTGTAGAGTGTAGTGTTGTGCATGTCAGTACTGCGTAGAAGACGCATGTACACACAAACACACAACTTCATGCATACACACACAAACTTTAGCATGTGCAGAAGAGTATGAAACTACGTATAATGTCTTCGCCCCACCAGCATTTCTTCGCGCGTGCCACGCCTTTCGCATCAGCTGTGCCTCGATCGGTTCTAAGCTAGCAGGTAACGTAATACCGTTGTCGCTAAGCAACAGAATGATCACGCGAATTTTCTATCAACCGCAATGAACTGAGAAAGCTTAAGCAGTCGTGCAGCTAAGCTTACTCGCATTATCTGGCTTAAAATAAATAATTAATGGTTGTTAACTGTTCGTTGTTCCGAGGTGTTACTTTCGGTAACATACAAGAGAATTGCCTCCGTTCTGTCTACCAAGCAAGAGCAACATTATGGTGCAATTATTGCCTGGATAAGATGCTGTCTTAGTTTCTCTCTCCTGCGCTCTTCCATCATGTGCTTAAGAGGTGCACGATCATCACAGGGGCGAGCATTCAGATTCAGTGCAATAGATCTAGCTGTTGCAGAAGCCAAGGTCCCGTCAGTATCTGTTTAATTCATTCTTTGTGTGCGCATCTTTGTACCTATTATAATACATATACAGCAAGAATACATGAACATGGATTATACCTCACCTACAGTAATCATTATTCAACATAGGAGGCATACATACAGAAGAGGCCTTATATACGGTCAGGTTAATCTAGACAGGATGGCTCTCACTAAAGCTAAGCCTAGGCGGCTGTATATTCCAAAGATGGTCTTGGACTTGGGTTGGTTTAGCCTGGTGGAAAGGCGACCAGCGAGCTTATAGAAAAGGCCGCCACTGCTGCAGCACCCCAACACCCATAGGTCTCGACCACAAGTGGGATGCACACCCAACCCAGTTCCTCACACTTCCTGTCATTATAGTTGTGCTTTCTGTTCTCGGCCACAAGGCCTGCCGAACCTGCCGTCATGCTCGCTTCTAGCAAAACACTTGGATGTAGCGTGGACGTGACGGACAAATCAAAGGCAGCAGGTTTGTTTAGAGGGTAGCAAATCACGTAACTCCTTCTGTTCGTGAAATGGAATATCTACATTTTTTTCTATTAGGTGTACAAGTCTATGGAATGTCATATTTTGATTTATGGTCCCAGGATTTTGGACGGTACATGATACAAATTTTGAAATTGCTTACCTCTGCACATTATTTAGAGTAGTATTAGTGGGTAGCAAGAGTTGCAGTTCCATTAATAATCATGTTTGTAAAAATGTCATACATTCTATATGGAACGTACCACGGATGAAATCCGAAAAATCACAAACCGCAACTTTCACATGGTGAATCTGTGGAACACCAATATAGATGCGAGAAACAAGAGGCTATGGTGATGGACCACCTGCAAAGGTATTCAAAATACTTATAAACGTAGGATACAAGCTAGACATGCTGTACACAATATGTTGAAAGGAGTAGAAGGATTCGGTAGTTCCATGACAGTTAATTTTAAAGTCAATTTGTAGATTCTATTTCATCTGTAGCTGAAACGTCCTTCTTAACCAAACTTATGTCAGAACCTTTGATAGTTTCATAATTTTTCATTCTTCTGGGACAATGCACGGAGTATGGAAATATTTGCTCCACCGTTTTTGTTGAAACTGATGTGATGGAATAAACAATTGCAGCAACAATAATCATCCCAAGAAGGAGGTACAAAATCACGGCTATATTTCCGGAAGCTAGATGGCTGACAAGAAACCCTACAGTGAGGCCGAGTCCTTGCCACACATTGGCTGCACCAAAGGCTGCAGTAGTATCCAAAGGAAACAGGTAAGCTACAAACCCTGCAGAAGACAATAATACTATCATCTGCCATACACTATGAAATTCATGCTCAATACAGGAATCTCTCCAAACAAACTGCTTTACCTGAATACATCACTTCCCAAATGGCATCTGCTACACCCCAGCCGAGGACAAAGATGATAACAGCTGCATAGCTCGGCTCTCTCTTCCACACCAACAAAAAAATGATCAGACCAATGTCAATAAGGCCTGCCAATAGCAGAACCAAGCATTCTGGGATGTATTTCACAATAGTTCCACACATAGAGCTCACAGCTGCCGAAGATACAGCAAACAGAATCAGAATAAAGCCCACTTTACTAACGCCCAGACAGTCTGATATGTAAACCTGCAATTTAAGCAATATTCGTAATACACAGAACAATTGTAAACATTTGACTTCAACATACTGCCACATAGACATGCATGCAATTACAGTGTGCAACAGGTTATAGGGCTATTCAGCATGTTTGGGTATGCACAAAAACCTTATCTTCATTATTTCATTCAAGCAATTATTAATATGGCATTATTCAGAAAAATCAATTGTAGGATGTTTTTACAATTAATTTTCCAAAATAAACTAAATAAATAAATAAATGCACATATATACACATTACTACACACAAACTTGCACAAAACTACCCTAGCCTTCAAGCAAGTCCATTGTTGTAGCCAACCTAGCATTGAACGCACGGGCATTGGCTCGAACTAGTATGAGACTTAGTCTCCCATAGATGTTATTCAACATTGTAGTCTTTGAGGAATGGCTTTGAGCCGCAAGTCGCGATGCGAGTTCTCCAAAAAACTGGCCTGCAGTTCTTCCCCAAGCACCAAACGTCTCCACCACTAATGGTACACACTTCCATCCCAATTCGGAGCAGATTGTATCATTGCATGTGTGCTTTCTCTCTTCTGTTTGCCTTGCTGCTGCACCTGCCACCACACCCACTTCAGACAAAATGTTTGATTTAAGCGGAGAGGTGATGGACACATCAATGGCTGCAGGCTTATCACCATTGGACCAGCTTGGGATGAGTATGTCTGCAGGTCTAGTAAGTCTCCTTTCATGACCCAAGCCTGCCCCTGCTTCCAGTTTTGGGTTCAGAAGGGCTCGCTTGCAAAAATCAAAAATAGCATTGCGCAGAGCATTGTGGCGCGCCACTACATCTCCCCCAAATTTGCAAGTAACAGCATGGTGTGCATCCAGAGCTTTGTCTGGACAATAAGCGCATACCCCTAATTCAGGTGTTAGAGGTAGACCAAGCCACCATTTGATGCCCCACTGCATTTCGCTTGTAGCCATGTCGCAGCCTTGCCTAGGGGAGGGGACCACCTGAAGCCATGAGGAGGCATGCGCCGATGAAATTGAGAGTAAGCGAGCCCGATCGGCAAGACTGCCAGAGTTATACAGTGCATGGAATTGGCAATTCTCAATTCGTTGTGACAAATCATGCTGAAAATGAGACTTCGTTGGCAACGGAATAGATACAGTATCCTCAGCAGAAACTTGGAGATTGAACAGGTTAAGTGCATCTATAACATAATGGCTAGATGCCAAGTCTGGGGAAGATGAACTAACTGAGCCTAGGTATGCTGCTGTGGAGTGAACAGCTACTGATCTTAAACCAAGCCCTCCTCTACTAAGGCTTAAGCAGGCTTGCTTCCAACCAGAACTTTGTGGTGACAGATTGAGGGCCAAGCACTCTGTGAAACAGTGGTGAATGCTATCATCAAATTCAGACAATGATGACTTTATTAAGGTTGGAGGTGTAACGCGTGAGATGTGTGTCATTTTGCAAAATGCTGCACACTTTCGTAACAATGCTAGTGCTAGCTGGGGGTTTTCCAACCCTTGTAACTGCTGGAGAAGGAAAGAAACACTTGACTGTTTGTTGATCACAAAGTTATTACAAAATTCCTCATTGCCTATTGGTGCACCCAAAATTTCAAGTTGAGGAGTGTGATACCGTTTAGAGATCTCAGATGGGAATGCAGATAGCTCTGCCTTGCCAAACACCTCACATTTTGCAAAGTTGATGTATAGCCCAAGAAAAGGACCCAATGATGAAATGACATCCAGGGCAGCTCTGACAGATAAACTGGTTCCAGCAAGGACTCCATCATCGAGGTACCACTTATTGAATAGCAATTCTCCACACGTGTCATCCTCAGCAATCTTCAATATCAGACCATGCAACACAAGTGAAAATAAGAGCAGTCCAAGTGGATCACCCTGTTGAACACCAGTAGCTGAGCAAAGCATGCCCATAGGATGCCACAGTTTTGGATGTACTCCATAACACCAGAGTGTCCATGGGAAAATTTCTGGGAAAAACTCAGCACAGTTTTCTAGCACAGCATTTCTAGACACCAAGTTAAATGCATTTCGTAAGTCAACTTTGGCAACATTAAAGTCTTCATCAAACCAATGATCATCAATACTTGAACCGCAGTGAATGGATGATTTTTTCTACTCCACTTGGGCAAACAACCCCATATTGGTAAGGGTTGAAAAATTCACTGGCTTTAGATTTCACAATTGCACAGAGGCACTTGCTTGTTAATGTACGCAATACTTCCCCGACAGCAATAGGACAAATATCTATTCCCACGGGTTTCTTCAGAGCAATCGCAGTTGCGCCTGCTAGATACTCAGCTATTTCCGGAAGAGCTCTCCCAGAAGCCAATTTGTTTATTACCGCCTTAAGTGCAGACAACAATGAGGATGGCAAAGAAGCTTCAGAGGCATCTAATAAATGCTGCACTCGTAAACCAGAAGGTCCACAAGAAGTATCTTTCGGAAATGAAAGTAGAACAGCACTAATGTTAAAGTCCGATGGTAACAAGTCAACAGAAGATTGAGGTGGTATGTTTATAGGGATGTTTTTAAAAATAAAAAGTTTTTCATTGTCCAGACAGGTTACGCACCATAAATTTGGTACATGCAGCACAGCTAGTGATCTCATTTCCAATATACACCATGGGTATGCTATATGAACACCACGTCTTTTCAGCTTTGAACGAGACACAGAAGCGTAGGAACGTAAACAGGATTGGGGGGGCCCAAAGGGTGTGTCTAATATAAATTCAGCATACTTTATATACATAATGCCCAAGATTGGGGGGGCCAAGGCCCCCTCTGCCCCCCCCCCTCCTCCCCCCCCCCCCCCCGGTTCCTACGCCTATGAGACATTTGAAGATTCGAAAATGCGGCATGCTTTTGGAGAAAGTTTAGTTCAGAACACCTACACTGCTGATGATATAGGGAGTAACGGTGGCAAAAAATTGTATCCACAAAATGGCATCCTTATGACTTCCCAATGGGACCGTAGCGAAAGAATTTGTTGACCTGCTAAAACCTTATTAAATAGTGACTTTCAGAAAGGCTCATTGCATTCTTAGGACTTATGCTACATCGTGACGAAATGGTAAAAATATACGTAGACTTCTTTCATGACGTATACAAGAAGAATGGAAAAGTGAGAAACATGCATGCTGAATTGATGAGTGATTTCGAGACGAAAGATTCTAAACATCAATCTATTCATCACAAAAACAGATCATGTGAACAACCACACATTTATAAAGATTTTTCCAACTTGATGCTTAAAGGCCAAGTCAGGTCGGCAGTACGTTGGTTAACCGAAAGACAAAGCAAAGGAGGAGTCCTAGATCCTTCCTCTTATTTTGATAATACACAAAAAAACTGTTTTTGATATTATGAAGGAAAAGCACCCTGAGCCATCTCAATCCTATCCACAAGCCTTCCTTCTCAGTACACATCTCCCAACCTTAACAGATTTGGACATCACAAGTGCACACATAGCCACAGCTGCAAATAGAATAAAAGGCAGTGCTGGACCAGGTGGGTCTACAGCCACCCACTGGCAAGCCTTCTTGCTACATAATGGTACTCATAGTGCCAAGTTGCGAGACACAGTAGCTGTACTGGCCCGATGCCTATCAAACACAATTGTTGACTGGAAAGATATCAGAGCACTAATGTCTAGTTGCTTGATAGCACTTGACAAATCTCCAGGAGTTTGCCCTATAGCTATTGGAGAGATCTTGAGGCGCATTATATGCAGATCTATAGTCATGGTTACGCGAACAGACATTGCAGACTTATGTGGAGTGAACCAGCTATGCTCAGGTGTAAAGGGCGGTATTGAGGGAGCATTTCACGCTATGAAAGAGCTTTTTGAAACTAATAGAGCGTCTGGATGGGGACTGCTGCTTGTAGATGCAAACAACGCATTCAACTCTCTCAATCGGGTCGCAGCAATATGCATTCAGTGGCCACGTTGTGCAAGGTTTGTGTTCAACGCGTATCGTGGTTATGCTCCTCTTGTGGTACAAAAAAAGCCCAATGCTGAATTCATATTTAGTAAAGAGGGTGTCGCCCAAGGAGATCCCCTTTCAATGCTTATGTATGCAGCTGCCCTAATGCTCTCATTCAGTCCCTATCAACTCAAACATGCAATCAAAATTGGCAAGTGAGGTGGATGAAGCCATGGCAAGTGGAATGCATGACCACTCCAACTCCTGGCACTTAGCAACATTGGCAGCATGCTTCCTGGATTCAGCTGCAAATGCCCCAACTGCCACACTAGCTTCACTAAGGGTGACAGGAGTGAGGAATGATGTAACAGTGACAGCAGCAGGTTTTCAAGGACATCTGCAGGGTGGGAGCTCTGCCTACGCAATATCCCACTTCGACCTTCACTGGGAGATGGGCATGTCCACAGAAATCAACAAGGATGTCCCTCAGATGGTTGTGCCGAGCAACAACATCTCCACCATGTCTGCAGGAGGCAGCATGATGACCAAGTGGATCAAGGGCAACACCAGGGCAAAAGGGGCACAGAGAACCGCCTGCGGTATCTAGACCCAACCACCACCTAATTGCCACATGGCCTTTAGCTGAATCTAGATGCAGATCCAAGCCTGGGCAGGAACAACAGAGAGCCAGGAACCTGCTTGGGGGGGGGGGGGGGGGGGGGGGGGGGGGCAGGAAAAGAAAAAAATTCAAGCCTTGTTTTCTAGGGAGGAAGTAGACAACAAGAATCGAAAAATGTTACTGTCCAACCCTCTTTGACAAAGCTTTCTGGGATGGTGATATTGAGTTGTGTGGAAAAACCTGTGCATTGAAGTGAGAAATTGCATGCTGCAAATCACTCCCTTGACCTGAAGTAGCAAGGGAGGAGATAAAAGCACAGGAGTGGAGAGATAGGGAACGAAGGCCAAGCCCACCGAATCTTTGACTGAGCTGTGCTTGTTGCCAATAGGCATCAAGAACATCCACTGCTATGCATGCTGAAAAACAGTCTTACTTTATCATCAAAGAACTTGCTGGGCGGGGGGGGGGGGGGGGGGGGGGGGGGGTTGGATCGAGTTAAATGCACAAACTTACAGAAACCTCCACACATGCATAGGATTGATATAGCCACATGAAGATCAACTGCCGAGACACCTTTAACAGATGAACACCGACAGACGCAAATCGTTACCAAAGAATCCCTTTGAAACATTATACCAATTAACATTCACAGCTTCGATCATTTAATATTGTTGAAACCCTCCTTTGCCAGGCAACAACATGAACGCGGGCGGGTATTCGGCATTATCATTATTGTTAGACCATAATTATTGCAATGCAGTATCGACATCGCATGAGCACCTGCATGCAGCATTTGCATTGGATTATACCTGTCCTTCCTTTGTCAAGCAGTCTGAACATTGCGGATCCCGTGTGAATGAAAGCCCTAAAAGTAACCAATGACAAACGCGAAATCTCCAGAATTTAATAAGTTCCGTGAGCGACTGTTAGTGATAACGATCGGAACATAAGGCGTATATGACACACAACGTATTGACAATTTTTATGCGTCATAATAGCGACAAAACTGATGTGGCAGGGCAAAAATCTGATGAGGTGGAGAGAATGCAACTAATGTGGGCCTTATAAATGATTCCCACTTCCAGATGCAAAAAAGTAATATAATATTTTTTCATGCACTTGCAGCCATTAATTGTAATAACAGTGTAACAGAGGAAAAAGTTTCGAGTTCCCAACATTCTTTGATTTTTGATCAATCATCGCAGTGTAATAAGCATTCACATGCAGTAGACCAAAAAAAAAACCAAAAAAAAAAAAAAACACAATGCATCTTGCGAAGCAAATCAAAAACACATATAAGTGATGCAGGACTCACCTGTGCAAATATACCCGATGAGATGGAGAGCTGTAGCCCATTGTAAATCCCTACTGGTGCTAATATCAACATTTTCTTGTTGAATACTTTCTTTATAGTGGAAGCAGTCACCAAGGCCTTAACTTTTCCTAGACGAGTTTCAGGATTTGAAGAAGCATCAGTAAGGAATAGAAAGGCTGCTAAAATGCTTAGAACTTGGACGAAAACGTAAAATGAGACTAGGATGTAGATATAGATGCGCTCAACTCCGAATGTACTAAGCAAGTCACAGTCCACAGTGGTGCCATTGTCGTGGCTGCTATTGCCGTATTTCTCCGAGAAATGGAAGATTAGCGACGAAGCTAGGTTACCAGGGATGGCTGCCAACTGGTATGATAAATATATTATCCCAATATATCTACCAACCAAAACGTCGTGTCGCTCCTTCAGAACTGGCGCCATTTTCTCCACGATTGCAATGACATGGCAACTCGCAGCGATCCAAATTGGCCCCGTGGTTAGACCAGCTACCAGACCGCCGGGAATAAGAGTGTACCAGCTTGGATAATAACACAGCACCACGTAAATCAAATATCCAACCAAACCAACAATCAAAGAGTACTTGGTGCCGATAGAGTTCACCATGCCAACCGTAAAAATGGCTGAGGCCATGTAACCAAAGTCGAGCACGGCCAGTGACACAAGACCAAGTCCTGCATCCATGTTGATGCTACTCTGGATGTTCTGGAGTCCATGGAACGCACAGCCGTGGGCGAAAGTGCAGAAGGCCATGCCGTACACGTTCCTATTAGCATTTCGTATGGGGCTGCTGCGGCAACAAATGCCTGTAAGTGGTTCGCTTCCCTTTTCCAGAAGAAAGGTCTGCATCGTACAAATAATAGGACCACGATCGTAGTCTGAACATATTATTGAATGGATCCCATGCATAAGATTGGGAATGTACATAATTAGATTCATATAATTGACGTGCATGCTATTGTAATGCAACTAATGGTCAACACCTCAAGTGTTAAGAGATCATATGATGGACCCTAGTCTAGAATATTCTACGCTATTATATATGTGTATTGAGTGTCTGTCTGTGGCTGTCTGTACACGTGCTCTCCATCAGTTTTTGCCGTATTACATTGGCGTAGTCGGCAGGATGGCCGCTCGACCATTAGTCATGCCAGAGATTTTTAACGGCGACAGTTCATGGGATCAGTGGATTTATCATTTTGAAAACGTTGCTGTCGTAAATGATTGGGATGAAGATGCCAGGTTGCGGTGGCTCAAAGTTCGCTTAACTGGTCGCGCCCAATCCGCCCCTGCAAAATCGGCCTAGCCCTTATCCTTCTTCTTTTTCCTGGTCTGAAATTGAGCTTGATAGCGCTCCTTCCTGCACGACGGCTCAAATCTCTCCTGCAATGCCTTCTTCACATTCTTGTAGTCTGCCAAAACTGCGTCTTAAAGTCGTTGAAAGTCTGAGAACGTTAGTGGACAAAGCGTATCCAGATTTGGAGGATAACGCTAAAGAACAACTGGCACTGAACCATTTTGTCTCGCAAATTGAAAACTGTCAGGTGGCGTTCAGCGTCAGGCAAAAGCGTCCGAAAACAGTAGATGAAGCTGTGAGCGCAACATTGGAAATGGAGGCGTACATCGACGCGAAGACTATTAGCAGCGTAGTGGAAGTGGAAGATGTTACTACAGATCCTCTAGCTGTAAATGGCGTGACGAGCTCAATGGCCAACTTGATGAAGCAGTGCATTGACAGGCTGGAGAAACTCGAAATGAAGGTTAGCCAGCCACGACCACGGGCAGACGATGGACGAGTGAACCAGCTGCAGACGGGTAGAGCTGGTGAACGCCCTCGAAGATGCTGGAACTGCGGTCGACCAGGGCACACTGCCCGTTTCTGTCGAGCTCCACGGCGCCAGGGAAACGAGAGACCCTCGGCGGAATAAGCCAATCCGCCGAGGGACGAGTAGTGGCTTTGAACGATCGAACAAACATTGTTATTTCAACGGTGCCTCATGAATCGTTTTGCTTGTACGGTTTCGTAAACGGGGTTAGAGTACGCTTTCTGGTGGACACAGGCGCTAGCGTGTCATTACTTCACAGCGACGTTTGGCATCGCATTTCTGCATCACATGCTGCACTACAACCCTGGTCCGGACCTCGCCTATAGCTAGTTGGAGTTGATGGATCGGAGTTACGTGTCTGCGGCTATGTAAAGCTGGCCCTAAAAATCGGAACTGCGTCTGTGTCAACCCCAGTTGTGGTTGTTGATACCTTGACGGCAGAGGGTATCCTCGGTATGGATTTGTTGCGGCACCATCAGTGCAACATTAACATTCCTGACAACAGTCTGACACTCTCACAACTAGGAATAACGGTCCCACTGCAGACGCCAACAACAAAAACATATTCAGTCTCGCTCATCGACAACATCCATATTCCTCCGAGGTGTGAAATGGAAACAATGGCAACGTCAGAGGCAATCACCAATCAACATCGATTATGGCTTCTTGAAGGGCAATCATCAATCCAGTCTCTAGTTGTTGCCAGAGCAGTCGTGGAGCCTTCGTCTCCTGAATTTCAGTGATCTACCATGCACACTGCATAAAGGAACAAGAATTGGCATATTGCAGCAACTACATGAAAGCCAGGTGCATGTTAGTGCAGTCGCACCTACAGAAACCTCTTCAATTGGATCCAGCACAGCCTGCATCTGTTAGTGGTGAAAAACAGAAGATTTTGAAGCAGTTATTGGATGCATCAGGATCAACTCTTCTTACTGAAGACCAGAAGGAAGCTTTCAAGTCACTAGTACTGCAGTATGCTGACATCTTTTTCTGTCGAGAAGATAATCTTGGTCGCACATCAAAACTTTGCCACAGCATTGACACAGGATCAGCACCACCTATTCGCCAACATGTCCGCCGTATTCCTCCAGCTCAGCGAACACTGGTTAAAGATCTGCTGGATGATATGTTGCACAAGGATATAATTCAGCCATCACAGAGTCCATGGGCATCTCCAATTGTCCTAGCACGAAAAAAGGATGGTTCAGTACGGTTCTGTGCTGACTATCGTAAGGTGAATGAGGTAACTCGAAAGGATGCCTACCCCTTGCCGCGGATCAATGACACCCTTGAGACATTGTCAGACTCCAAGATCTTCTCCACCTTAGACCTGGCAAGTGGCTATTGGCAGGTAGTGCTCACGGAGAATGATCGGCAAAAAACTGCTTTCTGCACCACTGAAGGCCTGTATGAATTCAAAGTTATGCCCTTTGGCCTTTGTAACGCCCCTGCAACTTTTCAGCGACTTATGGACATAGTCTTAACAGGTCTACAGTGGACCAGTTGTCTAGTCTACCTTGATGATATAATTGTCTTGGGGCGGACATTTACAGAACATCTCAGCAATTTGGGCTCAGTATTTTCTCGCATTCGTGATGCAGGACTGAAGATCAAGCCTGAAAAGTGTTCATTCTTGAAAGAAAAAGTGAAGTATCTCGGCCACATTGTCTCCAAAGAAGGGATATAGCTGCTGATCCTGAGAAGACAGCTACTGTGAAAACTTGGCCAACTCCAACAAGTACCAAGGAGGTGCAACAGTTCTTGGGATTGGCAAACTACTATCGTAGATTTATTAAGGACTTTGCACAAATTGCCAAACCACTGCATAAACTTACGGAGTGAACCTCATCATTCTTGTGGACCACAGAATGTCAAAAGTCCTTCGAAATCCTTTGTCACTTGTTGTCATCACCACCCATATTGAGCTACCCTGACTTTACCAAGCCATTCATTCTTGATACAGACGCCAGCAATGACGGAATCGGTGGAGTACTATCTCAGTTGGACAAGGATGGGAGAGAGCATGTGGTTGCATATGGTAGTCGTTTACTCACCAAGCCAGAACGAAACTACTGTGTTACCAGGAAGGAACTGCTTGCTGTGGTCACATTTGTGACACATTTCCGCACTTATCTGCTTGGGCACACTTTCACTCTACGTACAGATCATGGCCCACTCACTTGGTTATACAGTATGAAGGAACCTGAAGGCCAAGTTGCCAGATGGTTGGAAAAGTTACAAGAGTACAATTTTGAAATTGTGCATCGGAAAGGGTTAAGGCACATAAATGCTGATGCTCTGTCTAGACTACCTTGCCATCAGTGTGGACTCAATGAAGAAGTCATACAGGAGGAAGGTTCATCAGTAGCTGTTGTGCAACTATCTGGGCTTTGTGCTGAGGAAATACTAAATAATCAGAGGGAAGACCAGGATTTGAAGACAATTATTGAGGCAAAGATGACCCAGACTCGCCCTCCTAACCCAAAGCCTAAGACAGGGCAATGTCTGGAACAGAGGCGACTCTTGCAGTTGTGGGACCACTTACTACTCAGAAATGGGTTGCTCTATCGCAAATGTATTGACCGTAAACACCCTTCTAGGGTCCAGTACCAGCTAGTAGTTCCTCCAAAGCTAAGGTCACAAGTCCTTAAGGAGATACATGAAGGTGCAATGGGGGGTCATTTGGGAGAAGAGAAGACCCTACAGAAACTGAAGGACAGGTTCTACTGGCCAGGACACTGGAAATCCGTGCAGGAGTGGTGTCGTACCTGTCCTGCTTGTTCACAACGCAAGACACCCACATCAAAGAACCTAGCTCTCCTCCAAAGTGTTGCTGTCAGTTCACCCATGCAGATGGTTGCCATAGACATCCTTGGACCTCTTCCGGTAACTCTGGCTGGAAATAAATACATCTTGGTGGCTGCAGACTACTTTTCCAAATGGATTGAAGCGTATGCAATCCCCAACCAAGAAGCAACCACCATTGCCCGCAAGCTATTAGATGAGATGTTTTGCCGTTTTGCTCTGCCTGAAAAACTTCATTCAGACCAGGGCAGACAATTTGAAGCAGAGGTGACTACCCAGTTGTGCCAGTTTCTACAGATCGAAAAGACACGAACAACACCATACCACCCACAATCAGATGGGTTGGTGGAACGGTTTAATAGAACGCTACTAAACATGCTCTCCACCTGCTCAATGGAACATCCTTCAGACTGGGATTTGTACTTGAGCAAGTTATGCCTGGCATACAACAGCAGCGTGCAGAGTACCACAGGGTACTCCCCATTTTTTCTCATGTTTGGACGCGAAGCTCGACTACCCATTGACCTGATTTACAACCTTAATAGAGATCAGGAGGGGACAGCTGACAAATCTTATTCCACATACGTGAATAAGCAGCGGGAACAGTTTGCTGAGGCATATGAGAAGGTACGACAGAACGTCAGCCAATAACAATGCTACCAGTCTCAGCAATACAATCGTAGGATCCATGGCAAGCCCTTTGATAAAGGCGAACTGGTTTGGCTGTTCAATCCTGCAATCAAAAAGGGTCAATCACGGAAGTTCCACATACCTTGGGGAGGACCATACAGGATCTGTGAAAAGCTGTCTGATGTTACATACCGTGTTCAGCATACAGGGAACAATAAGTGCAAGGTTGTCCATTTTAACCGGCTGAAAAAATGCCCTGAAAACATTTGGGTGCTACCAAGGAAACCTACTACAGGTGCACGTGATCCTCCGCCACAACCGGTTAGTCCCCCACCAGTGGGTTCATCATTGGAACTGCTGGAAGATGATGATGTTGATCAGGGTGTTGTCAATCCAGTTCCAAATGGACACCCACCCGCTGCTCAACCCAATGGAAGATACCCAGTTAGAGCACGGCGACCTCCTGATAGATTTCAAAGTTGAATACGTGGACGTATTCTCAGTGGAAGGGGACATATGTAATGCAACTAATGGTCAATACCTCAAGTGTTAAGAGATCATATGATGGACCCTAGTCTAGAATATTCTACGCTATTATATATGTGTATTGAGTGTCTGTCTGTGCATGGCTGTCTGTACACGTGCTCTCCATCAGTTTTTGCCGTATTACACTATCAATTTCCTCTGCTTATTTTGACCACATACGGTGCTCTCCAGTCGTGCGCCGTTTTGTAGAACTACGAGGCAATAACGGCTCAGGTTTAACTAACGTAGGGTGTGCGGAAGAAAGTAATCAGGTCGAGCTTATATGATCAATATTTTACTTGATCATGATGACAGCGCAATATTGCGCCTCATGCAGCTGCTAAGAAGTGAAGCCACTTTTTACCTAACCATCACTGTTTTTGTAGCTGTTTACTTTTCCCAAACATCACAATACCGTGTAACCTCCCCTGGATAATGAAAATCGATTTTTCCGAATACTTTTAAAACACTAATCAATCAGGTTTTTGTGGATCTGAAAATCAATTTTTCCGAATAATTTAAAAAACAAAATCGATTTTTCCGAATAGGTTTTGCCAAATTTCCTGCCGAATAACTTGGTTATTCAGGTTATGGTGCTTGTGGAGTGCACACTGAGAAGATAATTTATGTCTGTACAGAAATCCACATGGTCTCGTACCAAACTAGAGCTATGCATGTCAGTTTAAAACAGAGACACAAAGGTATACAGTAGCATGTGTTTGCCAAATAGAGTTTAATAAATTGTATGTCTTTACCATGCACTTGTACATATCCATAGTAATGTAACCCTAATCATCCAACACTAACCACTGAGACCAGGCATCACCATTAAAAACTCACCCCACATCACCTACAATCACGTACTCCACTTACAATCATCCAACATATCAATAGTAATGTAAACCTAACCATCCAACACTAACCACTGAGACCAGACATCACCATTAAAAACTCACCCCACATCACCTACATGCAATCACGTACTCCACTCAACATCACTCCATTCACGTTCTCGCTAAATGCATATGAAATTTCCCATTAGTACAATTGCGTAATGCTCTCCATATAGGTTTTTGCTAACCACCGCAATAATTGCCAGCGCCCGTATGGCAAGCGGGCCATCAGTAACATTATTTGAAGACGACCTCTGGGAGAGTCTCAGGACGTCATGGAACCTTATGTCGTTGTCAGTGTATTTTAGGACGTCGTAAGATCGTGTTACGACATCGCGAGTGTTTTTTTTTTTTACGACGTCGTGAGATTATTTTACGACGTCGTGAGATGTGTTACGACGCGTCGTAGATTCTTTACGACGTCGTGAGATACTTTACGACGTCGTGACATTTACGACGTCGTGAGATACTTTATACGACGTCGTGAGACTTACGACGTCGTGAGATACTTTAACCGCGTAGAACAGCCCCGGATCCAGGAATTTGCTATGGGGGGGGGCGGTTTACCAGAGGGGCGGCAATGTATGCGAAGCTGTTTGAACGGAGGAGGGGGGTGCAGTCCGCTTACGACGGGGGGGGGGGGGGGGGGGGGGGGGAGCAGTCCGCTTACGACGGGGGAGGGGGGGGGGGGGGGGGGGTGCAGTCGGCAAGTTACATTAATCAATTCGTCACTCACATGCACGCATTCTCTACTAAAACACAAGAAACATCACGGCAAACGGGTCCACTCCGCACCTGCCCTGTCGTGCTCCACCGCTTCGTTGACATTTGTCCGTACAACTGAGTTATCGGGACTTTTAAGTATGGCGCAACACGTTATCTGTTGATCTTTGTCGTCGGGAAGGGGGGGGGGGGGGGGGGGGGGGGGGCAAAAGCTACCAGGGGGCGGCATTTCATACGCGATGGGGGGGCGGCCGCCCCCCCCAAGGCTATGCTGGATCCGGGGCTGGCGTAGAAGTTAGTCGCACATTCCTCAGCCGCACATTCCAGCGGTTTCCACAGCGCATAAAATTAAAGCGGTGTGCGCGTTGTTTTAATATTCGCGCACCAAATACAACCTGACGTTGCAAGTGTTTTCTATAAGCCAACTGGGACATAGAGCCATCGACAGAACCGCTCTCTCATTACTGTGCGTGTTCATCAAAGCCTTTTGGAGTGAAAATACCGAGGTAAAGATGAGCATTCACAAGTAAACACAGCCTGAAATATCAAATTCCAAATGAAATCCAATAGAGCAAATTGTGTAAGCCCTCCTGAGTCATACTGCAGTATAGCCTCACATTTGTATCTGTTGTGTCGTCCTACCAAGTGTGTGTGAGGTCAAGATGGCTGACATCACCAAAGTGGACCGTGGCTAGTAGGGGCCCTGATGTTTCAAACTAAATGTTAGGTACCTGAGCAGTTAGTACAATCACTCCTGAGTTTTACTGCAGTATAGCCTCACATTTGTATCTGTTGCATCCTCCTACAGAGGCCATGCCAAGTGTGTGAGGTCAAGATGGCCGACATCACCAAAGTGCATGGACTGTGGCTAGTAGGGACCCTGATGTTTCAAACTGGATGTTAGGTACATGAGCAGTTAATGCAAGCACTCTAGAGTCTTACTGCAGTATAGCCTCACATTTGTATCTGTTGCACCCTCCTACAGAGGCCATGCCAAGTGTGTGAGGTCAAGATGGCTGACATCACCAAAGTGGACCAAGGCTAGTAGAAACCCTGATGTTTCAAACTGGATTTTAGGTACCTGAGCAGTTAGTGCAATCACTCCTGAGTCTTACTGCAGTATAACCTCACATTTGTATCTGTTGCACCCTCCTGCAGAGGCCATGCCAAGTGTGTGAGGTCAAGATGGCCGACATCACGGAAGTGGACCGTGGCTAGTAGGGGTCCTGATGTTTCAAACTGGATGTTAGGTACATGAGCAGTTAGTACAAGCACTCCTGAGTCTTACTGCAGTATAGCCTCACATTTGTATCTATTGCATCCTCCTGCAGAGGCCATGCCAAGTGTGTGAGGTCAAGATGGCCGACATCACTGAAGTGGACCAAGGCTAGTAGAAATTCTGATGTTTCAAACTGAATGTTAGGTACATGAGCAGTTAGTACAATCACTCCTGAGTCTTACTGTAGTATAGCCTCACATTTGTATCTGTTGCACCCTCCTGCAGAGGCCAAGCCAAGTGTGTGAGGTCAAGATGGCCGACATCACTGAAGTGGACTGTGGCTAGTAGGGGTCCTGATGTTTCAAACTGGATGTTAGGTTCATGAGCAGTTAGTACAAGCACTCCTGAGCCTTACTGCAGTATAGCCTCACATTTGTATCTGTTGCACCCTCCTGCAGAGGCCATGCCAAGTGCGTGAGGTCAAGATGGCCGACATCACTGAAGTGGACGAAGGCTAGTAGAAAACCCTGATGTTTCAAACTGGATGTTAGGTACATGAGCAGTTATTACAATCACTCCTGAGTCTTACTGCAGTATAGCCTCACATTTGTATCTATTGCACCTTCCTGCAGAGGCCATGCCAAGTGCGTGAGGTCAAGATGGCCGACATCACCAAAGTGGACCGTGGGTAGTAGGGGTCCTGATGTTTCAAACTGGATGTTAGGTATATGAGCAGTTAGTTCAATCACTCCTGAGTCTTATTGCAGTATAGCCTCACATTTGTATCTGTTGCACACTCCTACAGAGGCCATGCCAAGTGTGTGAGGTCAAGATGGCTGACATCACCAAAGTGGACCAAGGCTAGTAGAAACCCTGATGTTTCAAACTGGATGTTAGGTACCTGAGCAGTTAGTGCAATCACTCCTGAGTCTTACTGCAGTATAACCTCACATTTGTATCTGTTGCACCCTCCTGCAGAGCCCAGCAAAAAATTCTTGGGCAAGATTCTTGGGCAAGATCTTGTGGCAAGATAAGATCTTGAATTTCATCTTGCCAAGATCTTGCCTGAATTCATGGGTATCTTTCCTAAGATCTTGCCCTGATTCTTGGGGATCTTGGCCAAGATCTTGGCCAAGATCCAAGATTATGGCCGCCAAATTCTTGTTCTTAGGCAAGATTCTTGCCTTCTTGGTCAAGATTCTTGCCTTCTTGGTCAAGATTCTTGCCTTCTTGGTCAAGATTCTTGCCTTCTTGGTCAAGATTCTTGCCTTCTTGGTCAAGATTCTTGCCTTCTTGGTCAAGATTCTTGCCTTACTGGTCAAGATTCTTGCTTTCTTGGTCAAGATTCTTGCCTTCTTGGTCAAGATTCTTGCGTTCTTGGTCAAGATTCTTGCCTTCCTGGTCAAGATTCTTGCCTTCCTGGTCAAGATTCTTGCCTTCTTGGTCAAGATTCTTGCCTTCCTGGTCAAGATTCTTGCCTTCTTGGTCAAGATTTTTGCCTTCTTGGTCAAGATTCTTGCCTTCCTTGGTCAAGATTCTTGCCTTCCTGGTCAAGATTCTTGCCTTCCTGGTCAAGATTCTTGCCTTCCTTGGCAAGATTTCTGCCTTCCTGGTAAAATCTTACTTTCCATAGTTTTGTATCATTGTACATGTTGTTTGTCTGGCAATAAATAAATTTAAGCATAGGCTTTATAAACAGTTATGTTAGTATACATCAAACCAAGGATTAAATGATACAAATGACATTGCAATTCTATTACACTGTAAGTTATTGTTCAGATAACTGATGCTGCTCGGTTTCACCAGTAGTTAGTGGCTTGGATAGTTTTTTGGCCTTATTACACTTGTCCCTACATTTCTGGTTCAATTTGTCCCGAATTATGGAGCAATTAGCAGCATATGCTGCCTTTCCAAACTTGGTTTCAAGGCATTCTGTGTT
This sequence comes from Ephydatia muelleri, assembly GCA_013339895.1. Classification (NCBI taxonomy): domain Eukaryota; kingdom Metazoa; phylum Porifera; class Demospongiae; order Spongillida; family Spongillidae; genus Ephydatia; species Ephydatia muelleri. Next base: position 3,745,796 of record JABACO010000015.1, read on the forward strand.
TTATGTGGAAAAAGTTCATGTATTTAAATGTATAGTTATTATTCTAACCTTCAAGAAGCTTCACCCTTCCTGGTGGGAGTGGGGTCTTAGAGCTTGATGCCCCCCTCTCAGCTTGCTGGAAGCAGCAGGTGGACATTTCTGTTTCAGTAAATAATGCGTCCATTAAAATCAAAGCATATTTAAAAATGTCTGTAGCTTTGAGGCTTAGTAAGTTAATTCCATTGTCCTAAAATGAAAAATATAAATATAATTTCATTGGTACATAATTAAATAATTATTTACCAAAATGAACTTTTCAGCACATGTACTGTGATGATCATCAGCCTGCTTGCTGCCACTTGCCTCAGCCTGCTTGCTGCCACTTGCCTCAGCCTGCTTGCTGCCACTTGCCTCCATTACCAAGACTGATGGTTTTGCTGTTTTATGAGATACATAGGTTTGATCAGGTACAAAATAATCTTGCAAAGTATAAATACTTGTAATTGTCGTTTGGCAGGTAGAACTTGAACCTTGCATTGCTGTAAATAGTGATTTACAATCAAACAATAATTAAAAACTGATAAACTTTGAAGTTACCATTTTTGGTACAGTCTGTAGGCAAACGTTGTATTAACGATGCAACAGCATTACTAAGAATGCCCATGTTGTCTGCCAAGTTGCTAACACTTTCCTTTGAACATTAATTCAACAACTCAATTGATTTGCAATGTAACATTTTTCCGCTTACTGTTAAAGTTACCATAACTTTGTTGATGGCTTGAATTTCTTCTGTAACTTTTAACAGAGTGCCATGCTACATGTATTTACCACAGCAGATTCAATAGAGTACTTAGTATGAATTAATGCACTTGAAATCATTACCAATTCTGAGCTGGAGCCATCGCTTTCCTCCATTCTTGGTATGGGTTTGGGCTGTATAGTGTGATATGATTGTTACCAGTTTTATAATATGTACTAGAAATTATTATTATTGTACAAAGTATGATAAATGTACCTTTGTATTCCTATTTAAGAATCAGAGCCAATGCAAGGGCCTTACTGAACAGGGTAAATTAATTCTATTTTAGAATTATAATACTATAATACAATTGAACATTACTCATTTGAAATGTGAGAAGAAAAGTGAAATGTATTTATACTAGAATTGTTTTATAGTTCTAGCAAAAACAGTTCTTTATTTCAAAAATAACAGGTTTTTTTATAGTAAGGACTAAGAAAAAGCAGTAATGCATGCATATCCTCTTTACTGCCCACTATAAAAAATATTCCGTACTGATTTCTGAACATACCTTCGCAGCTTTCTTCACAGTCGTTGAGCCCTGATGCGTACCTGATGATGGTCTGGGCTGCATTAAAAAAAAAACAACATATTGTATGCTACATTGTAAAAGCAACAAAATAGTTACCACAATCTCTTCATCATGATCAGCACTGTCATCACTAAAGCTATCCTGTTCATTATCTGCAAAAGGCACAATTACAGGTATACTCTTGAAAACTAACACATGGTATACCATTCATGTGTTTGAATATCACAGTATACTTTTTTCCCTTGTACAACCAAACTAATTCGTTTCCTATCCTTAAATCTTCTTTGGTAACAGTGTCTTTGTCATCTGTCGACAGCGATGTTGTCAAAGTCTTGTAAACTTTGTTGTCTTCGATGCATAAAATTCTACACCATTCTTAAAAAATTCAAAGTTAGTGAATAATAAACACTTAGAATACAAGTACTTATTCACAGATTAATGAGTATTAGCATATAGATGTTTTGCTAATTAGCTTAATTAAAAGTACAAAGTTGTTTATTATTCAAACACCATTGCAATTGGTGTTTCATACAGTAACAGCACCGCACACATGAATAAGCTTTAGTTTATGTGTACACGTACTGCCATTACATGCATTGGCCACTAATATATATTCATACATCATATGTGGTCATGTACATGTACACATGATTCTGTTTGTCAACGTAACGATTGAACCAAATTAGCACGTATACGTGTATGAGTACGTACGTACGTACCGGTCAATATGCTCCTGATTTTGAAAGTGTGTGATCGATCACAAGCAGTGGATCAAGATCACTTACGTGGCTCAAGAGGTGGACAGGGCTTCTTTTCCGCGTTGTCTTTGCAGACTCGCAGTGGAGGCTTTGTGGATCGAATGGGGCGCTTACTAGATGACATTTTTGGCGAGAGCGAGCAGATTGACAAAGCACGTGGAAATATTAGAAATAAGAAAATTAAAGATTGTGACGGTATAGATCACTGATAGCGATCGACGTCGATGTCACAAAGGAAACGAACTCGGTACAGAGAGTACACTAGAGATCCTACTATTCCTGTACCGTCACGTACAATTCTAAGGCAAGGCCTAGCGCAAACCTCGAGCTCACAAGGTACGTTGTATTCATTAGTTTACACGCGCACGTACGTCAGTCATGTACTTGTGTGTGATTTGATTCATACGAATAGGTAACACGCAACGAAAGAGGAAACGATATGCTTCTGACCCAAATACACCGGTTCCGGAAAGAACCCTCCGTCGGTGGAAGGCAAAAGAAGGTACCTAATTAATATCCTATCTAGACTAACCATTTCGTCATTGTGTTTGTATACAGTTTACGTAATAAATTTAAATTAAATTGATCAGCAAGTTCAACGCGCTTTTTGACTTACCGTTTTTGGTTTGTATTATGATTAGGCGCTCAAGGACTAGATGAGAGAGGTTGTAGTGTTGATGGAAGTGAGGAAGTGGTTGATAGCAATGAGATGCGTGAGATAGATGATCAAGAAAATTCTGATATTGATGGGGACAATCATTGCATTACCAAAGAAAGTGGTGATAATGGTGATGATGATGATGATGATGATGATGATGATGATGATGATGATGGCACGAATGAGCATGGTGATGATGTTGATGATCATCTGGATGATGGTAATGATGGCGATGATGATGATGATGACACTAATGAGCATGGTGATCATGTTGATGATCATCTGGATGATGGTAATGATGGCAATGATGATGATGATGACACTAATGAGCATGGTGATCATGTTTATGATCATCTGGATGATGGTAATGATGGTGATGATCATAATGATGATGACACTAATGAGCATCGTGATGATGTTGATGATTATTGGGATGATGGTAATGATGGTGATGATGGTAGTGAGAATAGTGATGATGAAAATGATGATCACAGTGTTGATGATAATGTTAATGATGAAGACCATGATGTTGGTGTTTATCCTGATGACAATGATGATGGTAAAACTGAAGATGATGTTGGAGGAACTACTGAGGAGATTCCACAGCCATTGACTGCCGCTGTCCTGAAGAAGAAGTTATCTTTGCTGCCTCTTTATTCTGATGCACCATTAAGCACTAAGGCTAGCTGGATTGCATGTAACTACTTTTCAGTGACAAATAATCTCAGTGAAGCTGCAACCAAGCAACTCCTAGATCTTATTGCAATTCATTGCCCTAAACGTGACCAATGTGCCAGGTCCACCTATCAACTTAGGAAACGGCTAAATCCCTTTGATGATGTTGAAATGCATATGTATTGTTCAGAATGCATGAAGGAACTGAAAGATACTAAAAAGTGCATTGATAGAAATTGCAGAAGAAAAAGATCAAAAGTCTGCTATCTCAGTTTGCTTCCATTTCATCAGCATCTGTCCACCATATTCTCAAGTAGGTTGTATCAACTTATCATGATTTATAAATACTTCATTTTACAATACAGATAAATGGAACGATATCTTAAAACATTTCTCCCGGAAACGTACCAAAGGGATTATACAGGACATCGATGATGGAACTATTTGTGAAAGTTTAAGAGCTGAAGGAGCTTTTCTATCATGTCCTGAACATGCTGGGCTTATTTTATGCACTGATGGTGTCCCTGTCTTCAAATCATCAGGTTTGTTTACTCCATAATCATGTTTAATTTTATTGTATTATACCTTACACGTAGGTCAAACATTGTGGCCTGTGTTGATGTTTACTACATCTCTTCCACCTGAGGTCAGGATGAATGTAGAAAACATGATAGTTGCTGCATTGTGGCTAGGACCATGCAAGCCATCAATAGATGTATTGCTTCCATCGGTGCTGTCAAAAATTGACTTATTACATACTAATGGAATAGAGTTTAGTACGCCGCATGGGAAAAATGTGTTACGAGTGAAAATAGTAGCAGCAGTATTTGATTTTCCAGCCAAAGCAATGGCTCTAAATATTGTTCAGTTTAATGGTTACTATGGATGCCCATATTGTAAAGACAGAGGCATCCATAAATGCCACAGGCATTTGTATTTACCAGCAGAACCACATATTGCTAAAGAACCTGGTGATATTGATGCATGGGCACGAAGAGCAGAAGAAATTTTGAAGCCAGTATTTGGTGTTAAAGGTTTCTCTATGCTAATGAAGTATATTACAATCCATCATGTACCTATTGATTATCTGCATGCTATTTTGCAGGGCATAACAAAGCAATTTTTAGAGTGCTGGATTAATTCTGATTACTCGGAACATCGATTTTATCTTGGAAACAATGTTAATGATATTGATGCTTTCTTATTGAATATAAAACCACCCCACGAGTTTAGAAGCACTCCACGTCCTATTAAAAAAAATCTATTTTATTGGAAGTCATCAGAATATAGGGCTTGGTTGCTGTACTATTCGCTGCCAATCATTCTTACCTACTTACCATCTGACTATGTGAATCATTTTGCATTACTGATTTCTGCTATGCATATTCTGCTAGGCTGCAACATTTCTACTCATGATTTATCAGTAGCTGAAGAATGCTTATTCGCATTTTATGCTGAAGTACCTGAATTGTATCCTGACACAATGCTTACAGCAAATTTGCACACGATCGTACATTTGTGCCAATTTGTGCGATTATTGGGCCCTCTTTGGGCATATTCTACTTTCGGTTTTGAAAATATGAATGGATACATCAAGAGACATCGTCATGGCACAAGAAACTTTTTACCTAGCTTAGCACAAGCTATTAGCACAACATTTTCTGTATCTACATACAGAAATGAATTATCTTTAGACACTGAAGCCATTCATTTTGTGTCTGAGAAGCAAAGTAACAGGGTCAATGGTGCACATGGCAAAATTCACTGCTGTAATCTTTTAGATTATGAGTATGATGCTCTACAGGTTGCTGGATTTCATTTGGTCAATAATGATGTATCAACATTTCCATGTTATACTGCACTTGACAACACATCATACCATGTTCGGAAAAAAACACTTCGAGACAGTTCAATTTGTGAATTTCTTCACGGATCGGAATTGCTTCTAGGGTCCATCAGACGCTTTTGCATCACTGTGGAAGGTCCAGTAGCAATTATAGACACGTTTGAAAACATGACAGAAGGTATTTTAAGTGGTGCACCATTCAGTAAACCAATACATTCAAGAAATGCTTTGCACATCAGCAAAAATTTTGTTCAAGTTAAGAAATTGTCTGTTTCAAACACAGTATTGGCAGTGTCAGTTAATTCTTTGAGAAGAAAATGTATTCATATTCCAATCAAGAAATCACAAGCAGATATAATTGTATTCATACCAAACACTTACGAGCATCATTAAAATTTACTGCATGAACTGACAACAACTATATACATGTATGTGCTTGAACATATTACTTTATTTTGTATTTTATTGTTATGTACAAAATCAAAACACCAATAATGTTCTGATTGTATCAATGTATAATTAATGAGTTAGTCATCCTTGCCTTGCCGAAAAACCAAGAAGCAAGAATACATTAACGACATGTGCATCACAGTCTGAAAGGTTAATAGAGCCAAGATACAAGGTTTTATCAGAACTGAAGTACTATTTGGATTTTGCACTTATTAATAAGATTGGTTTGCTTTCAGTAGCAACAACTGAATAAAATTGACACCTATTAGATACTTACCTAGAAGCAATAGTGACATATTTTCATAGTAGTCAAAATTATATTTCTTGAGATCTTGTTAGAATTTTGCCAAGATCTTGACATCTTGGCAATGTAGCCAAGACACGGCTCATATCTGTAACATCTTGCAACAATCTTGCCAAGAACCAATGTTAGATCTTGACATCTTGGCATTGTAGTCAAGATGCGGCATACGTTTCTTGATATAAGTAAGATCTTGCCAAGATCTTATAAACATCTTGCCCAAGATTGCAAGATCTTGGGTTTCTTGGGCAAGACTTGCCCAAGAACTTTTTGCTGGGGAGGCCATGCCAAGTGTGTGAGGTCAAGATGGCCGACATCACCAAAGTGGACCGTGGGTAGTAGGGGTCCTGATGTTTCAAACTGGATGTTAGGTATATGAGCAGTTAGTTCAATCACTCCTGAGTCTTATTGCAGTATAGCCTCACATTTGTATCTGTTGCACACTCCTACAGAGGCCATGCCAAGTGTGTGAGGTCAAGATGGCTGACATCACCAAAGTGGACCAAGGCTAGTAGAAACCCTGATGTTTCAAACTGGATGTTAGGTACCTGAGCAGTTAGTGCAATCACTCCTGAGTCTTACTGCAGTATAACCTCACATTTGTATCTGTTGCACCCTCCTGCAGAGGCCATGCCAAGTGTGTGAGGTCAAGATGGCCGACATCACTGATATGGACTGTGGCTAGTAGGGGTCCTGATGTTTCAAACTGGATGTTAGGTACATGAGCAGTTAGTACAAGCACTCCTGAGCCTTACTGCAGTATAGCCTCACATTTGTATCTGTTGCACCCTCCTGCAGAGGCCATGCCAAGTGTGTGAGGTCAAGATGGCCGACATCACGGAAGTGGACCGTGGCTAGTAGGGGTCCTGATGTTTCAAACTGGATGTTAGGTACATGAGCAGTTAGTACAAGCACTCCTGAGTCTTACTGCAGTATAGCCTCACATTTGTATCTATTGCATCCTCCTGCAGAGGCCATGCCAAGTGTGTGAGGTCAAGATGGCCGACATCACTGAAGTGGACCAAGGCTAGTAGAAATTCTGATGTTTCAAACTGAATGTTAGGTACATGAGCAGTTAGTACAATCACTCCTGAGTCTTACTGTAGTATAGCCTCACATTTGTATCTGTTGCACCCTCCTGCAGAGGCCAAGCCAAGTGTGTGAGGTCAAGATGGCCGACATCACTGAAGTGGACTGTGGCTAGTAGGGGTCCTGATGTTTCAAACTGGATGTTAGGTACATGAGCAGTTAGTACAAGCACTCCTGAGCCTTATGCAGTATAGCCTCACATTTGTATCTGTTGCACCCTCCTGCAGAGGCCATGCCAAGTGTGTGAGGTCAAGATGGCCGACATCACTGAAGTGGACGAAGGCTAGTAGAAACCCTGATGTTTCAAACTGGATGTTAGGTACATGAGCAGTTAGTACAATCACTCCTGAGTCTTACTGCAGTATAGCCTCACATTTGTATCTATTGCACCTTCCTGCAGAGGCCATGCCAAGTGCGTGAGGTCAAGATGGCCGACATCACCAAAGTGGACCGTGGGTAGTAGGGGTCCTGATGTTTCAAACTGGATGTTAGGTATATGAGCAGTTAGTACAATCACTCCTGAGTCTTATTGCAGTATAGCCTCACATTTGTATCTGTTACACCCTCCTACAGAGGCCATGCTAAGTGTGCGAGGTCAAGATGGCCGACATCACCAAAGTGGACCAAGGCTAGTAGGGACCCTGATGTTTCAAACTGGATGTTAGGTACATGAGCAGTTAGTGCAAGCACTCCTGAGTCTTACTGCAGTATAGCCTCACATTTGTATCTGTTGCACACTCCTACAGAGGCCATGCCAAGTGTGTGAGGTCAAGATGGCTGACATCACCAAAGTGGACCAAGGCTAGTAGAAACCCTGATGTTTCAAACTGGATGTTAGGTACCTGAGCAGTTAGTGCAATCACTCCTGAGTCTTACTGCAGTATAACCTCACATTTGTATCTGTTGCACCCTCCTGCAGAGGCCATGCCAAGTGTGTGAGGTCAAGATGGCCGACATCACGGAAGTGGACCAAGGCTAGTAGGGGTCCTGATGTTTCAAACTGGATGTTAGGTACATGAGCAGTTAGTACAAGCACTCCTGAGTCTTACTGCAGTATAGCCTCACATTTGTATCTGTTGCATCCTCCTGCAGAGGCCATGCCAAGTGTGTGAGGTCAAGATGGCCGACATCACTGAAGTGGACCAAGGCTAGTAGAAACCCTAATGTTTCAAACTGAATGTTAGGTACATGAGCAGTTAGTACAATCACTCCTGAGTCTTAATGCAGTATAGCCTCACATTTGTATCTGTTGCACCCTCCTGCAGAGGCCAAGCCAAGTGTGTGAGGTCAGGATGGCCGACATCACTGATATGGACTGTGGCTAGTAGGGGTCCTGATGTTTCAAACTGGATGTTAGGTACATGAGCAGTTAGTACAAGCACTCCTGAGCCTTACTGCAGTATAGCCTCACATTTGTATCTGTTGCACCCTCCTACAGAGGCCATGCCAAGTGTGTGAGGTCAAGATGGCTGACATCACCAAAGTGGACCAAGGCTAGTAGAAACCCTGATGTTTCAAACTGGATGTTAGGTACCTGAGCAGTTAGTGCAATCACTCCTGAGTCTTACTGCAGTATAACCTCACATTTGTATCTGTTGCACCCTCCTGCAGAGGCCATGCCAAGTGTGTGAGGTCAAGATGGCCGACATCACGGAAGTGGACCGTGGCTAGTAGGGGTCCTGATGTTTCAAACTGGATGTTAGGTACATGAGCAGTTAGTACAAGCACTCCTGAGTCTTACTGCAGTATAGCCTCACATTTGTATCTATTGCATCCTCCTGCAGAGGCCATGCCAAGTGTGTGAGGTCAAGATGGCCGACATCACTGAAGTGGACCAAGGCTAGTAGAAATTCTGATGTTTCAAACTGAATGTTAGGTACATGAGCAGTTAGTACAATCACTCCTGAGTCTTACTGTAGTATAGCCTCACATTTGTATCTGTTGCACCCTCCTGCAGAGGCCAAGCCAAGTGTGTGAGGTCAAGATGGCCGACATCACTGAAGTGGACTGTGGCTAGTAGGGGTCCTGATGTTTCAAACTGGATGTTAGGTACATGAGCAGTTAGTACAAGCACTCCTGAGCCTTATGCAGTATAGCCTCACATTTGTATCTGTTGCACCCTCCTGCAGAGGCCATGCCAAGTGTGTGAGGTCAAGATGGCCGACATCACTGAAGTGGACGAAGGCTAGTAGAAACCCTGATGTTTCAAACTGGATGTTAGGTACATGAGCAGTTAGTACAATCACTCCTGAGTCTTACTGCAGTATAGCCTCACATTTGTATCTATTGCACCTTCCTGCAGAGGCCATGCCAAGTGCGTGAGGTCAAGATGGCCGACATCACCAAAGTGGACCGTGGGTAGTAGGGGTCCTGATGTTTCAAACTGGATGTTAGGTATATGAGCAGTTAGTACAATCACTCCTGAGTCTTATTGCAGTATAGCCTCACATTTGTATCTGTTACACCCTCCTACAGAGGCCATGCTAAGTGTGCGAGGTCAAGATGGCCGACATCACCAAAGTGGACCAAGGCTAGTAGGGACCCTGATGTTTCAAACTGGATGTTAGGTACATGAGCAGTTAGTGCAAGCACTCCTGAGTCTTACTGCAGTATAGCCTCACATTTGTATCTGTTGCACACTCCTACAGAGGCCATGCCAAGTGTGTGAGGTCAAGATGGCTGACATCACCAAAGTGGACCAAGGCTAGTAGAAACCCTGATGTTTCAAACTGGATGTTAGGTACCTGAGCAGTTAGTGCAATCACTCCTGAGTCTTACTGCAGTATAACCTCACATTTGTATCTGTTGCACCCTCCTGCAGAGGCCATGCCAAGTGTGTGAGGTCAAGATGGCCGACATCACGGAAGTGGACCAAGGCTAGTAGGGGTCCTGATGTTTCAAACTGGATGTTAGGTACATGAGCAGTTAGTACAAGCACTCCTGAGTCTTACTGCAGTATAGCCTCACATTTGTATCTATTGCATCCTCCTGCAGAGGCCATGCCAAGTGTGTGAGGTCAAGATGGCCGACATCACTGAAGTGGACTGTGGCTAGTAGGGGTCCTGATGTTTCAAACTGGATGTTAGGTACATGAGCAGTTAGTACAAGCACTCCTGAGCCTTACTGCAGTATAGCCTCACATTTGTATCTGTTGCACCCTCCTGCAGAGGCCATGCCAAGTGTGTGAGGTCAAGATGGCCGACATCACTGAAGTGGACGAAGGCTAGTAGAAACCCTGATGTTTCAAACTGGATGTTAGGTACATGAGCAGTTAGTACAATCACTCCTGAGTCTTACTGCAGTATAGCCTCACATTTGTATCTATTGCACCTTCCTGCAGAGGCCATGCCAAGTGCGTGAGGTCAAGATGGCCGACATCACCAAAGTGGACCGTGGGTAGTAGGGGTCCTGATGTTTCAAACTGGATGATAGGTATATGAGCAGTTAGTACAATCACTCCTGAGTCTTATTGCAGTATAGCCTCACATTTGTATCTGTTACACCCTCCTACAGAGGCCATGCTAAGTGTGCGAGGTCAAGATGGCCGACATCACCAAAGTGGACCAAGGCTAGTAGGGACCCTGATGTTTCAAACTGGATGTTAGGTACATGAGCCGTTAGTGCAAGCACTCCTGAGTCTTACTGCAGTATAGCCTCACATTTGTATCTGTTGCACACTCCTACAGAGGCCATGCCAAGTGTGTGAGGTCAAGATGGCTGACATCACCAAAGTGGACCAAGGCTAGTAGAAACCCTGATGTTTCAAACTGGATGTTAGGTACCTGAGCAGTTAGTGCAATCACTCCTGAGTCTTACTGCAGTATAACCTCACATTTGTATCTGTTGCACCCTCCTGCAGAGGCCATGCCAAGTGTGTGAGGTCAAGATGGCCGACATCACGGAAGTGGACCAAGGCTAGTAGGGGTCCTGATGTTTCAAACTGGATGTTAGGTACATGAGCAGTTAGTACAAGCACTCCTGAGTCTTACTGCAGTATAGCCTCACATTTGTATCTGTTGCATCCTCCTGCAGAGGCCATGCCAAGTGTGTGAGGTCAAGATGGCCGACATCACTGAAGTGGACCAAGGCTAGTAGAAACCCTAATGTTTCAAACTGAATGTTAGGTACATGAGCAGTTAGTACAATCACTCCTGAGTCTTACTGCAGTATAGCCTCACATTTGTATCTGTTGCACCCTCCTGCAGAGGCCATGCCAAGTGTATGAGGTCGAGATGGCTGACATCACTGAAGTGGACCAAGGCTAGTAGAAACCCTGATGTTTCAAACTGGATGTTAGGTACATGAGCAGTTAGTACAAGCACTCCTGAGTCTTACTGCAGTATAGCCTCACATTTGTATCTGTTGCACCCTCTTACAGAGGCCATGCCAAGTGTGTGTGGTCAAGATGGCTGACATCACCAAAGTGGACCAAGGCTAGTAGGGACCCTGATGTTTCAAACTGGATGTTAGGTACATGAGCCGTTAGTGCAAGCACTCCTGAGTCTTACTGCAGTATAGCCTCACATTTGTATCTGTTGCACACTCCTACAGAGGCCATGCCAAGTGTGTGAGGTCAAGATGGCTGACATCACCAAAGTGGACCAAGGCTAGTAGAAACCCTGATGTTTTAAACTGGATGTTAGGTACCTGAGCAGTTAGTGCAATCACTCCTGAGTCTTACTGCAGTATAACCTCACATTTGTATCTGTTGCACCCTCCTGCAGAGGCCATGCCAAGTGTGTGAGGTCAAGATGGCCGACATCACGGAAGTGGACCAAGGCTAGTAGGGGTCCTGATGTTTCAAACTGGATGTTAGGTACATGAGCAGTTAGTACAAGCACTCCTGAGTCTTACTGCAGTATAGCCTCACATTTGTATCTGTTGCATCCTCCTGCAGAGGCCATGCCAAGTGTGTGAGGTCAAGATGGCCGACATCACTGAAGTGGACCAAGGCTAGTAGAAACCCTAATGTTTCAAACTGAATGTTAGGTACATGAGCAGTTAGTACAATCACTCCTGAGTCTTACTGCAGTATAGCCTCACATTTGTATCTGTTGCACCCTCCTGCAGAGGCCATGCCAAGTGTATGAGGTCGAGATGGCTGACATCACTGAAGTGGACCAAGGCTAGTAGAAACCCTGATGTTTCAAACTGGATGTTAGGTACATGAGCAGTTAGTACAAGCACTCCTGAGTCTTACTGCAGTATAGCCTCACATTTGTATCTGTTGCACCCTCCTGCAGAGGCCATGCCAAGTGTATGAGGTCGAGATGGCTGACATCACTGAAGTGGACCAAGGCTAGTAGAAACCCTGATGTTTCAAACTGGATGTTAGGTACATGAGCAGTTAGTACAAGCACTCCTGAGTCTTACTGCAGTATAGCCTCACATTTGTATCTGTTGCACCCTCTTACAGAGGCCATGCCAAGTGTGTGTGGTCAAGATGGCTGACATCACCAAAGTGGACCAAGGCTAGTAGGGACCCTGATGTTTCAAACTGGATGTTAGGTACATGAGCCGTTAGTGCAAGCACTCCTGAGTCTTACTGCAGTATAGCCTCACATTTGTATCTGTTGCACACTCCTACAGAGGCCATGCCAAGTGTGTGAGGTCAAGATGGCTGACATCACCAAAGTGGACCAAGGCTAGTAGAAACCCTGATGTTTTAAACTGGATGTTAGGTACCTGAGCAGTTAGTGCAATCACTCCTGAGTCTTACTGCAGTATAACCTCACATTTGTATCTGTTGCACCCTCCTGCAGAGGCCATGCCAAGTGTGTGAGGTCAAGATGGCCGACATCACGGAAGTGGACCAAGGCTAGTAGGGGTCCTGATGTTTCAAACTGGATGTTAGGTACATGAGCAGTTAGTACAAGCACTCCTGAGTCTTACTGCAGTATAGCCTCACATTTGTATCTGTTGCATCCTCCTGCAGAGGCCATGCCAAGTGTGTGAGGTCAAGATGGCCGACATCACTGAAGTGGACCAAGGCTAGTAGAAACCCTAATGTTTCAAACTGAATGTTAGGTACATGAGCAGTTAGTACAATCACTCCTGAGTCTTACTGCAGTATAGCCTCACATTTGTATCTGTTGCACCCTCCTGCAGAGGCCATGCCAAGTGTATGAGGTCGAGATGGCTGACATCACTGAAGTGGACCAAGGCTAGTAGAAACCCTGATGTTTCAAACTGGATGTTAGGTACATGAGCAGTTAGTACAAGCACTCCTGAGTCTTACTGCAGTATAGCCTCACATTTGTATCTGTTGCACCCTCTTACAGAGGCCATGCCAAGTGTGTGTGGTCAAGATGGCTGACATCACTGAAGTGGAACATGGCTAGTAGAAACCCTGATGTTTCAAACTGGATGTTAGGTACATGAGCAGTTAGTAAAAGCACTCCTGAGTCTTACTGCAGTATAGCCTCACATTTGTATCTGTTGCACCCTCCTGCAGAGGCCATGCCAAGTGTGTGAGGTCAAGATGGCCGACATCACTGAAGTGGACCAAGGCTAGTAGAAACCCTGATGTTTCAAACTGAATGTTAGGTACATGAGCAGTTAGTACAATCACTCCTGAGTCTTACTGCAGTATAGCCTCACATTTGTATCTCTTGTACCCTCCTACAGAGGCCATGCCAAGTGTGTGAGGTCAAGTTCGCCGACATCACCAAAGTGGTCGGTGCCTAGTATGGGCCCTGATGTTTCAAACTGGATGTTAGGTACCTGAGCAGTTAGTACAATCACTCCTGAGTCTTACTGCAGTATAGCCTCACATTTGTATCTGTTGCATCTTCCTGCAGAGGCCATGCCAAGTGTGTGAGGTCAAGATGGCCGACATCACTGAAGTGGACCAAGGCTAGTAGAAACCCTGATGTTTCAAACTGAATGTTAGGTACATGAGCAGTTAGTATAATCACTCCTGAGTCTTACTGCAGTATAGCCTCACATTTGTATCTGTTGCACACTCCTACAGAGGCCATGCCAAGTGTGCAAGGTCAAGATGGCCGACATCACCAAAGTGGTCGGTGGCTAGTAGGGGCCCTGATGTTTCAAACTGGATGTTATGTGCTTAAACAATTGGTACAAGCACTCCTGAGTCTTACTGCAGTATAGCCTCACATTTGTATCTCTTGCACCCTCGTACGGAGGCCATGCCAAGTGTGTGAGGTCAAGATGGCCGACATCACTGAAATGGGCGCTGATTTCCATGGACTCTGATACTTTTGAACTCACACAAGGTCCACATTCTATTAGTGTTTGTAATTTTCTTCCAACTGCTGTATAACCTGAGTGTCTGGCTTTTCCCTTTGCAAGGTTAATTTCAAATGTTGACCATTCATGGCATGCAGTCACTGACTTCAGTGCAGTTTACATCACTGTTGTGAACCATAAATCGTGACTATTTGGCTTGCACATTGGAAATTTTTCATACTGTGTTTTCTTAAAAAATTTATTCTATCACCTTATCTGTCAATGGTGGTATTGATGTTGTCTATTAGGAGGGGGGGGGGGGGGGGGGGGGGCGTGGGGTGGGGAGGGGGGTGGGCTTGAGCTCTCCTATCAAGCCTTTGTGTACCTCCCTCTTTTTGCATTACTGGTCTCTCAATTGCTGTCACGTGGCTTTGGCACTTATTTGTCAAGCCATGGTAAGGTTGTTGTAGCTCTTTATGCTATAGGGAACTTGGTTAATCGTCATTGATGCAGCCTAGGTGAAAGGAGAAGTATTTATTTTAGCTTGCAGCTGTCCTAAAGGAGAACGGTTTACCTCAACCAAACGCATCACGATTTCCACCTCATGGGTATTGGTACTTGGTGGCTCGATCACTTTCAGGCCTTAAATACCCATCATCGAGGTACATTGATGCAGTGTAACGATTTGGTATGACCATAAAGAAACCCTTTTCAGTTCAACGGGTCCAGAGAGTCAGTCGAGATGGTTTCAGCAGAAGAGCTTAGCACACCATTGGAGGTGAAAGTTTACTATATTAATAGTATTGAAATCTATTTCACTGCACCACAGCAGCACAAAACAAATATAGTTGAAGATGAGAGTTCTGAAACATCAGCATGTACTGTTAGAGAAGAGATTGAGGTAACAATAATGTTACAATTATTTCCGATGTATGATAATTTGTCATCATATATATGATCTTTTTAAAAGCCCTTCACAGTCCAGTGTGATGAATGCCCATTCTACACTGAAGGTTATACATATTGATGCATACTATGGTTCTGTAGGTGAATGCTTAACCACTATCATGGACTAGGATCAAAGCCTCAGGGTTTGAGTGAGTATTGAGGAAAGTTCAAAGATATGATGCATGCTTTTAGAATCAGTGAATGCTACATGGACTTTTCGTGCATGGATGCAATCGGACCATTGAACTTGGCCGTTTTTCGTACTGATGAGATTCATAGACACAATAGTAGACCACAACTTTGTAAACCAATAAATCTTTTGCAATTCATGCGGGCCGCACAGCTTTCATACCGATTAAACCGCTGGAATGTGCGGCTGAGGAATGTGCGGCTAACTTCTACGCGGTGATACTTTACGACGTCGTAAGATACTTTACGACGTCGTGAGACTTACGACGTCGTGAGACTTCGACTTACGACGTCGTGAGATTTTTAGGCTTGATTACGTCATAACAACATGACCGTTCATATGTCTGTAGTCTCGTACCCACCCCCACATTTACGTAAGCATAGTGGCTAACATGGCACAAGGCAACGATTCATCTTTCTCAGCGAGACATTTTTTACGAGATGGCTCGAGTTGTTGCAGTGCTAATAACCAGAGGGGCCTTGAAGCGAGTATGTAGTGGAACAGCTGGAGATGATTATCATCTCTGTATCAACCTTGAAAAGTTATTTGGGATCCTCATTCCCATTTGCCCAGCAGCGAGTTAGGAAGCGAAATCGCTATATCAAATATGTGTGAAGAGTTGTGCAGCCTTTTGGAATGCCTCCGATGTATATTGTCCGAATGGGAAGAGTATCTCAACCACCCATTCAGTAGCGGGAATTACTCGTATAGTGCCCCTACAAGAGCATCGTCTGGACTAGGAAGACCAGGCGGTATCTTCGATGTTCCCCATTGCCTTGCTAAGCAGTCTGCTTTTGGAGGCGTAGAGCTTTGCAAGTTCTTGAAGGGCTGCTACGTCGTAGAACAGTATCTCTTTTACGCCAACGGGGCCGAAAAGGTACAGCATGTCTGACCGTATTTAATAATAATAATAATAATAATGATTTATGTGCACATATATCACACAATGGCAAGTAATGGCATAAATGAATATGCACTAATATACTGCCGGTCCTAAAATGGGTAACACTTACAAAATGGAGACAAGTCTACGTTGCTGAGTTTAGACCTAAATATTTTTTCGGAGGATGCTGTAACCACTGAGTCTGGTAATGAATTCCAAATGTGTATAACTCTGATTGAGAAAAAGTTTGAGCGAAAATTATGGTGAGGTGATGACAAAGGACTAAGTTTGATTGAGTTCCCTCTTGTACTGTATGGTGACAAATTGATACGAAAGAAAGCTGATGTATCAAGATCTACAAGGTTTTTCACAATCTTGAAACACATAACAAGGTCAAAATACACTCTACGATACTCCAATGAATGAAGACCTAAATTAGCAAGACGATCAGTATAGCTCATAGTAGGCAGCTTTACTCGTATAAAAAGAGCTCTGGTGAAAAAGCGTTGAACTCTTTCAACACATTTAATGTCTTGTATGAGCCACGAATTCCACACTGGAGTATTGTATTCGAGTATTGGTCTCACATATGAAATGAATACTCGACAAAGCGTTGAGATATTTAGCGTTTGAAGACCTTTAAGTAGAAGGGAACACCTTTGGAAGGCCTTTGCAGCAATAGATGAACAATGCAAGCTGGGTTTAAAATCAGATGTAATATGAACACCTAAGTCACAAATATCAAAAACCCTATTTAGCAGTACACCACCCAGGGAGTAAGAATTGCTTGCAGAGTTATGTCCGAAGGATATTACACTGCACTTCTGAAAAGCAATATTAAGCTGCCACATTTCAGTCCACATACAAAAATTCGACAAAGACAGAGACAAAGGTGAGGATGAATCAGAAGAGTGAGTAGCATAGAGTTTGGTATCATCTGCAAATATTTTAGCTTGAACTGGTGGCACTAAACAATCAGGAAGGTCATTGATATAAATGAGGAATAATAGAGGTCCAAGCACTGATCCCTGCACGAGGAACACCACTGGTAACAGGTAGGGAAGAAGATAAAGACTGAGCAATATAGACTTGCTGAGAACGATTCATAAGAAATGAAGATAACCACCTAGCTCACCAAGAGGGGAGTAAACCCATAGCACTCTACCTTATATAGTAGCTTTCTATGAGAGATAGAATCAAAGGCTTTAGCAACGTCTATATACACAGCCGAATCAATTTTAGAACGAATATCAGTAAGGAGAGTCCATTCATTAAGTGTGATTAGCAATTGGGTACAAGTAGAACGCCTGGCAAGAAAGCCAAACTGATCTTTGGAGATAAGGCTGTTAGAACGAAGAAAGAATACCATTGATTCATACACAATAGACTCCATTACTTTGCAACAAACACTGCATGAGAAACCGGACGATAATTGCTAGGTAATTTACGGGAACCTTTTTTGAAGATGGGACAAACACAATTGCCTGTTTCCAACCCTGAGGTATACACCCGCAGCCCATAGACATTGTAAAAAGCCTCGACAATGGAAAGGCAATGGCAGAAGCAACTGATTTTAAAAATCCAGCAGGAAAACCATCTGGTATTCTGGAGTATTTAGAAGGAAGACGCTTCAGGGCACATAATACTTTACTGTGAGTAAACTCAACTTGTTGATATGCCTGGACACAAGAAACTTTTGGATGGAAGACGGGTAAGACACCATTATCTATGGTAAAAACAGAAGCAAAGTAATCATTTAAAACATTGCATTTGTCACGATCATTTATTTGTTCCGCTTCACTTTCGGTCTTGCCTTCAAGAAAAGCGTACCGTAGCAAGGTTGTCTCTTCCATGTAATATCCTTTGCCGTATTTCACAACCATCCTATCTCTGTCGTAACTGCTAGAGGTCAATTGTATTGTTTGTTCACTTAATGCCTGGTAATATCCATTTCAAAATAACTTGTACATAACTACCATCATAACCAATCGCGAAAATTTACAAGCCCCCCCCCCCCCCCCCCCCCCCCCCCCCGGGATAAATGAAACTCTACGCCTATGTTCTCTAAGGCTACCAAGTGGATCATTTTCTAAAAAAAAAACCACCCAACTCTGACGAGACTGGACCCGGTACATTGCCCAGGGAAAGGGATCTTCGTTTGAAGTCTGACAA
Organism: Ephydatia muelleri; assembly: GCA_013339895.1. Classification (NCBI taxonomy): domain Eukaryota; kingdom Metazoa; phylum Porifera; class Demospongiae; order Spongillida; family Spongillidae; genus Ephydatia; species Ephydatia muelleri. The sequence goes on from JABACO010000015.1 coordinate 3,764,267, forward strand.
AGACTACGGTCGAGGCTTTTTGAATAATAAAAAAATATTATTATTATTGTATTGTGTGTACATATATTAAATGATAATGAATGACAAACTGAAGTAATATACACAGTTACAACAAATAAAATAAATTAATAATATGCATCACTGTCCTCTATATATTGTACATTTTTTTGTTAAACAATTCTTAGGCAAACCAGCAGCACTAGATGTCTCCATCACTTCTCCGCTAAACCCTTTAACCCTTTTGGAAGCGGGAGTCTTGGCCAAGTCTGCTGCTCAGGTCACAGAGGCGAGGAAACATCAAGCTAATGATCCCAAATGTTCGGAACTTGGATGGGTATGTGTCCCCATGGTGGCAGAATCGTATGGAGCTTGGGGCGATGAGGCCTCTTCTATCATCTCATCAATCGCCTCCAGACTCGCCACCTCTACATGCAAGTCCAAGTCAGTTGTGCTGAATGATATTTATGGCCGGCTTAAGTTCGTGCCAATGCTACAGCCATCCTTTCTAGAATCATCCCACTGTCGTAGAGCAAGATCCGATTGTATGTGTAATTTGTTTGTTTAATGTTTATGTACTGTGTTATTAAATAAACAATTATTAAAGAAGAATTAATATGAGTCATGATTAATTATCACTGGTAAAGATAGTTTACATGTAGGTATGCTTTTTGTGTTTTAAGAGTGTGCTAGATATGGGGTGTTCACAAGTGATGTGCATTTAGTCTGACAGTGGTTAGGAGGGGAATGAGAAGACACCTTGGTATTTCTTGGAGAAGGGACTAAGCCTAGTAGGAGAGAAAGAACCGACTTTGCATGGTAGGGAGGCTCCACTGTAGGGTGTGTAACCGGTTATCAGGTTATTCGGGTTATTCGGATATTCGCAAAAACCTATCCGTTCGAATAGCAACTTAGCATTACTCGGAAAAATCGATTAGTGAATTTTATCTATTCGAAATAACCGGTTTATGTTTCTCCATTCGGAGGTACTTAGGTATTCGTCGTCAGCATCGACAATTATTCGAATATCTTTTTATAACGATATCCGGATATGATTTTCAATTGATAATTAGAGTTATACTACGTCACTGTTGTTTTTACTATTTATACATACATAACGACATCGGAAGCAATCAATAATTGAGTAAATAGATAGTAATATAATACAAAATATTTAATGTGCATCAATTGGGGATACAAAACATACAGCGTGTACTAGCTCAGTGCTGTTATCGTCGTCTTCACGTAAGTTCATTAGTATATGCCACGAGTTGTTATATGTAGTAGCAATAAATTTATGTACCAGTACTAGTATTGCATTGTTTTATTGTACAGTGGTACCGAAGTGAACATATCTGAGTATTGCGCTAGCGAGTGAAACAGAATGACAGACTTCTCACCCACTTCAAGTAAGTATGCACGCTCTGTTTGAGTATGTGGAGGAATTAGAGAGCATTATTAATGGAAAATTTCATATGCATTTAGCGAGAACGGGAATGGAGTATTGTGGGATGATTGTAAGTGGAGTACGTGATTGTAGGTGATGTGGGGTGAGTTTATAATGGTGATGTCTGGTCTCCGTGGTTAGTGTTGGATACATTACTATGGATATGTACAAGTGCATGGTAAAGACATACAATTTATTAAACTCTATTTGGCAAACACATGCATGCTACTGTAGACCTTTGTGTCTCTGTGTTTTCTACTGACATGCATAGCTCTATTTTGGGTGCAAGACCAGGTGGATGATTTCTGTGCAGACATAAATTATCTTCTGAGTGTTCACTCCACAAGCAAAATAACCTGAATAACCTAGGTATTCGGCAGGAAATTTGGCAAAACCTATTCGGAAAAATCGATTTTGTTTTTTAAACTATTCGGAAAAATCGATTTTCATTATGCAGGGGAGGTTACACACCCTAGGCTCCAGATTACATCAGCAGTGGTCAAGGTGGTTTTAGTGTTACGTAAACTTTACCCCGGGTGCACACCTTACAATTTCTGTTAGATAAGATATACTCCCATTCAAAACTAAACTTTTCGCTTGAGAGCATCAAGCTTTGAAGTTGGCCTGGTTTGCGAGTATGTAGCTTGCGAGAATAGTCTTGACACCAAAGCAGCAAATCGAATAGCGAAGAGTCGCTTCTAATATGCGTTCGTATGGAAACCGACACTTTCATATGCGTATGCGCACTTTATCACTCTCAGAATGACAGTCATATGATGTAGAATTGGTTCAAAAATCATGCGTTTCCACTAAGAACCTACAAGTCAATTGAATCATAAAGTGCTGCATGCCTTGTCTAAAAAACCACGCCATGTGGCCACTAATTCAGGTGAACGCATTAAATAAATTGATGAGAGTGAAAAATAATAAAATCACCGCTTTTTTATTCTGGATATGTTTTTGGACTCCGTCAGTAATGAATAGGTTAGGAGTCATCGAGGAAAGGGAATGCAATATAGAAAGCTATTCGTAGAAATGCAAATAGATACTGATGATTGATTTGAGTGCATAAAATTTCTTCATTATTATACACTTCAGTGTGAGCTATAGTATCAATTCTGCATTTAATCGCTACTAACCAAAACTTTGTTGCAAATGAAAATTTCTGGCGACTTGAAAGCTAGCTCAGACAGCATTTATACAGCACATCCCACCCACCAAAAATAAAATTAAAAAAAACTGTTGAAGCACCGCTGCACCGGGCAACCACTTAGCATCTTGGATCAATTTGAGCGTAACTGGTGAAGTAAAGTACTTGATTTTGACTTTCATTTCACCAGCCAATGCTACAGCATTTATAGAAGCTGCCTCATGCATTGACTAAGCCACATAGAAGTGAAGACCATACATAGCAATGTGTGTAGGGAGCTGGTGCAAAATTTGGGGAATGCGTTTTCAATGAACAGTTAGACATGAGAAGAACCTTACCCAGAGGAAGATCGGGTAGCTATAGAAGATTGCCATGTCCATTTGTTGCTGTCACATGATTAATTATATCAAAATGCCTATTAACTCAATGTCTTGCATAAATGTGGATTGCCCTTTATACAAACAAAAACTGAAATATGACTCAAGAATTCTAGTAGTTTTAGATTGAATATGGTACATTGAAATTCACTTTGATTCTGTAATATGATGGAACTAATTGGCATAGTGTGTCAAGTTGAAAACACACTTGGCTTTATACAAGTTGATGTGTATTATTTGGGCATATCCCAAACAATATACTGAACAGGTACGAGCCTTGCAATAGGCAAATGCAGCTGTTGAATCAGTACAGCCTATATGATCTTCATGCAAGATGTTTTAAGATGTGTATAAAAATAATGCCATCTTCATGTGTGCGCAATCGACAGATTTAGTGTGTCAACATGCTCTGTGCAAGGAATACAATATCAAAGTGTGTTGAACAATACCTAATTTTGATTTCAGTATCAATGTATCAGGGGTCTTTCAATCTCTAAACCTAATATTGCATATGTATGCTTTCTATACATGTAGGCCATGGCATAACAGATTGACGCAATTTACTACTTGACATGACATATAAATTCATTAAATTGATGCAGTTAAATAAGAACATACATGTATTTTGCAATTCACACTCATCATTGACTAACATTAGACAACGCAAGAGGATTTAATTGGTCAGTTCAAAGTTGTAGTTCTGTCCATAATTATTGTCCCAACATGTCATACCATTATGAATGGTACGTACAGTAGTACAGGGCAAGATGGATGTGCAATGTCTTCTCGGCTGAGATGTCAAACCGGAACAATTCCATATCATCATGTGCACCACAGGTTATTAGATCAGCCTGTGTATCATGGAATGTGGCCCAATCATCATTGGACCATTGTACCATGACCTTTACAGCTTCCTTTTGTGGCTGTAGCAGCACAACACCGATGATGGTGTGAGCACTAACATACACCTCCTTTAAGGTGATGCCTATTCTCTGTGCCCTTGCAGTGATGTCATCAGGAGGAGCATAGAGATGATGCTGTTTAACAGGCTGCATGGAAGGAAGTAAGACACAAACACACACACACACACACACACACACACACACACACACACACATAACTGTTACATCTCTAATAATAGGAGTTGAGAGGGAGAAGAGTAAGATATAAGATGAAGAAGAACAGAGTAGGGTAGATGATAATCAAGAAATGATAGTATGGAATGGGGAGGAGGATGTGAAGGGTGGTTGCAGGCATGTGGTATGCGCACTCGTACCAGCACAGAGTTTGTGTCATTAGTACTGGACCCAATATAACCTGACTTGCTTGTGTTTCCTGCTAAAGAACAATGCACATGGAGGTGATTGATATGGGGGATTCAAATATGCACACATATACACTGGCACATAAGACCGACACACAACACACACACAAAATCACACAACCACATATACACACAAATACATACACAAACACACAGCCCATCATACACAAAAACACACACATACTCACACACACATACACATACTCAACACACACACTCACACACACATACACACACACACACACACACACACACACACACACACACACACACACACACACACACACACACACACACACACACACACACACACACACACACACATACACACAAGCCCAGATATGCATGCACCCAGCATACCCTCACTTGGCAATAACATCATTTCAGAACGCAAGGACTGATCCTAATCGTAAATTAAGCACAAAAAAAACAGTGTTAGTATTTGAGATAAGAAGGATGAACGGATTATGGGGATGGTGAGATCACCTTAATGGCACCATGGTTCACTTCAGAAGCACTGATCTGTATGTTTGGCTGAATGTTAGGTACCACCATCCACTCAAGCTCAACACTGTTAAGGATAAGGATTGACTTCATGTATGACTATGGTTTTAAAAAGTGTAACTCACCTATTTGTGAATAGTGTAGCCATGTCTTTTGAAGACTTATCACACACAAAGTCACTGTTGGCAGTGCGGCAATTCTGCTCACAATCGAGAGGGCTGTCTGCATCATACTGTTCTTCAAGTGCCTGCTCTACATTCTCCAAGCTGTCCTCATCTGCCATTTCATTACTATGAACACCAAGATTACTATCACCAACAATAGTGGAGTTGGCTGCCCCTATCCGTTCCTTCTCTATATAATGCAGGCTGCTTGAACTCGCATCACCCCCAGATTCGGTGTCATTGGGGCATGCCTCGTTTCTGCCATCAACTTTGCCATGGTATGTATCATCGATATCGATAGATTTATTTGTGACAACCACTCTGACGTCATGTGCAACAACCTGGCCAAACTGTTGCACAACTGTAAAAAGAAAAAGAAAAGAATGAGCCGGTAATCAATACTATCAAACCACGCCATTTGACCACTAATTCAGGTGAACGCATTAGAGAACTTGATGAGAGTGAAGAATATCAAAATCGCCGTTTTTTTATTCTGGAAATGTTTTTGACAACAGCAGTGATGAAACAGGTTCGGAGTGATCGAGGAAAGGGAATGCAATATAGACAACTTTAGTAAAGCTGTTCGTAGAAATGCAAATAGATACGAGTTCATAAAATTTCTCCATTACACTCCAGTGTGAGCTAGTATCAATTCTATGCATATAATCGCTACTAATCAAACCTTTGTTGCAAATGAAAATCGCTGGTGACTTGAAAGCTCAGACAACATATATACAGCACACCCCACCCACCAAAAATAAAATAAAACAAAGCTGTGTCGAAGTAGCGGCCAGCCACGTAGCATCTTGGATCAATATGGGTGTGACTGATGAAGTATTGTACTTGATTTTTCCTTTCATTTCATCAGGCAGTACTACAGCATTCATAGAAGCTGCCTCATGCATTGACTAAGCCACATAGAAGTAAAGACCATAGCAATGTGTGTAGGGAGCTCGTGCAAATGCATTTTCAATGAATACTTAGACATGACACCCAGAGGAAGATCTCGGTAGCTACCATGTCATGCCCCTCAATTCGTTGGCTGTCACATGATTAATTATATCACTTTGGCAGAGGGACCCCAGGAGCCGTTCCATCCTCATGTTCTCAGTCTCCGCTGAGAAGCTCACTGAACTGTCCATAGGAGACTGCTCTCGTTTGTCTGATGTTTTTTCATCTGGCAAATCCAGCTGTGAGGGAGAGGGATGGGAAGACAGAGACACCATGTTAGATACCTGTGTTTTATTAGAGTCTGGTACGGCTAGGGTATTTGGTCTATCTGCATAAGTTTGCGTGCATTTTTCATTTTGTTTAACGTTTGTTATTTCTGACCAAGAGGCAGTACGTTTATATGTTTGGTTTGGAGCGAGTATATATTCAGACGGTGACATGAATGCTTCGGGTAGGTCTGTATAGTGTACCCAGTTAGCTTGACACGCCTTGTTTGTGGCCGTGTCTTTGCTGATTAGGACGCTAGGGTGTTCAGGGATTCTGGGACGGGACCATTTTGCCCTTTTCAGTCCTATTACGACGTCATACTCGCTGAAGAGGTGTGACTGCCACGTGGCGTTATCTTTTGTCACAGATTCGGTGCCGATACTCATTTTTTGTCTGTAGTAGAGGTTTGAGGTATTCTTTTTAAACATGTACACAAATTTGGAGGAGCATTGCGGTTGTTTTTTCTTTTTTGACTATGCGGTATAATTTGATAGATGGTCCACAGGATTCATACACATTACACAAACGAATAACCTACAACATTGTCTTCGCTTTCGACCGCTCTCAAAAATCTCTTGTCCATATCGTATTCTGCGTATTCTCCCGAGAAGCACGACCGGTTTCGGAACCTGTATGCGTTCCTTCTTCAGGTGACGGGAAAATGGCAATATTTGAGCAAGTTTCGCGTTTAAGTCCTTCGTTTCCGGTTTCGTTCACGTGATCACATGATGACGTTACTCCAAGATCCGCTGGTCCCGAGACCCGTTTGAGGATGTTGTTTGGGTAGTCTGCTGGGACTCTGCAGTGTTGGTAGATGTCAAATGGTTGGCTGTCTTGTGGTACGTTTCTTGGGGTCTGGTTTTTTAGTTTTGCTGAGACTAGCATGTTGCTCAGTGACCGGTTCTTTTTTAGTGCAATGCGGGGGGGCATCGGGTAGAGCTCGTTTAGAAGTGGATTCTTTTTGACATCCATCCAGATCAAGTTTAGCTCCGTTCGAAATTGGGATACGTGGGTATTGTAGGTTAGTGCCATTGTCGGTGTACCTGGTGTTTGTATCGCGGTCTGTTTGCTTTTGTGTATGATTGTGTGTCTGTCTTTGTATCGTACACGTCTGATCAGCGGTTTGATGATTTTTTCATCGTATCCCCTCGATAGGAGAGCGTTTTGGACTTTGTGGATCTGTTGAAGGAAGTTTACTTTGTCCGTGTTTGTCCTGAGAGCTCTGTATGATTCTCCCAGTGCTATACTCTTTCCCACGCCACCGGGGTGGAATGATGATGCATGGACATATGCTTGTGTGTTGGTAGGTTTTGTGTACGTTTTGATGTCCAGCGTATGTTTGGTTTGAAAGTTTGTGCCTTTGTGTATGGTCATGTCCAAGAAGTTTATTTCGGTCTCTGAGCATTCACTGGTAAATTTTATCGTTGGGTGCAGTTTGTTGCACTGTTGAACAAAGTGTTCAAAGTCCGTTTGGGGACCCTGCCAAACCACAAAGATATCATCAATGTAGCGAACCCATAGTTTGATTTTGTCTGCACCAGGTTCTATGAGTTTCTTCTCAAGTTCTCCCATAAAGATTCCACTGTATGAGGGGGCCATTATGTTACCCATTGGGACCCCTCTAATCTGAATGTAGTGTTCTCCGTTAAATTCAAAGACGTTGTTGTGAGTGATCATGTCTAAGAGTTCCTTCATGACTGCCATGTCTGGGATGTCTGTTGCACATTTCATGTTTTCTAAGGCTCTGATTGCAGCTCTATTCCCTTCGTCTATGGGGATGTTTGTGTACATGTTTGTCACATCAATGGAACATAGTAGGATGTCTGTTGAGAAAGTCATCTTTTCAATGGTTTTTATAAAGTGTGTGGAATCACTTATGTATGATGGGATGAGTTTAACGGCTTGTTTTAGCCAGTGGTCTAGGAACGCGGAGATGTTGGAAGTAACGCTATTGATACACGAGCATATGGGTCTGTATGCATGAGGATTCTTGTGTAGTTTGATAAGGAAGTACATTAGGCTGGTTCTGTGGTTTATTGGTGGGAGGCAGAATTTATGATGTGACTTACTGAGCAGGTTCTTTTCCTTGAGTTTGTCCAGTTTGATTGTGATTGTTTTCTTGGTCGTGTCTGTGATATCTCCAGGTAGTCTGGTGTAGGTCTGCTTGTCGTCTAGGTGTTTATGACCTGCCTCTATATATTTCTCTCTGTCCAGCAGGACTATGGTACTTCCTTTGTCGGATGTGTTGATGATTACATCGTGTTGTTGAGACAGTTTCTTGATTATGCTCATGCCATCTCTTGGGAGGTTGGTCCGACCTGTGGTTGGATGGATCTGAGAAAGTGTGAGTCGGATTCTATTGATCAAGTTTTCTAAGTCTTGGGAGTCTGTGGGTTTAGGAATGTGTTTTGATTTTAGTCTGAATGGGTTATGTTTGGTCTGTGTATTTCTGTGGATGTACCTGAGTCTTAGTTTTCTAATAAAGTTTTCTATTTCTGTATTGATTTGTACGTCTCTGGGACGTGTGTGAGGGATGAAGGTTAGACCCTTGGACAGTATGTTTAGTTCTGTCTGTGTGGGTAGGTATGATGACAGGTTGACCACATTGTCATGCAATTTATGAGCACTCAAACACTCTTTATACAATTGATTGTGTTTAGATCTGAGTTTGGGGTTTCTTCTTGCCCGTTTACTGTTTGGCACGGTTTTTCCACTCTCTTCTCTGGGGGGGTCCACGTTTCGGGGTGTAGTGTTTTCTTCCGCTCGGGGTGCTGTGGAGTGTTGTGAGGTAACATACATTTTAGTATATTTGTGGTCAGAGTCATACCTTTGATAATCAGAGGTTTTTTGTTTTTTCAGTGGTCTATCCTCCTCTGTTGCGAGTTTGGCCAGGGAAGTTTGGTCCCTTTCTTGTTTAACGGCCCTCGCTTCGCCTTCAGCGCGTTTTAGGGAGTCCTCATACGAGCGTTTTAGTGCCTTCCTCTGGGTGTCTGAGAGGGAGGTATCCGTAATGCATTCCAAGACAGAGGTCTGCTGTCTTATTATTGCCTCAGTTTTTTGGGCAATGAGTCTGGCATAATGTTGTTTGGCTACGTTTATGTAGCCCAGTGTATTAATCTTTGTCTGCTCTTTCCATTCTCTCTCAGTGTCTTCGTTGGCGCCTACGAGCATCATCCGCGGTTCAACCGTGAGGCCTTTGGGCAGCCGATTGCTTTCAACCGCTTTTGACAGGTGGTCTACGTGATGGCTGGCATGAGCGATGTCTGTCATCATGTTTTTGATGTCTGCCATATTGGTCTGTAGTTTGAGTCTGGCAGTATCCATGACGGATGGGGTACCCCGTGGAGTGTCTGTTATTCCACGGGAACTCCCGGCTTGGGTGATTGGAATATCATTTTGGCAGAGGGACCCCAGGAGCCGTTCCATCCTCATGTTCTCAGTCTCCGCTGAGAAGCTCACTGAACTGTCCATAGGAGACTGCTCTCGTTTGTCTGATGTTTTTTCATCTGGCAAATCCAGCTGTGAGGGAGAGGGATGGGAAGACAGAGACACCATGTTAGATACCTGTGTTTTATTAGAGTCTGGTACGGCTAGGGTATTTGGTCTATCTGCATAAGTTTGCGTGCATTTTTCATTTTGTTTAACGTTTGTTATTTCTGACCAAGATACACTAACATACACCTCCTTTAAGGTGAGGCCTATTCTCTGTGCCCTTGCAGTGATGTCATCAGGAGGAGCATAGAGATGATGCTGTTTAACAGGCTGCATGGAAGGAAGTAAGACCACACACACACACACACACACACACACACACACACACACACACACACACACACACACAACTGTTACATCTCAAATAATAGGAGTTGAGAGGGAGAGGAGTAAGATATAAGATGAAGAAGAACAGAGCAGGGTAGATGATAATCAAGGAACGATAGTATGGAATGGGGAGGAGAAATGCCTCCAGGCATGTGTATGTGCACTCGTACCAGCACAGAGTTTGTGTCATTAGTACTGGAGCCAATATAAACTGACTTGCTTGTGTTTCCTGTTAAAATGGAATAGGGCATTCTAAATATGCACACACACACACATACACACATACATACACACATACACACACAGACTCACGCACGCACACACAAAAACAACCACATATACTCACAAACATGTACACAAACACACAGACCAACATACAGAAAAACACACATACACACACACATACACACACACATACACACATACACACACACACACACACACACACACACACACACACACACACACACACACACAAGCCCAGATATGCATGCACCCAGCATACCCTCACTTGGCAATAACATCATTTCAGAACGCAAGGACTGATCCTAATCGTAAATTAAGCACAAAAAAAACAGTGTTAGTATTTGAGATAAGAAGGATGAACGGATTATGGGGATGGTGAGATCACCTTAATGGCACCATGGTTCACTTCAGAAGCACTGATCTGTATGTTTGGCTGAATGTTAGGCTGAATGTTAGGTACCACCATCCACTCAAGCTCAACACTGTTAAGGATAAGGATTGACTTCATGTATGACTATGGTTTTAAAAAGTGTGACTCACCTATTTGTGAATAGTGTAGCCATGTCTTTTGAAGACTTATCACACACAAAGTCACTGTTGGCAGTGCGGCAATTCTGCTCACAATCGAGAGGGCTGTCTGCATCATACTATTCTTCAAGTGCCTGCTCTACATTCTCCAAGCTGTCCTCATCTGCCATTTCATTACTATGAACACCAAGATTACTATCACCAACAATAGTGGAGTTGGCTGCCCCTATCCGTTCCTTCTCTATATAATGCAGGCTGCTTGAACTCGCATCACCCCCAGATTCGGTGTCATTGGGGCATGCCTCGTTTCTGCCATCAACTTTGCCATGGTATGTATCATCGATATCGATAGATTTATTTGTGACAACCACTCTGACGTCATGTGCAACAACCTGGCCAAACTGTTGCACAACTGTAAAAAGAAAAAGAAAAGAATGAGCCGGTAATCAATACTATCAAACCACGCCATTTGACCACTAATTCAGGTGAACGCATTAGAGAACTTGATGAGAGTGAAGAATATCAAAATCGCCGTTTTTTTATTCTGGAAATGTTTTTGACAACAGCAGTGATGAAACAGGTTCGGAGTGATCGAGGAAAGGGAATGCAATATAGACAACTTTAGTAAAGCTGTTCGTAGAAATGCAAATAGATACGAGTTCATAAAATTTCTCCATTACACTCCAGTGTGAGCTAGTATCAATTCTATGCATATAATCGCTACTAATCAAACCTTTGTTGCAAATGAAAATCGCTGGTGACTTGAAAGCTCAGACAACATATATACAGCACACCCCACCCACCAAAAATAAAATAAAACAAAGCTGTGTCGAAGTAGCGGCCAGCCACGTAGCATCTTGGATCAATATGGGTGTGACTGATGAAGTATTGTACTTGATTTTTCCTTTCATTTCATCAGGCAGTACTACAGCATTCATAGAAGCTGCCTCATGCATTGACTAAGCCACATAGAAGTAAAGACCATAGCAATGTGTGTAGGGAGCTCTGCAAATGCATTTTCAATGAATACTTAGACATGACACCCAGAGGAAGATCTCGGTAGCTACCATGTCATGCCCCTCAATTCGTTGGCTGTCACATGATTAATTATATCACAACCCCTATTAACTCAATGTCTTGCATAAATGAGGAGCACCCTTTATACAATAAACAGAAACAAAAACTGAAATACGACCCAGAATTCTAGCAGACATAGCTTGAATATGGTACATTTTGCAATTCATTTTAATTCTATAATATGATGAAACTAACTAGCATAGTGTGTGAAGTGAAAACACACCTGGCCTTATACTGTTGATCAAGGATAAGGCATATCCCAAACAATATATAACTGAACAGGTACCTTTTAATTTTATAGGGTTTGTCCAGTTCTACAGTAAATTTCTACCTGATTTGGACATAGTCACAGAACCATTGTACAACCTTACTAGGAAGAATGTTCAGTGGAAGAGCCTTGCAATAGGCAAATGCAGCTGTTGAATCAGTACAGCCTTTATGATCTTCATGCAGTTGTTTTGAAATGTGTCTTAAAATAACAATGACATTTTCATGTGTCAGGTCTACTTCAAGTTCTATTCCATAGCAGAACACTAAGATCCGAAGGTAATTGATATGAACTGCATGACGTATCTATGGCAACACTTGTACCATAGATGCTTTAGAGATTCACAAATAGGTGAGTCACACTTTTTAAAACCATAGTCATACATGAAGTCAATCCTTATCCTTAACAGTGTTGAGCTTGAGTGGATGGTGGTACCTAACATTCAGCCTAACATTCAGCCAAACATACAGATCAGTGCTTCTGAAGTGAACCATGGTGCCATTAAGGTGATCTCACCATCCCCATAACCTGTTCATCCTTTTTATCTCAAATACTAACACTGTTGTTTTGTGCTTAATTTGCGATTAGGATCAGTCCTTGCATTCTAAAATGATCGTTATTGCTAAGTGAGGGTATGCTGAGTGCATGCATATCTGGGCTTGTGAGTGTGTGTGTGTGTGTGTGTGTGTGTGTGTGTGTGTGTGTGTGTGTGTGTGTGTGTGTGTGTGTGTGTGTGTGTGTGTGTGTGTGTGTGTGTGTGTGTGTGTGTATGGTCTTCCTTCCATGCAGCCTGTTAAACAGCATCATCTCTATCTCCCTCCTGATGACATCACTACAAGGGCACAGAGAATAGGCATCACCTTAAAGGAGGTGTATTTTAGTGCTCACACCCTCATCAGTGTTGTGCTGCTACAACCACAAAAGGAAGCTGTAAAGGTCATGGTACGATGATCCAATGATGATTGGGCCACATTCCATGATACACAGGCTGATCTAATTACCAGTGGTGCACATGTCTCAGCCAAGAAGACATTGCACATCCATTTTTCCCTGTACTACTGTACCATTCATAATGGTATGACATGTTGGGACAATAATTATGGGACAGAACTACACCTTTGAACTGAGCTCTTAGTGTCAATATGCTTATTTAACCGCATCAATTTAACTATGAATTAATACGTCATGTCAAGTGGCGTCAATCTGTTACGCCATGGCCTACGTGTATAGAAAACACACATATGTCATGACAGCCGCAAAGTATTCCGAGCCGCCGTCGGAAGTGCTGCTGCCGTAACTGTGTCAGTGCCTGCTGTAAGTTTTGTGCTTGTGCTAAAGCGAACCGCGCGTGTACCGATTGCCTCCCGTCAAAGCACGGTTGCTGCCAAAATGCATGTAAATTGACTTCATCAGATAGACGTGCATGAATACTGGTCACCCAAGCCATCATACATGCTCCCTGTGTGTGTCAGTGTTCTGCTGTTTTTTTTTGTAAGCAAACCTTGAATCTCATCATAGTGGGACCTGTATCTGGCCAGGAAGGTCCACTGGGGGGCGGGGTCAGCAAGCATCTTGTACACAGAGACACACAGGTCCAGGTCCTAAGCAAAAAAAAAAAAAAAAAAAAAAGTGGTCACATATCAAAATGCAGGGGTGTGGCTTTACAGTGGTGGCTATGTATTAAGAGTCGTGGGAGAAGGAGACATGGGTCACTGAGTCATGAGAATAGCAGAATGGTGGACATGTGTCTTCAAGTGTAAGGGCATCTAAGATTCCCAGAGTGCCATTTTGTGAATCCCACAGCTGCAAAAGACATGTGCTCTTTTAAAAAAATTTTTAAGGGGCGTGGTAGGATAGGTAGAATTGTGGGATTGGACGCACCTACAAACTCCCCTCTTGGGTCAACGGCCACGCACTGGACACATAAGGTCTCTTTGAAGCTGCATGACACCAGTACAATCCTTGGTGAGGGAGAGGTAGATGTGGCTCGCTGCCCTATAGCACAGATCCTGTGGCCTACCTCTGCTCGTAGTCCCAAAGTTTCAGCCTGCACGAATAGCTCCCCACCAGGAGGCGTGGCTCAGATGGGTGAGTTGCTATGGCATGAATGGAGGCATTGTGTTCATTTAACAGAACCTGGAAAAAAAGGGGGGGGGGGGGGGGAAGAGGAAGTAGGGAGAGAGATCAGGTTTCACAATGTTATACAGTGTCAGTGCCAAAACTGGGCAACTCAAAGCACCCACATAAATGGTGGTCCCATTCGAGGTGATGTGGGAGATGGTGGCTGTGCTTGTGCTGATGGTGAAGTCAGGCACCACAAAAGGTCTAAGGAAGGAAGCGAGATGTGTGGATAGAAGGGACACTGAGCTATGCTTGTACTGAAATTGAAGCGTGTCACTCACTTAGGAAGGACTGGGGAAATGTGTGCAAAGGAGATAAATGCAAGTAGCCCAAGTTGTAATGTGTCGTACCTGTCGGTCATGGGGCAATGCTAACAAAGACAGAGATGCACCATCACTCACCAGTTCAGCAAGACCAATTTAGAGTCAAAAAACTTAATCTGCCCCGCACTGTCACCAGTCACGATTAACCTGAGGGGATGGAGGCTTTGAATGCAGGAGTGGTGAGAGTGCACATTACTTGTTCATCACTGCTAGAGCAGAGATGTTGGTGTCGTGAAGGCGAGTAAGTTTGATGGGTTTTTTCACATGTGGCTCTGTTGGAGGTTGACCTTAAGGAGGAGGGGGGAGGAGGAAAGGGTGAGGATTGCATGGGCGAAAGTGAAAGGCCTACCTTCTAAGCTAGGTCGGGAGTTATCCCACACAACGGCAGAGCCATCTGTTGTGACACTAAGAGCCTGTGAGGTGTCAGGGATGAAGCAGGACCTGGTGAAAGGGGCAACTGCTTTGTTGAAGTCCTTGGAAAAGAAAGACCAACGTTATATACATTCCAAAGTCCCACTGTGCCCCAAGACCAGGGTTGTACATACCTTTTCTGATGCAGTTGCAGAGCAGCACTTCAACTTCAACTCCTTGGGGTCCTTTTTGCAAATCCAAGTGGATTATATAAAATTTCAGCCATTGTGTGTACAGTATGTGTGTGTGTGTGCACAAAGCATGCATGCTTACCCATGAGTAAAAGACGACTTGATCTTCAGCAGTGCTGATCAACTGTGAGATTGAAGCTGAGTTGTGACTGAGATTGGAAAAATGAAACAGTATGCAAGGTCAAAGGGGATGTCCCCACCTGTTCCCCATAGTCCTGAGGGGGTGTGGTGCTGCAGAGAGGATCATCAACTCCTGATGTCCAGTCCCAAATGCAAACAGTCTTTGATTGGAAAGAAGGATTGGATTGTCAAGATTGGATTGTCAATGTCTCTTCTCCACCTCCCCCCTCCCCCCCCCCCCCCTTCTCCTCAAGGTCACTTGCCATGCACACCCATTCATAGATAGTTTTGCATCTACTGGGACATTGAGGAACACATGCATTTTCATTGTTTGGTTCTCCACAGATTCAGTTATTAAAAGCCTTGTAGTGTGAAAAGAATGTTTTCTTTCATTTAGGTAAATTACTTGTCAAGACACTTAGGAGCTGGACCATGGAACCACATATGGGCATTGGGTGGTGTGTGTGTAGCACTGCATTGCATTACAAAGATCAGTGGAGCACATCATAGCACAGACTCACCTGTGGGAACCCTGAGCTAAGGGTAGCTCTGTACTTGGTGTTGGTAGACATAGCTACCGAAGCGCAACCCTTCCCCAGACCTTGATGAAATGTCTTCACTGGAACACTGCAAAATGTAAGTGTGTGTATGTGTGTGTGTGTGTATGTGTGTATGTGTGTATGTGTGTATGTGTGTTGTGTGTTGTGTGTATGTGTGTATGTGTGTATGTGTGTATGTGTGTATGTGTGTACATACCCATGTGTGTACATATGTACATGATGTGAGTGTGCGTGTATGTGTAAAGTATATGGATGTGGATATGCTTACGTCACATGACTCATGAATAACAGCAGCCTGTGTAAAGAGTCAAACTAACCCTGAGTAAGAATCCCAAATGATGACAGTGGAGTCTCTGCCCACATCAGATGTAACCAGCCACCGTCGATCCCCGCTAACGGCAGTGGACCTGAAAATTTTAAATCAGTTGATTTGTGCAAATTCAGCCAGGCCGCGGTGCGCTATATCTGATAATTCTGCCAATTGAGCGTTCTATCTGTGCACAAAGTCAAAACTGATGTTCAAAAACATGTATAGTCCTCCGCGCATCTGGCAGTGTAAGCTCAAACTTTTGAGGAAGCCAAAAGTTTGTCCAGGACAGAGTCGTGTGACCGGAGGCCCGTAATAGATCTAAAGATCCAGCCAGCCGGAATCTTGTTTACTTTGGGTTGTTGAATATTAAATGTCTGCATGCAGTTAACAGAAATATCAACCAGTTTCAACGTTTGATGCGTGGCCATGGTACAGAAAAATCGAGACACACTTACGCGCTAGTCCGGCAAAGCACAGCCACGTTTATTTGCGGAGGGGGTATGCTATACGCCAGATAATGATTACTTACAAGTACACGAGAACAGTTCATTGTCCCGTTCAGGGTACCGGTAAAGTAGAAGTGGGCCAGTTTTGAAGGCAATAGTGGTGTAAAAAGCAAGGAAACAAGGTCTTATCAGTAGGAAAAATGTAATAGTCCTATACTTAGCACATTTGAGGGCATATGTTCATGGCCAGAAATGGAGGACATGAGTGAATATGTAAAGTTGCGATAGAGATTTGAGAATTCTGATTTCACCAATAAATTTGTCACCTTTTTAAATGATTTATCATTTTTCAAGACAAGAAATTATAAAATCAAATCAATTAACTAAAATTATTTTTTTCAAATTGAATTCCAAACACGTTCAGTATTTGCTAAAATTCGGTCTGATTATAATATACGTGTATCATGAAAAGAACATTAAGCATCCATTAACTAAATTCAAGACAAATTAATTACAACCGAGCATAATTAATTATATTCCTAAACGTAGGCTTCTCGAGGAAGTAATTCTTGCGCACGTGGTTTCTACTATTTAAAGAGCACAGGTCATTGCATTGTTTACTGCTCTAAAGGTGACTCGTTCTTAACCTGTACAGCTGTAGATTCCACAGTGCATGCGGCAGGGTATTGCTATATGAGAGTGACGCATGCACATTTCAATATTACTCTTCAAAACTCCGCAGTTTCAACGTTTTCAATGCAGACAAACAGCCGTGCTGCAATGAAAGGAACGAGGGTCTTCCCTTTAGATTTGCTCTTGTGTACCTAAACGGCAGATGCAGTTCTTATTTAGCCATAATTGTAAGGTCTGCACCCGTGGTAAGTTTACACAACACTACCCAGTGCTATGTTGCTCATGTCATTATGTAATACCTTGCGTCATCTTTTAAAATTGATGTGTCGTCTGCTCACGAGACTTCTGCTCTCGAATAGTACGATACATTGTGCCAAACCTCCGTTTCTGCAAAGATAAAAACGATACAACTACGGTACGCCCACGCTTATGTGGATCGATGCAGCGCAAGTGCGCAAATAAAAAATTCTGCGTGCCCCAGACTAGTGTATAATAACAACAGGTCCTGACATGTTTTTTGTTGTTGCCGAAACACTATCAAACCTATACCCTACATACCATGCGCAAATTTAGTTGAACGTTTTATTAGTTCCCCGATACCAAGTCATTTCGTGCATTTCTCACGCGACACAAATAATGATAACCGATTGAGTATTGTAACACGAAGTGTCACTATATCAGGCGGGAATGAGAATGGTAGTGGTATTTTACAGTTTCGTTCGAGTACGTTTTAAGCCAAAGCGTTCGAAGCCATCAAACAGCACATGGAGAAATTTCTGTTGTATACATGTAGCTCACGATTATTTCCCCATCTGTATCGTTTTTAATGTGCTGGTGCAATTTGGTCATATCAGCAAAAATCCATCGTTGGATTCGGGGACAAAAACATGAAGTTAAAGCAAGATCCCACAATATACATTTTACCATACAGCAAATGTGTAGTATATGATGCGTTGAAAATAGGAAGTCCATAGCAGTTGTGTAACATGTGTGATTACAAGGAGATGTACATTTATGATTTCTAAAATATTCTTAGGAAAACGTCACATATGAACAGCTACATGTAAAACCCTGAAATAACTGGTTGCTATGCATCAGGTTCACAAAAGTACAGTGGAAAAGCCCGCTACATGTACATGATTATCTGTTGGAATGCACCATTTATCACATTCATAAGCCAGTGGATGTTTGAAGGCAAACATTATGAACTCCTGCAGGCAACATCATGCAGAGCTCATTCAAAACATCTATAGTACAAGAGTAACAAGAGAGACAATATATATAGGTCATAAGAGCAGACAACTTATAGACCTTATTCACAGCATGGTCTAGCTGCGGCCAGAGAATCTATTCCTGAACTGCTTTCACATTTGATCAGCTGAATTAAGTCAGGATAAGATTGATACATGCATGTGGTACACGTGATGCCCACTACATGATTATCTGTTGAAACGCACTATCACACCCATTTAAAGTTCATAGGCCCGTGTATGTTTGAAGGCAAGCATTATGAACTCCTGCAGGCAACATCATGCAGAGCTCATTCTAAACATTGCAGCTAATTGTAAAAAACATTGCAGTATATACATGTACATTTGAAAGACTTCAATCCGATCTTTTTTACACTTGGTGGGACACTGTTTTTGATCATCTTGGGGACGCTTGTCGCATCCATTTTCCAGTGGAAATGAAAAGTGCAATAAGATGGTCCAAGAAACTTATCAATAGAGAGGAAGATGGTACTCTAAAGTTAATACTTTGAGTGTACATACATCTTGATTGTGATATATAATTATGTATTATACTATAAAACATACATGACCAATTCTAAACACAGGTACAAGAAAGTTCAGTCTTAAGTTTCATCAAGTTCTTTAGATAAACGCCACTTCTTGATCTAGTATATCTTTATTATGCAGATGGCGTTATTAAGAAGACAATGACAAGCACTTGTTTCCATGGAAATGCAATCATCTCTTATCATTGCTTGAATCATATCGTCATTTCTTATAAATATAGTCCAAAACACTGTGTTGATGTGTACATTGTACTAAAAAAGACAGCTATACTTAAAGACATTGCAATAAGTATACCAACCTCTGAAATTACTCATGTAGAGCAGTTATTTCACCTTTCTGTAAACATGCCGTATACTGTGCTGCAGCTGCCTGACTCTAGATGTTGAGTGTTTTTATTTAGGAAGTAAATGCATACCTCCCCTGCTTAGATTGGGCATGGGGAAACATACAGTATGTTGAAAGGGAGCTTTGTCAAAGGTTATTAGGTTAAGCCTGCCTCCTGTCTGCAACTCTCCCCTCTATAAACAACTTATCCCCAAACTAGATTATCCCTTTGTCTGGTTCCAGGTATTGTACTACTGTTAATTCTTGGGAAAGCAACCATTCAGTCCTATTGACAACCTGATTTTGTTTACCCCCCATCACTTCACTTGTGCATTGATTGTATACTTTATACACTTATTCCCCCCCCCCCCCCCCCCCCCCCCCCCCCCTTCCGTCATACATCAATGGCTGCGAAGTTAGTTTCTTGCATCTGAGATCTGGTTTTCTGCATTCCTCCTTCATGCCAATATGCTGCAGCATGTTTGGTGTAGTGCCTGTTCTCTCTGGCATACTGTTGTAGTACTCAGCCAACATAATTTCTGCAGGAGCTCCCAACAAATAGTTGCGTTTGGAGTCATTGTTGTGCTTCTCAACACCTACATGAAGTTACCGACATAGATTATGTTAAAAACTTAACAAATTTACCTTGGCAAGAGAATTTGTTTAATGATTCCAAACTGTCGTATGGCATCGGAACGTGGTACACCATGACATGAAAGTAAGGAGTTACAACTTTCTTTTGGTGACCATCACTCTTTATCCGCAAAAAGAGTTGAAGCCAGCCTGAATTGGTCACAAGAGTGTGTGTGTGTGTGTGTGTGTGTGTGTGTGTGTGCGTGTGTGTGTGTGTGTGTGTGTGTGTGTGTGTGTGTGTGTGTGTGTGTGTGTGTGTGTTGATGTGTACCTTCAAATGTATTTCATCTGCAGCATTTAGTGAGGTGTACGTACGAGCTTTTTTTAACTGCATGATATCTCGGTAACTCGCTTAAAAGCATTGCAAGTTCGTGGTAGAAGGTATCACTTACTCCATACCTATCAAAAAAGTATAGAACTCGCAAATCCACAGTGTCCTCGTTCTCGGAGGCCGCATCATCTGAGAAAGGTATGTGGAACGTCTTGCCAGAAGTGGTGTGGACTTTCAGCGACTCTGCACTGAACAAGCCCATAAGTAGACAAAAACTCCAACGCCTTGTTTGCATGTTCAGACACCTCTTGGATTTTTCTTCGTGCATGCCGGTTGCTGACTGCATCAATCTTACCTCCTTGGTTGTTCTGTGAGTCCTGGGCTTCACTCAACGCATCTTTTAGGTCCTGCATGCACTTCTTCTTGTAACTTCGTTTAGCTCGCTTAGTAATCCCGCAGCAGAAATCGTTTCACCACTCAGGATAGTTATCGGGGTGGAACGAAGTAGCGCATTCTTTCTATTCACGCCTCTGCAGCTCTTACTTTTGAAACCACACCAAGTGATTTACGGTAAAGTAAATCCTCTAAGCGCGCTGCTTCTGGATTCAGCGTAATTGCTTCGTCCACGATGTATACAGTCACAGCTGCCACAGTCACAGCTGCTGGGTTCACCGTTACGGCTTCAGGCGTCGCCGTCATTACCCTAGCTCCTCTCACTCCCCTGTCCAGCACCTCCAACCTACGACATCATCACCGGCCCCCCCACATATACAATCAACTTCTGGATCTTCAAGGCAGAGGGCCAGAAAGCAATGCATGGTAGAGGGTTGTAGGGATTTAGTGGCCCCATCTATGTGGAAAGCTCACATGAACCTCCATGCTCAAAATATTCTTCCTGGAGACATTCCCATTGAGTGGTTGGAGGATCAGGACTCTTACATTTGTCAAGGCTGTCATCAGATCATTTCCAACTCACGCTTCTCATCACACTCCAGCAGATGTGATGGGCTAATAGCAATCAACACTCCAAACCCAACTCACTTACAGCCTCCTTCATCCAATGACTCTCCTTCTAATGTGCCCCTGCCCACTTTCAATGAAGTATGCCAGCTCAACCTCCCAACCCTTCCCTTTATTCCAACCAAAGCAAAACCTGCATTTGCCAAGGCATTATCTTCAACTCTGAGAGCAGTTATAGAGACCAACACTGAACAAGCTTGGCTGAAGCTCTTAATGCTCCCAAAATGTGTCCTCCCTTCAGTGAAGCGGAGTGGTAGTCACACCCAGCCCCATCCAGTGGAATCCTTGTGTAGAAGGTGGTTGGATAATGAAGTGGAGTCACTTTGAAGCATGGCAAAACAGTGGCGGATACAGGGGGGGGGGGGGTTCCGGGGGTCGTAACCCCCCCCCCCCTCAGGGCCAAGCATGAATATCATTATTATGCCACGTGTTTATGAATATCATTATTGTACCCCACGTGTCTATTTATCTGCTGCGATGAAACGATTATGGCATATTTCCCTACTAGTAGTAAACGAGCGAGAGGTGCTGTTCGCTTGCACGATTGTAAATGGTGTATAATGTTGCTTTTGTCTCGATCACCTAACGGATGCGCCTTGGTACGATAACCTTTTCTTGGGCACACTGACGGCAGAGTCTATGAGAGGGCCAGTCAGTGCGATTGAGGAGCAGGTGGATGGAACTGATGTGATGGTAAATTTTAAGTACCTCAAATAGCAAAGAAAAGCGCATGCATGTAACAACACAGCCATTTTAATCCGTAAAATCACAATAGCCTGGCAACCAGAATGTAACGGAGTGGCACGCATCTATTGGTGTTGATTGCATGCCTTAGTTTCCAATCACCTACATGTACAATCTGTGGAAAAATATGCGCACCCAAAAAAATTTCGCGCGCTTCGCGCGCGCCCCTCCCCTTAATCAATTATTCATGTCGGACCCCCCCCCCCCTCACCAAATTCCTGCATCCGCCCCTGCAAAAAGCAGAGAAGTAAAATCTAAGGTGAGAATAAAAACCTTTTCCTCCAAAAGTCTCATTGACCTGGCAGTCTCTAAGGCTAGATCAGGCATGATGGGGAAAGCCTGCCGAGTTCTACTATCAGGGGGTATTGCACCTAACAACGAGTCAACTTGGCAGCAATTAAAGGCCAAACATCCCAATGGCCCCACCCCTGTGGCTCCAGATATTCTGTCAGATCCAATCTTTCTCAAGGCCGACTTTGACATCTTATCTGTTTTGAGATCGTTTCCAAAAGGCACCACAGCAGGCCCTTCCGGACTACGGGTGCAACATTTGCTTGATGTGGCTGCCATTCCAATTCACACGCCTATCTGCACCTCCTTGAGGTGCTTGGTTAACTTACTAGCAGGTGGCAGGGCCCCTCCTTCCATATCCAAGTTCTTAGCTGGTAAGACCACAGAGGCATCTAAGTCAGACATAAGGCCAATAGCAGTGGGTGAAACTCTGAGAAGACTGACGGCAAAGTGCTTATGTATAACAATCAGGGAGGAAGCACGTGATCTCTTCCAACCCCTACAGGTGGGGGTAGCATGCCGCTCAGGCTCTGAACGTATCATCCATGGACTTAGGAAATGTATCGATGACCATTGGGATGATGATGACTTTGTGGTTTTTAAAGTGGACATGCTGAATGCCTTCAACATGGTATCAAGACAGGCTATCCTGGATGAATGTGCTACCTTCTTCCCAGAAATCCTATTTGGTGTTACAGGACCCACCCTCTCCTCTGGCATCCTCAAGGTCAACTATGCTCTGAATTGGGTGTGCAGCAGGGAGACCCTTTGGGACCTTTGTTGTTCTCTCTTGTTCTGCAGAAACTGGCAGCTAGTATTGACGCTGATGATGAGTGCATTGACCTTCTGTTTCATGCTTGGTACCTGGATGATGGGGTCCTAGCAGGTAATCGACTAGCAGTATTGAGGAGCCTTCTTTCTCATCCAGGAATTGGGCCCAGCTCTTGGTTTCCACATTAACCTGGGGAAGTGTGAATTGTTTGCCCGTAGAGGCAACACTTTGTTTCCTTCTGCAATACCGTGCTCCACCCTGCCCAACTTAGTTATTTTGGGAGCCCCGGTGGGTGACTACATACACTGCTCCAGGGTAATTGCAGAGCTGTGCACACAGGCCAAACCTCTACTCCAGTGCCTACAAGAGATGGCAGGAATTGACTTGCAAGTGGGTAGCAGGAAGTTATTGCCAGATGGTTCATTTGGCTCATGCCACCCCACCCAATTTGGCCTCTGGTGCTCTTGAACAGTTTGACAAGGCAGTGAGAGAGTGTTTTTCAACTAGTCTTGCAGTTGATGTTTCTGATGGGGCGTGGCATCAGGCACAACTTGGACTTAGGCATGGAGGCCTTGGTCTTCGCTCTCTCTCACTTCATGCTCTTGCCGCTTTCATTGCGTCTTTGATTTCTTCTGGCCATGGATGTTTGGACAACACTGTCTTCAGCAGGCAGTCACATTGTACAATGCCAAAGTCTCTCCACCAGATGCACTCACTGTTGAATCAGTACTAGCTTCTCCACCAACACAAAAGGCTCTGTCCTCCAAAATTGACATGAATCTCTTCCATGTTTTGTTAGAAAATGCTTCTCCTGCCAACAAGGCTTTGCCTCTTATCTGAATCAGCCTCCCATGCTGCTGCCTGGTTATCAGTGGTTCCTTCTATTGAACTTGGTTTACACTTGGAACCCAATGAGTACCAGGTGGCTGTCCGGTGGTGGCTGGGATTGGACACATCGGGGACTGCAATGTGCCCTTTCTGCCCGGGTGTTAGTCTGGACCCTTTGGGTCATCATTGTGTCACTTGCCGACATGGAGGAGATGTAGTGTGGCGACACAACCTCCTGCGTGAAGCCATAGCTAGTTTGTGCCGCACTGCCCATCTCAGTATAGCAGTGGAGAAAGGGGGTGGGGGTCATGACCATACTTGTCCAGCTGATGTATTGATTGCTGGGTGGGATAGAGGCAAACATGCAGCTTTGGATATCACCGTGGCTTCACCACTTTGCCCTGCCATCCTACCTGAAGCTAGTCATCACTCTGGAGCTGCAGCTAATGGTGCTGAGCTAAGAAAGCTTAATGCTAACAGCACCAAGTGCACTGAACTGGGCTGGACATGTATCCCCATGGCTGTTGAAACATTTGGTCATTGGGGTAGGGAGGCTCAGAGTGTTTTGTCTAGGTTGGCATCCCACCTGTCGATTAGCCTCTCCCAGCCCAGAGCTGCAGTGGTTTCCGACATTTATGGACGTCTCAACATCATCTTGTGAGGTCGGTGTCCAGAGCCATCCTCTCCAGACTACCACAATCAGGCTGAATTTATGTAACTAATTGTATCTTTGTTTAGATATACTCGTATTTGGTTCGTATGTCATGCATACTTGACAATTGAAATTAAAAATAATAATTAATTTAAAAAGGTGAAATACGCTCACGTGACCTTGCCGAAATCAATTATTATTCGGTGTGTACGCGTATTAACACTACAGGTTAGTGATTTAGTGCACGTGACAGTAAGTGGAGTGTGTAGCACGTGACAAAGCCCATTCTATAGCTATGGCAACATACAGAACGCCATTAAAAATGGAGGCTAAAATGCACAACACTTTAAATGGTCCACGGCAACTTCTTCACAACAGACACTTTTGCATAGATTCTGTTAGTTAGATAGTTGTAGAAGAGTTTTAGAGGGTAGCAAATCAGTGTAACTCCTTTTGTTCGTTAGTTATAAGAAATGGAATATCTTAATTACTACATTTTTTTCTATTTTGTGTACAAGTCTATGGAGTGTCATATTTTGATTTATGGTCCCAGGATTTTGGACGGTACATGATACAAATTTTGAAATTGCCTACCTCTGCACATTATTTAGATTAGTATTAGTGGGTGCAAGAGTTGCAGTTCCATTAATAATCATGTTTGTAAAAATGTCATACATTCTCTATGGAACTACCACGGATGAAATCCGAAAAATCACAAACCGCAACTTTCATCATTCATACGGTGAATCTGTGGAACACCAATATAGATGCGAGAAACAAGAGGATATAGTGATGGACAACCGGCAAAGGTATTCAAAATACTTATAAACGTAGGATACAAGCTAGACATGCTGTACACAATATGTTGAAAGGAGTAGAAGGATTCGGTAGTTCCATGACAGTTAATCCTAAAGTCAATTTGTAGATTCTATTTCATCTGTAGCTGAAACGTCCTTCTTAACCAAACTTGTGTCAGAACCCTTGATAGTTTCATAATTCTTCATTCTTCTGGGACAATGCATGGAGTATGGAAATATTTGCTCCACCGTTTTTGTTGAAACTAATGTGATGGAATAAACAATAGCAGCAACAATAATCATCCCAAGAAGGAGGTACAAAATCATGGCTATATTTCCAGAAGCTAGATGGCTGACAAGGAACCCTACAGTGAGGCCGAGTCCTTGCCACACATTGGCTGCACCAAAGGCTGCAGTAGTATCCAAAGGAAACAGGTAAGCTACAAACCCTGCAGAAGACAATAATACTATCATCTGCCATACACTATGAAATTCATGCTCAATTCAGGAATCTGTCCAAACAAACTGCTTTACCTGAATACATCACTTCCCAAATGGCATCTGCTACACCCCAGCCGAGGACAAAGATGATAACAGCTGCATAGCTCGGCTCTCTCTTCCACACCAACAAAAAAATGATCAGACCAATGTCAATAAGGCCTGCCAATAACAGAACCAAGCATTCTGGGATGTATTTCACAATAGTTCCACACATAGAGCTCACAGCTGCCGAAGATACAGCAAACAGAATCAGAATAAAGCCCACTTTACTAACACCCAGACAGTCTGATATGTAAACCTGCAATTTAAACAATATTCGTAATACACAGAACAATTGTAAACATTTGACTTCAACATACTGCCACATAGACACGCATGCAATTACAGTATGCAACAGGTTATAGGGCTATTCAGCATGTTTGGGTATGCACAAAAACCTTATCTTCATTATTTCATTCAAGCAATTATTAAAATGGCATTATTCAGAAAAATCAATTGTAGGATGTTTTTAAAAATAAACAAGTTTTTCATTGTCCAGACAGGTTACGCACCATAAATTTGGTACATGCAGCACAGCTAGTGATCTCATTTCCAATATACACCATGCACCATGCATGGGTATGCTATATGCACACCACGTCTTTCCAGGCGGTACCAATAAAAGCATCACTGTATCGCTGTGAGGATACCAAAGTGCTTGAAGGAAGATGCACTGAGGGCACTTTCTATACAGCTAAGTATGAAGATCATTGATCCATTCAATATACACTGGAGCAACATTGAGCAAGATGATTTAACAGCAATTGCTTATTCTGTGGTATGATATGGTATGTCTGCAACACATAGGGGAGCTTATCCCATTCTTTTGCAGTACTAGTAACCAAGTGTATGTCAGAAGCTAGTCTCATATTGCTGGGGAAATTGAAGGAGAAGGTTAAACTTGGAAAGGGAAGGGGTTGAATTCAATAGCAAAGATAACTGCTTGCTTTCTGGAAGAAAGCATGCATAAAATATCATTCCATAGGCAGTTTCAAGGTTTGGGTATCACTTTTTCAATCACTTTTTGCTTCAATAAAGGTACTTCCTGGTACTTCAGTCACCCACTTCCTTGAGGACAATCATGCCTACGTGCCCAGTTCAATTGACTTCTCATTACCATGATTATCAATGAAAGCTGGACGGTCATGCTTACCACATTACCACGCTGCTAAACACGGACGATGTTCCAATTTGAGCGCACTACCCGACGCTCTATCCGACGCTCTATCCGATGCTCCAACGACAACATTCAGTCAAGTTGAACCAAGTCAAGGTGAACAAAATACACCCTCTCTGACATCTTTCCAGTCTACTGCAGCATCTCGCGATGGGACATCAGGCATCTAACCAAAAATCATCGACCGCGCCGCAACAGTTACCATCAGCTTTGAACGAGACATTTGAAGATTCGAAAATGCAGCATGCTTTTGGAGAAAGTTTAGTTCAGAACACCTACACTGCTGATTATATATGGAGTAAACGGTGGCAAAAAATTATATCCACAAAATGGCATATATCCTTATGACCTTCCCAATGGGACCATAGCGAAAGAATTTGTTGACCTGCTAAAACATTATTAAACAGTGGCAGTACACCTTCAGAAAGGCTGACTTATGCTACATCGTGATGAAATGGTAAAAAGGGCCAAGATATACATAGACTTCTTTCACGACGTATACAAGAAGAATGGAAAAGTGAGAAACATGCTGAATTGATGAGTGATTTCAAGACAAAAGATGCTCTAAACATCAATCTATTCATCACAAAAACAGATCATGTGAACAACCACACATTTACAAAGGTTTTTCCAACTTGATGCATAATGGGCAAGTCAGGTTGGCAGTACGTTGGTTAACCGAAAGACAAAGCATAAAAGTCCTTCCTCTTATTTTAATAATACACAAAAAACTGTTTTTGATATTTTGAAGGAAAAGCACCCTGAGCCATCTCAATCCTATCCACAAGCCTTCCTTCTCAGTACACATCTCCCAACCTTAACAGATTTGGACATCACAAGTGCACACATTGCCACAGCTGCAAATAGAATAGAAGGCAGTGCTGGACCAGGGGTCTACAGCCACCCACTGGCAAGCCTTCTTGCTACATAATGGTACTCATAGTGCCAAGTTGCGAGACACAGTAGTTGTACTGGCCCGATGCCTATCAAACACAATTGTTGACTGGAAAGATATCAGGGCACTAATTTCTAGTTGCTTGATAGCACTTGACAAATCTCCCTATAGCTATTGGAGAGATCTTGAGGCGCATTATATGCAGATCTATAGTCATGGTTACGCGAACAGACATTGCAGACTTATGTGGAGTGAACCAGCTATGCTCAGGTGTAAAGGGCAGTATTGAGGGAGCATTTCACGCTATGAAAGAGCTTTTTGAAGCTAATAGAGCATCTGGATGGGGACTGCTGCTTGTAGATGCAAACAACGCATTCAACTCTCTCAATCGGGTCGCAGCAATATGGAACACCCGCATTCAGTGGCCATGTTGTGCAAGGTTTGTGTTCAACACGTATCGTGGTTATGCTCCTAAAAAAGCACAATGCTGAATTCATATTTAGTAAAGAGGGTGTCGCCCAAGGAGATCCCCTTTCAATGCTTATCTATGCAGCTGCCCTAATGCTCTCTTCAATCCCTATCAACTCCAACATGCAATCAAAATTGGTACACAGATGACTCTGCATGTACTACTGTCCTCGACCATCTGAGTGGTTTGAAAAGCTTTGTTTGATGGGACCTATGTATGGTTATTATCCAGAACCAAAGACCGTGCTAATTGTGGATAAAGAATATGACTCAGAAGCACATGCAAAATTTGACCACCTTGGTGTCAAAGTTGTTAGGGGCCACCATTTTTTGGGTGGTTTTATTGGAGACTTCGAAGCAACCAATCAGTTTGTTGAAGACAAACTCAAGGACTGGACAAACTTTGTTACTAATCTCTCTGACACTGCAAAATCGTACTTTTGTAGGATTATCTCAATCTCTCCAATTTGAATGGTCTTACTTACAGAGACTAATCCCAAACATTGGCAATGCCTTCACCCCTGTTTGGAATGCTATTAATACATCCTTTTGGCCTGCTATTTTCGACAGTGCAATATCCCAACAAGACCAACTACTCTTCTCAATCCCTGTTAAAATGGGTGGAATGGGCATTCGCAATCCTGTTGAAATGGCTAACATAGCCTACATCACCTCAGTATCAGGCACAAGGTATATCTCAGATGCTATCAAAGAAAGAAAACCCTTTTCACTAGTGGATCACAATGCTAAGATGGCAGAAGCAATATCTACTATGCACCATGAAGTTCAGCAGCAAGATCAAAACAAGTTAGATTCAGTGCTCTCCACCCTTGATGCTACCTGCATGGCTTTTTCATCTCACTTGCAATACGTTTTACCACTAGAGGCACACAAACACGTAGCCTAGCTCAGCACATGTTTGGTCTGTGTGTTTCTTTATTGTGGCTTCAGCAGCAGCATGAAAGCTCAGACTTGCTTCAACTAAAATAAGAGGGGTGAGTTTTATTATTATTATTTTTATTTTATTTTTGAAATATACATGTGATGCACTGATATGTTTTGGACACATATAATAAATGTATAAGACTACTAAAACTCAAGTGGCATGTACCTTGACAGTATTGCCATAGCATTGGTTCTGACAATTGTGCATGTTTAACTCTTTCGCGGGCAACAGCGCAATATTGCGCCACAGCTGCTACATTTTTCGGAGGAAATGTTTTTTTTGTTTTGTACTCGTCAAATTCGCATGAATTGTTTATAAAGAACGTTTTCCCGCAACACGGAAACGTGTATTCCTCGCAATACCGCAATAACTGCGAAACAGTTAACCTCCCATAAATTTCATGGAGGACGACAGACTTTGATTTTCCCACTGATGTAGCTATGCGGGATGCAATTTTGGAAAAGAAATCCATTGCCTCCAATCCCCATGCTCCATAGGACTCTGCAAGTACAGGAATACATACCCATCCCAGGTCTGCATATTTAACCAACATTGGTTTCAAGCTTTCTCTCCTCACTCTCACTTCTGTTATTACTGTACAACTATTATTAACATTAATACACATAGCACACAACTAGACTACAAAGGGAATACACCATGTACACAAAGTGTTAATTATGCCAACACCACATCACAATGATATATGCTACGTGAAAGGCTGGCAATGGCATAAGCACCACTGACTTTGCCTTGGAAGAACATGTGGCTAATCAGGAAGCTAGCTAGGAGATAAACTCCAGAGCCTATATTCCCCAGGCTCTATACAATCCAACCACCTATGGTACACAAACCCATCCAAGTTCATTACATTTGCCGTCACTGGAACAGTGCTTTCTCTGCTCAGTCATCCATGAAGCTACTCCTGTTGTCACTCTCGCTTCCAAAAGAATTGTAGGATTAAGTGGGGATGTGACCAACAGGTCAATAGCTGCTGGCTTGCTCAAGATCCAGTTTGGAACCCTAATCACAATATATGTACACACAAATCAAACTTGCTCATAAGTGGGAAAAATCAAACAATGAGATATTGGGATGACTTTCATTTGCAATTCTCAGAGCGACAAACCTCTGTCTGAGAGGCTCTTGCACCAAATGGAGGAGAGCAATAGGAATAGACAATGGAGCAGGGTTGCCACCTGTCCAATTGTTCACCAAGGCATCAGCAGGGTGAGACCTAGAAAGGTCAGGGGTAAGTACGCTACTTGCTTCAACCTTCACTCCAAAGTTTGCCTTGTGGCAAAGATGAGCACATCTCACAGCTGGTTATGACAGTGTACCACGTCACCACCTCGTCTACAAGACAATATGATGCCCCATGGGTCCAAAGCTATTTCTGGACAAAGTAGACAGGAGGAAGCCCTAAACCCAGCCACCATGTAATAGCTGTACAGAATACACTGGGGTCAACATGCAGGCCAGGTTCACCCAAAGGAAAGACTAAGATCCATGAAATGGTCAAGGAAGCAGAGACAGAGAGGAGGCGAGTTTTGTTTGCTGGAGAAGTTGAGTCATACAAACCAAACTATCCACCTTATAGGAGAGAGATTTCTGTGAAGGAGAAGTCTTATTATTATTATTTTTGCTATTAATTATTATTATTATTGACAATTACAAACTTCATACATTACAAATCCATATTATTATTATTAAAACTAAGCACTAAATATGCACAAATTCAAACCAACAGTTCAACTGTAACTATGCACTAATTCACTACCTAAAATGGCCCTAACCACTGATCTCACTAAGGATAAATTGAAATGGAATAGATTTCTGCAATCATTTTGGATTTGGGGCTGGCTGGCTGATTGCAAGCAGAAATGCTAGGCGGGAGAACACACTCTGAGCCTCTTTACCCCAATTGCCATATATCAAGTGGAATGCATGACCACCCCAACTCCTGGCCTTTAGCAACATTGGCAGCATGCTTCCTGGATTCAGTTGCAAATGCTGCTGCCCCAACTGCCACACTAGCTTCACTAAGGGTGACAGGAGTGAGGAATGATGTAACAGTGACATCAAAGGCAGCAGGTTTTCAACCCTGAACAAGGACATCTGCAGGGCGGGAGTTGACATAAGCAATTTCCCACTTTGACCTTCACTGGGAGATGGGCACGTCCACAGAAATCAACAAGGATGTCCCTCAGATGGTTGTGCCGAGCAACAATATCTCCGTCATGTCTGCAGGAGGCAGCATGATGACCAAGTGGATCAAGGGCAACACCAAGGCAAAAGGGGCACAGAGAACTGCCCGAGGTATCTAGACCCAACCACCACCTAATTGCCACATGGCCTTTAGCTGAATCTAGATTCAGATCCAAGCCTGGGGCAGGAACAACAGAGAGCCAAGGAACCTGCTTGGGGGGCAGAGAAAGAAAGAATTCGAGCTTTGTTTACTAGGGAGGAAGTAGACAACAAGAATCGAAAAATGTTACTGTCCAACCCTCTTTGACAAAGCTTTCTGGGATGGTGATATTGAGTTGTGTGGAAAAACCTGTGCATTGAAGTGAGAAATTGCATGCTGCAAATCACTCCCTTGACCTGAAGCATCAAGGGAAGAGATAAAAGCACAGAAGTGGAGAGATAGGGAACGAAGGCCAAGCCCACCGAATCTTTGACTGAGCTGTGCTTGTTGCCAATAGGCATCGAGAACATCCACTGCTATGCATGCTGAAAAACAAAGTCTTACTTCATCATCAAAGAACTTGCTGGGCGGAAAGGGGGGGGGGGGGGGGGGGTCGGATCGAGCTAAATGCACAAACTTACAGAAACCTCCACACATGCATAGGAGTGATAGCCACATGAAGATTAACTGCCGAGACACCTTTAACAGATGAACACCGACAGACGCAAATCTGCAAATATCGTTACCAAAGAATCCCTTTGAAACATTATACCAATTAATATTCACAGCTTCGATCATTTAATATTGTTGAAACCCTCCTTTGCCAGGCAGCAACATGAACGCGGGCGGGTATTCGGCATTATCATTATTGTTAGACCATAATTATTGCAATGCAGTATCGACATCGCATGAGCACCTGCATGCAGCATTTGCATTGGATTATACCTGTCCTTCCTTTGTCAAGCAGTCTGAACATTGCGGATCCTGTGTGAATGAAAGCCCTAAAAGTAACCAATCGAAATCTCCAGAGTTTAATAAGTTGCGACTGTTAGTGATAACAATCGGAACATAAGGCATATATGACACACAACGTATTGACAATTCTTATGCGTCATAATAGCGACAAAACTGATGTGGCAGGGCAAAAATCTGATGAGGTGGAGAGAATGCAACTAATGTGGGCCTTACAAATGATTCCCACTTCCAGATGCAAAAAAGTAATATAATATTTTTTCATGCACTTGCAGCCATTAATTGTAACAACACAGGAAAAAGCTTCGAGTTCCCAACATTCTTTGATTTTTGATCCCCATCATCGCAGTGTAATAAGCATTCACATGCAGTAGACAAAAAAACAACCCAAAAAAAAAACAAAACACAATGCATCTTGCGAAGCAAATCAAAAACACATATAAGTGATGCAGGACTCACCTGTGCAAATATACCCGATGAGATGGAGAGCTGTAGCCCATTGTAAATCCCTACTGGTGCTAATATCAACATTTTCTTGTTGAAGACTTTCTTTATAGTGGAAGCAGTCACCAAGGCCTTAACTTTTCCTAGACGAGTTTCAGGATTTGAAGAAGCATCAGTAAGGAATAGAAAGGCTGCTAAAATGCTTAGAACTTGGACGAAAACGTAAAATGAGACTAGGATGTAGATATAGATGCGCTCAACTCCGAATGTACTAAGCAAGTCACAGTCCACAGTGGTGCCATTGTCGTGGCTGCTATTGCCGTATTTCTCCGAGAAATGGAAGATTAGCGACGAAGCTAGGTTACCAGGGATGGCTGCCAACTGGTATGCTAAATATATTATCCCAATGTATCTACCAACCAAAACGTCGTGTCGCTCCTTCAGAACTGGCGCCATTTTCTCCACGATTGCAATGACATGGCAACTCGCAGCGATCCAAATTGGCCCCGTGGTTAGACCAGCTACCAGACCGCCGGGAATAAGAGTGTACCAGCTTGGATAATAACACAGCACCACGTAAATCAAATATCCAACCAAACCAACAATCAAAGAGTACTTGGTGCCGATAGAGTTCACCATGCCAACCGTAAAAATTGCTGAGGCCATGTAACCAAAGTCGAGCACGGCCAGTGACACAAGACCAAGTCCTGCATCCATGTTGATGCTACTCTGGATGTTCTGGAGTCCATGGAACGCACAACCGTGGGCGAAAGTGCAGAAGGCCATGCCGTACACGTTCCTATTAGCATTTCGTAAGGGGCTGCTGCGGCAACAAATGCCTGTACGTGGTTCGCTTCCCTTTTCCAGAAGAAAGGTCTGCATCGTACAAATAATAGGACCACGATCGTAGTCTGAACATATTATTGAATGGATCCCATGCATAAGATTGGGAATGTACATAATTAGATTCATATAATTGACATGCATGCTATCAATTTCCTCTGCTTATTTTGACCACATAATGATATGGTGCTCTCCAGTCGTGCGCCGTTATGTAGAACTACGAGGCAATAACGGGTTCATTTCTCAGGTTTAACGTAGGGTGTGCGGAAGAAAGTAACCAGGTCGAGCTTATATGATCAATATTTTACTTGATCATGATGACAGCGCAATATTGCGCCTCAGCTGCTAAGAAGTGAAGCCACTTTTTACCTAACCATCACTGTTTTTGTAGCTGTTTACTTTCCCCGCAACGCGGAACTTAACATGTGTAACCTCCCCTGCATAATGAAAATCGATTTTTCCGAATACTTTTAAAACACTAATCAGGTTTTGTGAATCTGAAAATCAATTTTTCCGGATAGTTTGTTTTTTTTTTAATCGATTTTTCCGAATAGGTTTTGCCAAATTTCCTGCCGAATACCTTGGTTCAGTATTCAGGTTATGGTGCTTGTGGAGTGCACACTGAGAAGATAATTATGTCTGTACAGAAATCCACATGGTCTCGTAACAAACTAGAGCTATGTATGTCAGTTTAAAACACAGAGACACAAAGGTCTACAGTAGCATGTGTTTGCCAAATAGAGTTGTATGTCTTTACCAGACACTTGTACATATCAATAGTAATGTAAACCAAACCACAACACTAACCACTGAGACCAGACATCACCATTAAAAACTCACCCCACATCACCTACAATCACGTACTCCACTTACAATCATCCAGCATCACTCCATTCACGTTCTCGCTAAATGCATTTGAAATTTCCCATTAGTACAATTGCGTAATGCTCTCCATATAGGTTTCTGCGAATATCCGAATAACACGAATAACTAGCATGACAATTGTACATTCGCGTATACTTCCGGATAACTCCCATAGAAAATGAACGGCTGTTTATAAACTTGATTGTTAATTAATAACGTAATAGGGTACAACTTTTGTGCTATCAATATTGCTTCAGATACGTACGATCTTGATTTAGCTGAACAAAAAACAACTGCTCTGTATTGAAAATTGTTGTAGTTTTTTTTTAGTTAGTGAAAACTGCACTTTCCATAGAGATGTATGGAAAATCAACTTTTTCACACCTAATTAATGTATTCTGCAGCTCATAATTCTTACACCAGTTTAGATTCAGATTTTGTGGGCCCCCAGAATAAGAGATCATGCAGTTGTATTATTTTTCTAAAGAGATATTTACCTAGTATAGATTTTGGCCATTTGAATTTTAAATTGTTTTGGGTCACAAGGACTAGGATTCAATTAGCGCCATCTTGTTGAGTGTTTTTAATGTAGCTTCCATGAATACGGATATATGGCTACATGCAGAGATAATATATACATAATTATAATTATATAATAATTATATTAATTATAATACAATAGCCTTCACCTTAATTTTTTTTTTCATTTGATAAATCTTTTTACAATTCACATAAATAAATAAAAACGAAAGGAAACAAAATATGAGAATCTATTGTGCAAGTAGAAGGGCTTCCCTTGACACCAGGTCAAGAGGAGGTTGTGTAGCAGATATATAATGGCCAAGGTGAGAGCTTGCCCCTCGAATGCACATAACTGAACTTTGCAGTAATGAGTAGGCAAGGCGGCATCTCAACCATATGATGGTTAAGCTATAGGCCTGGTTCCATTTAGCAGAAAGCAGAGAGGCCAGATGCTTATAGCTTGTTGTGGCTTGAGGCCCAAGGCCACCAGTGCAAGAGAGAATAAGTGGAAGTGAATGAGGCATGTTCAACTTCACGGATGTGTTGGTCATATTTCCTCTTTTTCTCGTTTTCATGGCTACGGTAGCATGCAGATAAAGGAGTCTTTTGATTCAAGGGGGCGTAAGGATTAAAAACCTTTACATCAAAAAATGCCCGTTCGAACCGACTCCCCCAAAATCCATCTGCTGCAATATCCAATCGTGCACCATCCTGGATATTCGCTGAGAGTCCACTCATGACCTCACCTGTCATGGGTTGTAGATGAGGCTCTGTCAACACATTGTGGCACACTTCCGACAAGAGAGCAGCTGTTAAGTCTCTGATTTCATTGTGTCTGATTGATGGATACCCGCCCTTAGGGCATGACAGCACATGTTCAACAGAAAAGTGGGTGCCACAAGCACAATTTAGTGGAGCATTCACAGGACTCCAGCCATAACGTAAAGCCAAAGCATCACAAAAGGCTCCCTTATGGAGCGCAAAGCCATATTCTTCAAGTGGTAGAACTGAAAGCCAGGTGGAGGCACCTTTTTCTTGGGAGAGGTCCATGGCATGTGCAAGAGAATGTGGAAGGATATCCTTTAGGGTCGAAGCTGCATTTGAATGCTGTTCTCATTTGGATTTGTGGACTTCGGCTTTGGCAGAAAGTTGATCTTGGGATCTCATATCCATATTTTTCATCCTGCTTTATGATATGGTCTACTAGAGGCTGTGTGACCTTCATGGAAGCAGAATACTCAGTGGTGGAGAGATGAGAAGGGTTTATTAGGCCCAGGCCTCCTAAGCGAGCAAGAAGAGCTAGTAGCTCTCTCTCCAGATCAGATGGTGCTGTACGGCCAGTGAGCGAAGGGATAAATTTGGTCCTGAGTAACTCTTCAAGCGGTTGTAAAAGGTGGGGATAATTCTTGCCACATAAACCCATCTGCTTGCTAAACCATGGGTAAGAGCCGAGAAGGCAGCATGTGGTTGTGTGTTCGCTATGGAAGCCAGCTGTTCCAGTTCCAGTGACCAATTTTTGACTTTTGCCTTCACAAATTCAGTTATGTACGACGAGGTACCCAGAGCTGCTCCGAGATGTGACTTGCCTTCCTTTGTGATGCGGATTTGTGTGTCCTTGAATATATCTAATGCTCTTGTGTGAGTTTCTTCTTTTGTAATGAACCAGGTCTTCACAGCATTAGCAGTGGGGTGGGTGTCCCTCTACCTGGCAGTCTAGACCTATGGGAATTGGGGGGAAGAGGCTAGGGAAAAGGTTTCCACTTAGGCTGACTTAGCTACCTGGTTTGCTATTGGCTCAGATCATCAAAATCCAGCAGCCTTGTTAATCTTCAGCTGAATTAACTTATTGTGCACATTTAGACAATTATTGCCAATATTTATTAAATAATTTTGGCAGATGACGCAATGGCATACTTATATGAATAAATTATGCGCGGTAGAAATTAATTTTTTGTCTTGATTTTAGTTAAAGAATGGTTAATGGATTAATTTTTCGAAGTACATATGGGACAGTTTCCGCGAAAATTGCCCCACGGTTAAAATGTTATAAAAATGCATCGCGTTTGAATCGCTATAACTTCCCAACGGATAACGCTATCGACTTCCTATTTTCAACACTTCATACTAAACCATTTCACTATGAAGTGTTGATTAGGAAGTCGATAGCGTTATCCGTTGGGAAGTTATAGCGATTCAAACGCGATGCATTTTTATAACATTTTAACCGTGGGGCAATTTTCGCGGAAACTGTCCCATATATCATAATCAGACCGATTTATAGTACATTATAAACTTGTTTAAAATTCAATTTGAAATAAAAAGCAAGATGACCGCCTATGTATGGGCCATTTCTGGATATGGATAACCGGTTACACACCCGCAATAATTGCCAGCGACTCATGAAAAGAAGCCATATAGGTAAGGCAATCGCTGAATGAATGCATGCACAGAGATGTATGTTAAAATCTCTCCGAGAGCCGCGTGCGAGGGAGTATAGAAAGGTGATGAAAGACTTGGAAGTAAATGGTACATGTCTGGATAGGAACATAAATTAATAGGTGTGCCTGCCATCTATAATGTATTACAACTTACTTTAAGCTTAGGACAAAAGGAGCAAAACCACACTCCAGTTTTCCGCTAGAGAAATGTGATTTAACATCATTGATAAGTGGAAAATGGATCAGCTCAAGGGTAAAAGACTGTCTATATGTCATGGTTAAATCAAAGCATACTCTTATTCAATAGATCATTGCTGTTTATTTGGATCTGCTTCAAGACCTTGCACATGTTAGCACTTGCATGTCATAGTGTGTAATCTATAAACCACTACATTATCAGGGAATGACAGTCCTTTCC
This sequence comes from Ephydatia muelleri, assembly GCA_013339895.1. Lineage (NCBI taxonomy): Eukaryota > Metazoa > Porifera > Demospongiae > Spongillida > Spongillidae > Ephydatia > Ephydatia muelleri. Next base: position 3,802,344 of record JABACO010000015.1, read on the forward strand.
TTCGACCTAACGTTCTTGCCAGTCTTCAAAGCAAAAGGCTACTGTGGTGTTAGAAGGTGTGCAAAGGTAAAACAAAATTCTGTACTTATTCATAACCCTAATCATTGAGTAGGGGAAGACTCTGACATGCTACTGTTTCCAGTACATAAGCCACATGCAGCAGTGGTGTTTAGTGGTCAGTGTTTCTGTTTTGTACTACGAACTGTTCAAGTTTGGCAGCGCTTACGCATGCGCGGTATCGAACGAAGTGTGACATAATATTAGGTCTGCGTACGAGAGTTCCTCACGTGAACATTAATTATCACATTCACGTGATACATTGGCTCTGTGTTGAACGGAAGATTAGTCATTCGGAATTTACGGGCAGATTAACAATCCCTGTTTGCAGGTTGTTTATCATCAGACACAAGAAATTCATTGCATTGATTCATTTAATTGTAGCAATGAAGATGCAGTCAATTGGATTTGGTGAAAGGGGAGATTTGTCCTGTCAAATATAATTACTTTCTTTTTATATTAAGGATGTATATGGCAGTTGAAGTACAATATTCCTGCAAGACTCAGATCTCATGCAAGCTCAGATTGGAAAATGGTATATTTAATGTGTATATTGCAGTTATGCTTGATGAACAATACGTACCTTTCCTCTCTACAGACTGGATGTACAAATAGTGCAAAAGCTTTCATGCAGAAAACTTCACAACATTGTGGAGTCTTTATGTGCTTTGTAAGAATAAAATGCTATGATTACATGCGCTAGAGTGAAGATTAACACATCCTTTAGGCTGCAGGATTACTTATAGAAGGATTCCCTTGTCTGCACACTCAGGTATGGTTTGATGTTATATGATACTTAGCATCTAGAAAAGATATCTTTTCTAAACAAGGACATGATTCACAAATTTAGATTGCAAATGGCACATGAGCTATCACTTGGTGCTCTCTATTCATTACAATCAGCTGTAAGTACATCAATTCTAAGTGTAAAATTGCAATAAATATTTTCTCAAACATTAAGCATGTAGGACAAGCTATCGCCTTTCAAGAGACACAATTGACTCAGTTCAACTGGGTGTAGATTACTCCGCTGTGACCACTAACCAAGCTAAAGACCCTGAGGGACAGTCCTACACGACTACTCGTTCCAATTTAGTATTGCAGGACATCCCATTTGGGACATGGTGTTACGCTCCTTTGCGCTACATCCACTGAGTATCCCGACCTGTAGACCTGCCACATGGAGATGTCAGGTTTTTGACTTGATTCATGGCTTGTCTCACCCCTCAATACGTACCACTCGGAAACTTATTGCATCAGAATTTGTCTGGAATGTTATGCAAAAGCCAGTTAGAGACTGGATGCTAGAGTTCAAAAATTCACAAACACATTAAGGCTCCACTTCAACAGTTCAATACCCCTCACCATCATTTTGACTACCTTCACATGGATATCTGAACTCCATCATACTACCCACAATCCAATAGCCCGGTAGAAAGGTTCCACAAACACTTTTAGGCATCTTTACAGGCTCGGCTCACTGGCCCTAATTGGACAACGGAACTGCCTTGAGTACTGTACAGCACCAAAGGACGACCTAGGATGTTCATCGGCTGAACTGGTCTATGGTGCCTGCTGATTTTATTGTTAATCACAATTCCCAGCTAGAGCATCATGGACATTGGAGGGGTGTGCAGTGAGCATCCTGGTGGACAGGGATTGCTTCAGGATTGGTGGCATGATGTTGGGAGGTGGGCATGGGACGTGCATGTTCAGAACCTGATCCCGGAGTTGTTGTAGTTGGGAGTACAAAGGGCCTTTCAAAGTCTTTCAGCCAGGGACAAGACCTTCACAATTGACATAGGATGATGGAAGGAGATATAATCAGTGGATAGGTTGAAGCCTGCATTTGTTAACTTGGAACACCCGGTGGATCGAATTATCGCAGCCTAGACATCGCGGACAGCCTCACAACAAAGACTGTCCATTGTCCCAACTCAGCCTCAAACATTGACCAACATCCCCAACCCTGTGCACCAGATCAGGTTGTCGAGTGAATTTATACCACGATTTTACATTTTGGTTCTGGGGGTAGTGGTGTAGAGTTCCCAAACCTACAACCGGATGTACAAGAACCAGATAACCTTAGGTGGAAATTAATTAGAATGTGAACACGTGATTATTATTAATTTTTGCTTTTTGTTGTATCATGTTTGTTGGCATGTAGTGGAATATACTTTTGGTTAAGCATTTCGGCACACCACAATGCATCATTGAGTTATCTCTGATAAAGAAAGCTTAGTTATGCTTTTTATGCAAGTCATATTTTAAGAGTGTGCTACATGGGTGCAAGTGATGTGCATGTGTGTGACATATTTAGAGGAAGGGTATCATGCATGGTGTAGGAGCTAGAGGAGAGGCTGTTGGAGAAGAGACTTTGGCATCTGTTGGAGAAGAGACCTATAGCATAGTAGGGGGAGAGGTTGTTTTAGAACAGACCTTGCTACTGTTGGGGGACCATCTCACAGTTTTGCTGTACTATACATCACCATTGTCAAGGGTAAGATAGGTGGTTTAGTGTTAGGTAAACTTTACCACGGGTGCAGACCATACAATTTCTGTTAAATACCGATACAGCCTCCGATAGTACCTCTCGCTCTCTCTCTCCGGCAGATCTCCCATTCATGCACAAGACTAAACAGCTCAACTTTAAATACACATATCGCTGGAGAGCCTGCAAAAATGCTACTAAACAGTTACGTTGCTTCTTTTGGATATTTTTTTGCAAGGGGTGCTTTTAATTCTGCGCTTTCTCTCTGTCAAAACTGATGTTCAAATACATGAAGTGCATGTACATCTTTCATTCCTTCCTGCTATGAAAGAAGCGACCAGTCTCACTTTTATATTTGCTGTTGTGTATACCTAAACTATGCATGGAGTTCTTATCTAGCGCCACAACTCCGTGGTAAGTTTACACAACGCTATCGTGAGCGCCACTGCAAAAAAAAACTTCTTTTCTGTGCGTGCATGTGAACTGTCACTGAAAGAGTGAAAGAGTGAGCGAGCGTCTGCGTAAATGCTGTTGCATGCACAACCAGGCGTAATCACATCGTCGGCATGCGTTTAAAAGAAATACTAGTTTCAGCGTTTGATGCAAGGTGCTACAAACAATAGGCCTATACAATCAATGCAGTACACTTTCACACTAGTCTGGTGTTAGTGGTGTAGCACAGCCACGCTTATTTGCGGAGGGTGCAGTCCTTGGTCAGATAAACTGCATGCATGTATATACGTGAACAGACTATATACCAAACGCATATACGAGTACAGTTCATTTTCGCGTTCAAGGTATTATAAGTATAGTAGTAGCATGCATAGATAGTATATACTATCTATGGTAGTAGGAGCGTGCTAGTCTCGCGGTGCCCAGACCTTATAGCACAGCACCGGATGGAGCGTGCCAGGATTGAACGTGTGTTGTCTGATCAGAGACAAAGAGGCATGAGGCGCGGCTATGTAGCTCAGTTGCCATCTCCGACTTGCAGGCATTTCCACGAATGGTTAAGCGAGAAACCGCCGTGAGCGTACAATGCAGGAGGGACGATCTATAGTAGCTTATCATCCGCCCACCGGTAATAATGCTTATATGTTAACTGCTCATGACGCAAGGCAGTCTTACAGCATTACGTAATTACCGCGACCGCAAATACTGATTACTTTTTCTTTGACACTTTTCCTTCCAGTGCAAATGCCATAATATCTACATCGTTATGATCTCCCCATTTTTCTCTATTCATTGACACAATCGAAAATATACTTTAAATGGCATAGCACAGCCACGTTTATTTGCGGAGGGTATGCTATACGCCAGATAATGATTACTTACAAGTACACATACTTATACGAGAACAGTTCATTGTCCCGTTCAGGGTACCGGTACGAGTAGAAATGGGCCAGGGTACATTTGAGGGCATATGTTGTTTGCGTGCTAAATAGAGGACTATTACATTTTTTCTTCTGATAAGACCTTGTTTCCTTGCTTTTTACACCACTATTGCCTTCAAATCCTGTTTGCCACCAACTTTCTCATAGATAATGTTTTTAGCTACATGTACTTGTTAATTTATGTTCCTATAGCTATCCAGACATGTACCATTTACTTCCATGTCTTTCATCACCTTTCTATACTCCCTCGCACATGGATTATAACAGCATGCATTCATTGCCTTACCTAAATGGCTTTCTTTTCATGAGTGGTGGTGATCTTTGCCCCATATCTGAAACGCTTGTTGTACATGCATACATTTGGTTCGGCTCCATCTGGGCCTCAGCTCGGGCATACTAGGCCATATTTGACTTTAATAGCCACACATACACACTGTTTGAGTATTTGCACGCTGTGTGTAGAGTGCAGTGTTGTGCATGTCAGTACTGCGTAGAGCATGTACACACAAATACACAACCTCATACATACACACACAAACTTTAGCATGTGCAGAAGAGTATGAAACTACGTATAATGTCTTCACCCCACCAGCATTTCTTTGCGCGTGCCACGCCTTTCGCATCAGCTGTGCCTCGATCGGTTCTAAGCTACAGCTAACGTAATACCGAACGTTGTCGCTAAGCAACAGAATGATCACGCGAATCTTCTATCAACCGCTATCAACTGAGAGCAGTCGTGCAGCTAAGCTTACTCGCATTATCTGGCTTAAAATAAATAAAATAATGGTTGTTAACTGTTCGTTGTTCCGAGGTGTTACTTTCGGTAACATACAAGAGAATTGCCTCCGTTCTGTCTACCAAGCAAGAGCAACATTATGGTGCAACTATTGCCTGGATAAGATGCTGTCTTAGTTTCTCTCTCCTGCGCTCTTCCATCATGTGCTTAAGAGGTGCACGATCATCACAGGGGCGAGCATTCTGATTCAGTGCAATAGATCTAGCTGTTGCAGAAGCCAAGGTCCCGTCAGTATCTGTTTAATGCATTCCTTGTGTGCGTATCTTTTTGTGTAATTATAATTATTTATATCTAAACGTTCATTATTATTGATAAACAATATTTGTTAATTAAAAAAAATTATAATGATATAAATAATTATAATTACACAAGTGGAACCATGGAAGGCCCGTTGCCCTGGACATCTCCGTTGTCTCACCGCTAAATCCTTCAACTTTAGCTGAAGCGGGAGCAACGGTTGGTGCAGTCCTTGACGCAACGGAGAGGAGGAAACACCAGGCCAATGATGTAAAGTGTTTAGCTTTAGGGTGGGTCTCAACCCCTCTAGTAGTTGACTCCTATGGGGCTTGGGGTAACGAAGCTTCAATATTTCTGGCTCAGATAATTGCTAGGCTTGCGATCCACAAGTCTCTGCCAAAGGCACAGATATCTTTTGAGCTTTTCGCAAGCTTGAGCATTTGCCTAACAAGAGCGAATGCCAGAGCCATCCTCCGTAGAATCCCATCTTAACTGTAGTGTGTTTATATATAGCAAGTGTTGTGTGTATGAGCTTATATTGTATATATAATCATATTTGTATTTTATTTTATTTTATTAATTATTTATATTGAAAATAATTATACAATGAATAATAAAATACATCATACAATGTACCTAAGCCTAACTAAGGTTTCAGACATAGTCTACTCAAATGATTGGGGCAGACTTGTCGTCAAAATAGCTCTTGCTATGCTACGATTTAACACCAGACTAAGTCTGCCAAAAAGATCAGCAGTGACCTTACTTTTCGGCAGATAAACACAGATGGCAAGCCGAGTGGCCAGACGGGTAAAAGTGTTGTGTACTTCTCTGCCCTAGTTGCCATACGTCTCGACAGCCAGAGGAACACACACCCAACCTAGTTCCTGGCACTTAGGATCATTGGCAATGTGCTTGCGCTGCTCGCTAGCAGCAGCTGCAGCACCTGCAGTCATTCCTGCCTCATTCAGCACAGCAGGGGTGAGTAGTGAGGCTACAGTGACATCCAACGCAGCTGGTCTTCCTCTCTCCCAGTCCGCTACCAAAACATCAGCTGGGCGAGTCAGTTTGCCTAAGATCTGGAATTAATCGGCTACCAACCTCTACTTTAACTCCCAGACGAGCACTGTGCATGGCAAAGGTAAACAATTACGTCTCGCAACCGATTATGGCGCATCACTATACGTCACCACCCCGCCTGCAGGTCACTGCATGATGGCCTAGAGGGTCTAGTGCGGTGTCTGGGCATAGTGGGCATAATGAACCCCTGGACAAATCATGGCCAAGTCACCATTTTAAGGCTACCAAGAACTCATTAGGTTCTAAGTGGAGGCCAAGTGCAGCAGATGGTACCACAGACAACCAGGAAGCAGAGTGAGGGGCTGACTCAGACCAAATACGGGCCTTGTTAGCAACTGAAGAAGACAACAATGTCTGGAACTGACGATTATCTAGTTTTTGGGACAAAGTTCTCTGTTTGATAGGAGAGGAGAGAACAGATTCTACAGAAATGGCATCAGATGGAAGGACCTGGATGTTAAAAAGTTAATTGCCTGAACAAGATACTGATTATCTCTGTCACCAAAGCCAGAGGAGCGCACATAAGCAATAAATGCTGCACTTGAATAGTGAGAAAGAGACCGCAAGCCAAGGCCACCATAGCGTAGACTGAGCTGAACCTGCTGCCATGTGGAGTCAGAGGTGTCCAATACAAAGCAATCTTTAAAACACTGCCTGACATCATTATCAAAAAGCTGCAAAGGATCAGAGACCAAACTTGGAAGGGTGGCTGCCAGGTGAACTAACTTACAAAAGCTCCCACATACACGCAACAGAATTAGCGCCACCTGGGGATCAATGGTTGCAACCTCAACAAGTTTAGATAGCAACTTCACAGCATCAAGACGCTTTGAGGCAATGAAATTTGCACAGAAAAGGTAGTCACCGATGGGGGCTCCTAAAATGACCATGTGAGGCAAGTGTGATGTTTTCATTGCGGCTGGAAAGGAATGTGGATCATTCGGCTCAAGACTTCACACTTGCTTAAGTTGATGAAAATGCCCAAAGATGGACCAAATTCCTCTAGAATTGACACAGTCCGCAACACTGATGACTTCTTACCAGCCAGTACCCCATCATCCAAGAACCATGCTTGGAAAAGTAGATCAAGGCACTCGTCATCTGCATCAATGGCTGATACTACTTTGTGAAGGACCAAAGCAAAGAATAAAGGACCCAATGGGTCTCCCTGCTGCACCCCTGCCTCAGAGGATAACTGACCTATAAAGAATGCCACTATAATGGGTGTGACCCATAGCACCAACTAGCCCATGGCTGAAGCTCGGGGAAAAAAGTAACACACTCATCCAGTAGAGCCTGCCGAGACACAAGATTGAAGGCATTCTATCTTGAGGACTACAAAGTCATCACTATCCCAGTGCTCATCCATACATCGCCATAAACCATGGATGACCTTTTCTGAACCTAGGGTGCAGGACACTCCAAACTGAAGGGGTTGGAAGAAGTCAGATGCCTTCTCCCTTACCAGAGCACACAAACACTTTCCAGTGGCCGTCTTAAAGTCTCCCCCACAGCAATTGGACGGATATCAGGAGGGCACCCTTCCTTCTGTTTGTTCAAGGCCGTTAAGCTACCCCCAGCTAAGAATTTAGACACTGACGAGGGAGCTTAAAATAATAATAATAATAATTAATTAAAAAAAGGTGTTACTTTCCGAGCTAGTACTGTACGCGGGCGGAACTGAAGTGCGATTACGAGCAATACGCTCACGTGACCTTGCCGAAACCGATTATTGTTTGGTGTGCGCGCATATTAACACTACATCTAGTGCACGTGACAGTAAGTGGGAGTGTGTAGCACGTGACAAAGCCCATTCTATAGCTATTGCAACATACAGAACGCCATTAAAAATGGAGGCTAAAATGCACAATACTGTTTTACGTATGGTCCACGGCAACTTCTTCACAACAGATAGATTCTTAGATAGTTGTAGAGGAGTTTTAGAGGGTAGCAAATCATGTAACTCCCTCTGTTCGTTAGTTATAAGAAATGGAATATCTTAATTACTACATTTTTTTCTATTTTGTGTACAAGTCTATGGAATTTTATAGTTTGATTTATATGGTCCCAGGATTTTGGATGGTACATGATACAAATTTTGAAACTGCCTACATCTGCACATTATTTAGAGTAGTATTAGTGGGTAGCAAGAGTTGCAGTTCCATTAATAATCATGTTTGTAAAAATGTCATACATTCTCTATGGAACGTACCACGGATCAGTGAAATCCGAAAAATCACAAACCGCAACTTTCATACGGTGAATCTATGGAACACCAATATAGATGCGAGAAACAAGAGGCTATGGTGATGGACAACCGGCAAAGGTATTCAAAATACTTATAAACGTAGGGTAGAGCTAGACATGCTGTACACAATATGTTGAAAGGAGTAGAAGGATTCGGTATAGTTCCCATGACAGTTAATCCTAAAGTCAATTTGTAGATTCTATTTCATCTGTAGCTGAAACGTCCTTCTTAACCAAACTTGTGTCAGAACCTTTGATAGTTTCATAATTCTTCATTCTTCTGGGACAATACACGGAGTATGGAAATATTTGCTCCACCGTTTTTGTTGAAACTAATGCGATGGAATAAACAATTGCAGCAACAATAATCATCCCAAGAAGGAGGTACAAAATCACGGCTATATTTCTGGAAGCTAGATGGCTGACAAGGAACCCTACAGTGAGGCCGAGTCCTTGCCACACACTGGCTGCACCAAAGGCTGCAGTAGTATCCAAAGGAAACAGGTAAGCTACAAACCCTGCAGAAGACAATAATGCTATCATCTGCCATACACTATGAAATTCATGCTCAATGTGGTATGACACAGGAATCTGTCCAAAAAAACTGCTTTACCTGAATACATCACTTCCCAAATGGCATCTGCTACACCCCAGCCGATGACAAAGATGATAACAGCTGCATAGCTCGGCTCTCTCTTCCACACCAACAAAAAAATGATCAGACCAATGTCAATAAGGCCTGCCAATAGCAGAACCAAGCATTCTGGGACGTATTTCACAATAGTTCCACACACAGAGCTCACAGCTGCCGAAGATACAGCAAACAGAATCAGAAAAAAGCCCACTTTACTAATGCCCAGACAGTCTGATATGTAAACCTGCAATTAAACAATATTCGTAATACACAGAACAATTGTAAACATTTGACTTCAACATACTGCCACATAGACATGCATGTGATTAGAGTGTGCAACAGGTTATAGCTATTCATCATGTTTGGATTAGGGTGCGTAACCGGTTATCAGGTTATTCGGGTTATTCGGATATTCGCAAAAACCTATCCGTTCGAATAGCAATTTAGCATTACTCGGAAAAATCGATTAGTGAATTTTATCTATTCGAAATAACCGGTTTATGTTTCTCCATTCGGAGGTACTTAGGTATTCGTCGTCAGCATCGACAATTCGCCCATTATTCGAATACCATTTTATACTAAATCCGAATATGATTTTCAGCAGAGTATTTCATAATTAGAGTTATATATATAACATACGTCACTGTTGTTTTTACTATTTATACATACAGAAGCAATTTATAATTCGATAGGTATTGAGTAAATGGATAGTAATATAATACTAAATATTTAATGCGCATCAATTGGGGATACAAAATATACACCTCAATGCTTTTATCATCGTCTTCAAGTAAGTAACGAAGTTCCTTAGTATATGCCACGAGTTGTGTTTATATGTAGTAACAATAAATTTATGTACCAGTACCGGTACTAGTATTGCATTGTTTTATTGTACATGCAGTGGTACGAAGTGAACATATCTGAGTACTGTATTGCGCTAGCGAGTGAAATAGAATGACAGACTTCTCACCCACTTCAAGTAAGTATGCGCGCTCTGTTTGAGTATGTGTAGGAATTGGAGAGCATTACGCAATCGTACGAATGGGAAATTTCATATGCATTTATAGCGAGAACGTGATGTTGGATGATTGTAAGTGGAGTACGTGATTGTACGTGATGTGGGGTGAGATTTCTTTTGAGTTGGTGATGTCTGGTCTCAGTGGTTAGTGTTGGATGGTTAGGTTTTCATTACTATTGATATGTACAAATACCTGGTAAAGACATACAATTTATTAAACTCTAAATGATAAACACATGCTACTGTAGACCTTTGTGTCTCTGTGTTTTCAACTGACATGCATAGCTCTAGTTTGGTGCAAGACCATGTGGATTTCTGTACAGACATAAATTATCTTCTCAGTGTGCTCCACAAGCACCATAACCTGAATAACCTAGGTATTTGGCAAGAAATTTGGCAAAACCTATTCGAAAAAATCGATTTTGTTTTTTAAACTATTCGGAAAAATCGATTTTCAGATCCACAAAAACCTGAAAAATCGATTAATGTTTTAAAAGTATTCATTATGCAGGGGAGGTTACACACCCTAGTTTGGATATACCTTATCTTTATTATTTCATTCAAGCAATTATTAATATGGCATTATTCAGAAAAATCAATTGTAATTAAAACAAACAAGTTTTTCATTGTTCAGACAGGTTAAATTTGGTACATGCAGCACAGCTAGTGATCTCATTTCCAATACATACCATGGGTATGCTATATGCACACCATGTCTTTCCAGGCGGTACCAATAAAAGTATCACAGCATTGCTGTGAGAATATACCAAAGTTTATGAAGGAAGATGCAATAACCACACTTTCAGTACAGCTAAGTATGAAGATCCTTGATCCATTCAATATACACTGGAGCATCATTGAGCAAGATGATTTTAACAGCAGTTGCTATTCTGTGGCATGATATGGTACGTCTGAAACACATAGGGGAGCTTATTCTGACCATTCTTTTGCAGTACTAGTAACCAAGTGTAAGTCAGAAGCTAGTCTCATATTGGTGGGGAAATTGAAGGAGAAGGTTAAACTTGGAAAGGGAAGGGGTTGAATTCAATAGCAAAGATAACTGCTTGCTTTCTGGAAGAAAGCATGCGTAAAATATCATTCCATAGGCAGTTTCAAGGTTTGGGTATCACTTTTTCAATCACTTTTGCTTCAATAAAGGTACTTCCTGGTACTTCAGTCACCCACTTCCTTGTGGACAATTATGCCTACGTGCCCAGTTTAATTGACTTCTCATTACCATGATTATCAATGAAAGCTGGACGGTCGTGCTTACCACATTACCACGCTGCTAAACACGGACAATGTCCCAATTTGAGCGCATTACCCGATGCTCCAACGACAACATCCAGTCAAGTTGAACCAAGTCAAGGTGAACAAAATACACCCTCTCTGACATCTTTCCAGTCTACTGCAGCATCTCGCGCGATGGGGCATCTAACCAAAAATCATCGACTGCCCGTTCTCCACCGCAACAGTGACCATCAGCTTTGAACGAGAAATTTGAAGTTTCGAAATGCGGCATGCTTTTGGAGAAAGTTTAGCTCGGAACACCTGTACTGCTGATGATATATGGAGTAAACGGTGGCAAAAAATTGTATCCACAAAATGGCACCCTTATGACCTTCCCAACTGGACCGTGGCGAAGTTGACCTGCTAACACATTATTAAATAGTGGCAGTACTTTCGTTGTATTCTTGGGACTTATGCTACATCGTGACGAAATGGTAAGAAAGGGCCAAGATATATGTAGACTTCTTTCACGTACGTATACAAGAATGGAAAAGTGAGAAACATGCTGAATTGATGAGTGATTAAAAAAGATGCTCTAAACACAATCTATTCATCACAAGACAGATCATGTGAACAACAGCATATTTTCCAACTTGATGCTTACATGTAAAGGCTAAGTCAGGTCGGCAGTACGTTGGTTAACCGAAAGATAAAGCAAAGGAGGAGTCCTACATGTAGATCCTTCCTCTTATGTACAAAAACTGTTTTTGATATTTTGAAGGAAAAGCACCCTGAGCCATCTCAATCCTATCCACATCCACCAGCCTTCCTTCCAAGTACACATCTCCCAACCTAACAGATTTGGACATCACAAGTGCACACATTGCCACAGCTGCAAAAAGAATAGAAGGAAGTGCTGGACTAGGTGGGTGTCTACAGCCACCCACTGGCAAGCCTTCTTGCTACATAATGCTACTCATAGTTCCAAGTTGCAAGACGCAGTAGCTGTACTGGCCCAATGTCTATCAAACACAATTGTTGACTGGAAAGATATCAGAGCACTAATGTCTAGTCACTTGATAGCACTTGACAAATCTCCTGGAGTTATTATATGCAGATCTATAGTCATGGTTACGCGAACAGACATTGCAGACTTATGTGGAGTGAACCAGCTATGCTCAGGTGTAAAGGGCGGTATTGAGGGAGCATTTCACGCTATGAAAGAGCTTTTTGAAGCTAATAGAGCATCTGGATGGGGACTGCTGCTTGTAGATGCAAACAACGCATTCAACTCTCTCAATTGGGTCGCAGCATATGGAACACCTGCATTCAGTGGCCACGTTGTGCAAGGTTTGTGTTCAACACGTATCGTGGTTATGCTCCTCTTGTGGTACAAAAAAAGCACAATGCTGAATTCATATTTTGTAAAGAGGGTGTCGCCCAAGGAGGATCCCCTTTCAATGCTTATGTATGCAGCTGCCCTAATGCTCTCATTCAGTCCCTATCAACTCCAACATGCAATCAAAATTGGTACGCAGATGACTCTGCATGTACTACTGTCCTCGACCATCTGAGTGGTTTGAAAAGCTTTGTTTGATGGGACCAAGTATGGTTATTATCCACAACCAAAAAAGACCGTGCTAATAGTGGATAAAGAATATGACTCAGAGCACATGCAAAATTTGACCACCTTGGTGTCAAAGTTGTTAGGGGCCACCATATTTTGGGGAGATGTTGAAGCAACCAATCAGTTTGTTGAAGACAAAGTCAAGGACTGGACAAACTTTGTTACTAATCTCTATGACACTGCAAAATCGTACTTTTGTAGCATTATCTAAATCTCTCCAATTTGAATGGTCTTACTTACAGAGACTAATCCCAAACATTGGCAATGCCTTCACCCCTGTTTGGAATGCTATTAATACATCCTTTTGGCCTGCTTTTTTCGACAGTGCAATATCCCAACAAGACCAACTACTCTTCTCCTTAATTTTTGTATTTTCTATTTATTTATTATTATTTTGTGTAGTTTATTATTATTATTAATGATAATGACTACATACATGTACAATACAGACACATTATTGCTATACTATTTATTTACAGTTCTACTTACAAACACAACTAATCAACCTACAGTTCCACTAACCTACCCTTGGACAGCTTCCCTTCCCATGATGGCCCTTGCCACAGACCTCACCAGGGACATGTTGAGGTGGCTATAGATTTCAGATAACATTTTGGGTTTGGGGATGGCCTGGCTGATGGAAAGCAGAGAAGCAAGCCGGGAAAAAACACTCTGAGCCTCCTTCCCCCAATTGCCATACGTTTCCACAGCTAAGGGGATGCATAACCATCCCAACTCCTGGCACCTGGTGTCATTGGCTGCATGTTTTCTGCATTCAGCAGCATATGCTGCTGCCCCCACTGATGCACTGGCGTTGTTCAGGGACACGGGAGTAAGGGGTGAAGTGACTGTAACGTCAAAGGCTGCTGGCTTTCCCCTGTCCCATCCCTGAACCAGGATATCTGCAGGACGGGAGTTGATATGGTCCCTAGCTAAGCCATACCCTACTTCCACCTGCACAGAAAGGTGGGCCCGACGGCAGAAGTTGGCAAAGATATCTCGCAAGCGGTTGTGCCATGCAACCACATCACCACCATGTCTGCAAGTGGCTGCATGGTGACCTAGGGGGGTCAAGGGCAGTGTCGGGACAAAGAGGGCACGGGGAGCTGCCTGACGTGTCAAGACCTAACCACCATCTAAGAGCTACCTGGCATTCAGCTGAGTCCAGATGCAAATCCAGACCAGTAGATGGGGTTGCTGAAATCCAAGAACCTGCATGAGGGGCAGAAACCGAAAGGATTCAAGCCTTATTTACTTGGGAGGAGGAAGATAGCAGAGATTGGAAAGCATGATTATCCAGCTTCTTAGACAGAGCTCTCTGCAGAGGGGGGGGCAGGCTAGAACCGCCTCAGCTGTGGTTGACTCTGGAGGGTGAACTTGCGCATTGAAGCATGTCACAGCCTGGAGCATGTGGATGTTGTCTGGACTACAAAATCCTGATGAAGCAAAGGAGGCTATGAAAGCAGCAGAAGAGTGCAGAGCAAGTGAGCGAAAGCCAAGCCCACCCAGACTTGGACTAAGTTGTGCTTGCTGCCAACTAAGATCAGGGACATCTACTGCAATGCAGGAGGTGAAGCACAACCTTACCTCTTCATCGAAGAGCTTCAGATAGTCGGCACAATGGCTTGGAGGAGTGGCTCTGGCTAGATGTACTCTTACAATAACTACCACACATGCGGAGAATTGAAAAGGCCATATGAAGGTCAACTGCAGAGACGTCCACAAGAGCTTTAAGCAGGGTTTTGGGGGTTGCACATTTCTTTGCAATGAAGCGAGAACAGTGCACAAAATCCTCAATGGGGACCCCTAGAATGTCCACGTTTGGAAGGAGAGATGACTCCACCATTATTTTTATTTTATTTTTATTGAAATACATGCATGAGATACACGAGGTACACAAACAGCAATACTATTAACACAACAACTACAACGCAAAAAATTACTACAGAGATTCAAGGGGTATGCCCCTTGACAGTATTGCCGTAGAATTGGCTCTTACTATATGCATGTTTAGCCTCCCATAAATCTCGTGGAGGACAACAGACTTCGATTTACCCACAGAAGTAGCTATGCGGGATGCAAGTTTTGAAAAGAAATCCATTGCCTCCAGGCCCCATGCTCTGTAGGACTCCGCAACTACAGGAACATACCCATCCCAGGTCTGCACATTTAGCAACATTGGCTTTGAGCTTTCTCTCCTTGGTTGCCTTTGCAGCTGCACCAGCTGTCACTCCCGCTTCTGGTAAGGTATTTGGGTTAAGCGGTGATGTGACTGATAGGTCCAGGGCTGCAGGCTTGCCCATACACCAATGAGGGACAAGTATGTCTGCTGGGCGTGTATTGCTGTGGTCGTGAGAAAGGTTTTGACCTACTTCCAGATGTATGCTGAGATGGGCACGGCGACAGGTCTCAGCCACTATGTCTCGTAGCCTGTTGTGACGGAACACAACATCTCCCCCACGCTTGCATGTTGTTGCGTGATGGCCAAGAGGGTCAAGGCTTTTTTCTGGACACAAGGCACACTGGGTACCACCAGATGTATCCAGACCAAGCCACCATTTGATAGCAACTTGGAACTGTGATGGGTCAAGGTGGAGGCCCTGACGCTCACAAGGTGGTACTGAAAGCCAAGAAGCTGCGTGGGGAGATGAGACTGACAGCAAACGAGCCTTGTTTGCAATAGTAGAAGCTTCCAGGAGTGAACTAAAGAGGTGGTTATCCAGCTTCTGTGATAGTATTTTCTGGGGAATAGCAGATGACAGGAGGCTTTCTACTTGTATGCTGTCTGCTACAGGGACTAAATGATTGAAGATGCCAACTGCATCAGACAGATTTTGGACAGAATCTGATGCAGAGCCAGAGGATGACAAAGAAGAATAAAAGCTGCACTTGCATGATGGGAGAGAGATCTTAAACTCAGGCCACCCTTGCTCAGGCTGAGCTGAGCCTGTTGCCAGGCATCATCAGATGTACACTGCATCAATGCCTGTTGAAGCCGAGAAGAATTATTATTATTATTTTTGAAATATACATGTGATGCACAGAGATACATATACAGCAATACTATTATCACTGATATGTTTTGGGCACAAATGATAAATGCATAAGACTATTAAAACTCAAGTGGCATGTACCTTGACAGTATTGCCATAGCATTGCTCTGACAATGTGCATGTTTAGCCTCCCATACATTTCATGGAGGACGACAGACTTTGATTTTCCCACTGATGTAGCTATGTGGGGTGCAATTTTGGAAAAGAAATCCATTGCCTCCAATCCCCATGCTCCATAGGACTCTGCAACTACAGGAACACATACCCATCCCAGGTCTGCACATTTAGCAACATTGGTTTCAAGCTTTCTCTCCTCACTCTCACTTCTGTTATTACTATACAACTATTATTAACATTAATACACATAGCACACAACTAGACTACAAAGGGAATACACCATGTACACAAAGTGTTAATTATGCCAACACCACATCACAATGACATATGCTACGGGAGGCTGGCAATGGCATAAGCACCACTGACTTTGCCTTGGAAGAACAAATGGCTAATCGGGAAGCTAGCTGGGAGATAAACTCCAGATTTGCGTCTGTCGGTGTTCATCTGTTAAAGGTGTCTCGGCAGTTGATCTTTATGTGTCTATTAGCTATATTTTAGTGCTTAGTTTTTATAATAATAATATGGATTTGTAATGTATGAAGTTTGTAATTGTCAATAATAATAATAATTAATAGCAACAATAATATTAATAAGACTTCTCCTTCACAGAAATCTCTCTCCTATTAGGTGGATAGTTTGGCTTTCAGTAGTTTGTATGACTCATCTTCTCCAGCAAACAAAACTCGCCTCCTCTCTGCCTCTGCTTCCTTGGCCATTTCATGGATCTTAGTCTTTCCTTTGGGTGAACCTGGCGTGCATGTTGACCCCAGTGTATTCTGAATACATGGTGGCTGGGTTTAGGGCTTCCTCCTGTCTACTTTGTTCAGAAATAGCTTTGGATTCATGGGGCATCATATTGTCTTGTAGACGAGGTGGTGACGTGGTACACTGTCATAACCAGCTGTGAGATGTGTTCGTAGATCTTTGCCACAAGGCAAACTTTGGAGTGAAGGTTGAAGCAAGTAGCATACTTACCCCTGACCTTTCTAGGTCTCACCCTGCTGATGCCTTGGTGAACAATTGGACAGGTGGCAACCCTGCTCCATTGTCTATTCCTATTGCTCTCCTCCATTTGGTGCGAGAGCCTCTCAGACAGCGGTTTGTCGCTCTGAAAATTGCAAATGAAAGTCATCCCAATATCTCATTGTTTGATTTTTCCCACTTACGAGCAAGTTTTGATTTGTGTGTACATATATTGTGATTAGGGTTCCAAACTGGGTCTTGAGCAAGTCAGCAGCTATTGACCTGTTGGTCGCATCCCCACTTAATCCTATACAATTCTTTTGGAAGGGAGAGTGACAATAGGAGTAGTTTCATGGATGACTGAGCAGAGAAAGCACTGTTCCAGTGACGGCAAATGTAATGAACTTGGATGGGTTTTGTGTAACATAGGTGGTTGGTTACCAAAGAATCCCTTTGAAACATTATACACCAATTAGAAGTTATTCACATGCACAGCTTCGATAATTTAATATTGTTGAAATCCTCCTTTTGCCAGGCAACAACATGAACGCGGGCGGGTATTCGGCATTATCATTATTGTTAGACCATAATTATTGCAGTGTAGTATCGACATCGCATGAGCACCTGCATGCAGCATTTGCATTGGATTATACCTGTCCTTCCTTTGTCAAGCAGTCTGAACATTGCGGATCCTGTGTGAATGAAAGCCCTAAAAGTAACCAATGACAAACGCGAAATCTTAATAAGTTCCGTGAGCGACAGTTAGAGATAACGATCGGAACATAAGGCGTATATGACACACAACGTAATGACAATTTTTATGCGTCATAATAGCGGCAAAACTGTTGTGGCAGGGCAAAAATCTGATGAGGTGGAGAGAATGCAACTAATATGGGCCTTGTAAATGATTCCCAATTCCAGATGCAAAAAAGTAATATAATATATTTTCATGCACTTGCAGCCATTAATTGTAACAACACAGGAAAAAGTTTCGAGTTCCCAACATTCTTTGATTTTTGATCCATCATCGCAGTGTAATAAGCATTCACATAATCGGGCGGGCCCGACCACCGCGTTTGGTCGGGTGGTAGGGTGAAAAGCCTACATGCAGGGTTGCCGAAAGTCAGGCCAGGGTCCAGCCTGTGACCTGAAGGTCAGGCCAGGGCTCCGGCCCGTGGCCTGAAAGGTCGACCCGAAAGATACAATTATTAAAATTCATGTTAAAATTATTAAACATTAATGCCAACGATTTTCAGCATGATTTGTCACAACGAATTGAGAATTGCCAATTCCATGCACTGTATAACTCTGGCAGTCTGGCCGATCGGGCTCGCTTACTCTCAATTTCATCGGCGCATTGCCTCCTCATGGCTTCAGGTGGTCCTCCCCGAGGCAAGGCTGCGAAAAGCCATTCCTCAAAGACTACAATGTTGAATAACATCTATGGGAGACTAAGTCTCATACTAGTTCGAGCCAATGCCCATGCGTTCAATGCTAGGTTGGCTACAACAATGGACTTGCTTGAAGGTTAGGGTAGTTTTGTGCAAGTTCGTGTGTAGTAATGTGTATATATGTGCATTTATTTATTTATTTATAATTATATTGGTTATGTTACTACAAAAAATTACAATCAATTAATTGTATGAGACAAGTACACGTGACGCGCGTGACGTTTATTCATTCGTTTACCGCCAGCTGGCCGTCACTAGCGCTATGAATACAGCTTCAGGTGATTGTGGTGGCTCCTCTGTAGCAGATATATCCCATAATGCTTAAGCACAATGCATGGGTGCTGAACAGTTAGATTAGTTACGTCTGGACCGGTCTCGGCGGTCTGGTTCATCTGCGCAACTTACTGATGCATGCGGCATAATCGTGTGACTGATTAATTAACAGTGATTGTATAGTTTATTAAATTTAATAATCTAATTACATCTTTAATAAGTGGCCTTTCAGGCCGGGTTCCGGCCTGAAAGGTCGGCCGGCCTTCGGCAACCCTGCCTACATGTATACCAAGATTTGTGCTGCTGCAACAGCGTTCAAATGGGTTCATTATCACCCAATTAGCGGCTATATTGTGTTATGTAGTGTTAGGTTACGTGGAATGATGTGGTTTACCACTATTCACAATAATATTACATAACAAATAGGCTTGTCACCCTACCACCCGACCAAACGCGGTGGTAGGGCCCGTCCGACTAGCATTCGCATGCAGTAGACAAAAAAAAAAGAACACAATGCATCTTGCGAAGCAAATCAAAAACACATAGTATAAGTGATGCAGGACTCACCTGTGCAAATATACCCGATGAGATGGAGAGCTGTAGCCCATTGTAGATCCCTACTGGTGCTAATATCAACATTTTCTTGTTGAAGACTTTCTTTATAGTGGAAGCAGTCAACAAGGCCTTAACTTTTCCTAGACGAGTTTCAGGAATTGAAGAAGCATCAGTAAGGAATAGAAAGGCTGCTAAAATACTTAGAACTTGGACGAAAACGTAAAATGAGACTAGGATGTAGATATAGATGCGCTCAACTCCGAATGCATTAAGCAAGTCACAGTCCACAGTGGTGCCATTGTCGTGGCTGCTATTGCCGTATTTCTCCGAGAAATGGAAGATTAGCGACGAAGCTAGGTTACCAGGGATGGCTGCCAACTGGTATGATAAATATATTATCCCAATGTATCTACCAACCAAAACGTCGTGTCGCTCCTTCAGAACTGGCGCCATTTTCCCCGCTATTGCAATGACATGGCAACTCGCAGCGATCCAAATTGGCCCCGTGGTTAGACCAGCCACCAGACCGCCGGGAATAAGAGTGTACCAGCTTGGATAATAACACAGCACCACGTAAATCAAATATCCAACCAAACCAACAATCAAAGAGTACTTGGTGCCGATAGAGTTCACTATGCCAACCGTAAAAATGGCTGAGGCCATGTAGACAAATTCGAGCACGGCCATTGACACAAGACCAAGTCCTGCATCCATGTTGATGCTACTCTGGATGTTCGCGAGTCCATGGTACGCACAGCCGTGGGCGAAAGTGCAGAAGGCCATGCCGTACACGTTCCTATTAGCATTTCGTATGGGGCTGCTGCGGCAACAAATGCCTGTACGTGGTTCGCTTCCCTTTTCCAGAAGAAAGGCCTGCATCGTACAAATAATAGGACCACGATCGTAGTCTGAACATATTATTGAATGGATCCCATGCATAAGATTGGGAATGTACATAATTAGATTCATATAATTGACGTGCATGCTATCAATTTCCTCTGCTTATTTTGACCACATATGGTGCTCTCCAGTCGTGCGCCGTTATGTAGAACTACGAGGCAATAACGGGTTCATTTCTCAGGTTTAACGTAGGGTGTGCGGAAGAAAGTAACCAGGTCGAGCTTATATGTTACTTGATCATGATGACAGCGCAATATTGCGCCTCAGCTGCTAAGAAGTGAAGCCACTTTTTACCTAACCATCACTGTTTTGTAGCTGTTTACTTTGTTCATATGTTCAGACTACGATCGTGGTCCTATTATTTGTACGATGCAGGCCTTTCTTCTGGAAAAGGGAAGCGAACCACGTACAGGCATTTGTTGCCGCAGCAGCCCCTTACGAAATGCTAATAGGAACGTGTACGGCATGGCCTTCTGCACTTTCGCCCACGGTTGTGCGTTCCATGGACTCCAGAACATCCAGAGTAGCATCAACATGGATGCAGGACTTGGTCTTGTGTCACTGGCCGTGCTCGACTTTGGTTACATGGCCTCAGCAATTTTTACGGTTGGCATGGTGAACTCTATCGGCACCAAGTACTCTTTGATTGTTGGTTTGGTTGGATATTTGATTTACGTGGTGCTGTGTTATTATCCAAGCTGGTACACTCTTATTCCCGGCGGTCTGGTAGCTGGTCTAACCACGGGGCCAATTTGGATCGCTGCGAGTTGCCATGTCATTGCAATCGTGGAGAAAATGGCGCCAGTTCTGAAGGAGCGACACGACGTTTTGGTTGGTAGATACATTGGGATAATATATTTAGCATACCAGTTGGCAGCCATCCCTGGTAACCTAGCTTCGTCGCTAATCTTCCATTTCTCGGAGAAATACGGCAATAGCAGCCACGACAATGGCACCACTGTGGACTGTGACTTGCTTAGTACATTCGGAGTTGAGCGCATCTATATCTACATCCTAGTCTCATTTTACGTTTTCGTCCAAGTTCTAAGCATTTTAGCAGCCTTTCTATTCCTTACTGATGCTTCTTCAAATCCTGAAACTCGTCTAGGAAAAGTTAAGGCCTTGGTGACTGCTTCCACTATAAAGAAAGTCTTCAACAAGAAAATGTTGATATTAGCACCAGTAGGGATTTACAATGGGCTACAGCTCTCCATCTCATCGGGTATATTTGCACAGGTGAGTCCTGCATCACTTATATGTGTTTTTGATTTGCTTCGCAAGATGCATTGTGTTTTGTTTTGTTTTTTTGGGGGGGGGGGGGGGGGGGGGGGGGGGGGGGGGGGGGGGGGGGGGGGGGGGGGGGGGGGGGGGGGGGTTTTGTCTACTGCATGTGCTTATTACACTGCGATGATGGGGATCAAAATCAAAGAATGTTGGGAACTCGAAGCTTTTTCCTGTGTTGTTACAATTAATGGCTGCAAGTGCATGAAAAAATATTATATTACTTTTTTGCATCTGGAAGTGGGAATCATTTGTAAGGCCCACATTAGTTGCATTCTCTCCACCTCATCAGATTTTTGCCCTGCCACATCAGTTTTGTCGCTATTATGACGCATAAGAATTGTCAATACGTTGTGTGTCATATATGCCTTATGTTCCGATCGTTATCACTAACAGTCGCAACTTATTAAACTCTGGAGATTTCGATTGGTTACTTTTAGGGCTTTCATTCACACAGGATCCGCAATGTTCAGACTGCTTGACAAAGGAAGGACAGGTATAATCCAATGCAAATGCTGCATGCAGGTGCTCATGCGATGTCGATACTACACTGCAATAATTATGGTCTAACAATAATGATAATGCCGAATACCCGCCCGCGTTCATGTTGCTGCCTGGCAAAGGAGGGTTTCAACAATATTAAATGATCGAAGCTGTGAATATTAATTGGTATAATGTTTCAAAGGGATTCTTTGGTAACGATATTTGCAGATTGCGTCTGTCGGTGTTCATCTGTTAAAGGTGTCTCGGCAGTTAATCTTCATGTGGCTATCACTCCTATGCATGTGTGGTAGGTTTCTGTAAGTTTGTGCATTTAGCTCGATCCGACCCCCCCCCCCCCCCCTCTCCGCCCAGCAAGTTCTTGATGATGAAGTAAGACTTTGTTTTTCAGCATGCATAGCAGTGGATGTTCTCGATGCCTATTGGCAACAAGCACAGCTCAGTCAAAGATTCGGTGGGCTTGGCCTTCGTTCCCTATCTCTCCACTTCTGTGCTTTTATCTCTTCCCTTGATGCTTCAGGTCAAGGGAGTGATTTGCAGCATGCAATTTCTCACTTCAATGCACAGGTTTTTTCCACACAACTCAATATCACCATCCCAGAAAGCTTTGTCAAAGAGGGTTGGACAGTAACATTTTTCGATTCTTGTTGTCTACTTCCTCCCTAGTAAACAAAGCTCAAATTCTTTCTTTCTCTGCCCCCCCAAGCAGGTTCCTTGCTCTCTGTTGTTCCTTGCCCCAGGCTTGGATCTGCATCTAGATCAGCTAAAGGCCATGTGGCAATTAGGTGGTGGTTGGGTCTAGATACCTCGGGCAGTTCTCTGTGCCCCTTTTGCCTTGGTGTTGCCCTTGATCCCACTTGGTCATCATGCTGCCTCCTGCAGACATGACGGAGATATTGTTGCTCGGCACAACCATCTGAGGGACATCCTTGTTGATTTCTGTGGACGTGCCCATCTCCCAGTGAAGGTCAAAGTGGGAAATTGCTTATGTCAACTCCCGCCCTGCAGATGTCCTTGTTCAGGGTTGAAAACCTGCTGCCTTTGATGTCACTGTTACATCATTCCTCACTCCTGTCACCCTTAGTGAAGCTAGTGTGGCAGTTGGGGCAGCAGCATTTGCAACTGAATCCAGGAAGCATGCTGCCAATGTTGCTAAAGGCCAGGAGTTGGGGTGGTCATGCATTCCACTTGATATATGGCAATTGGGGTAAAGAGGCTCAGAGTGTGTTCTCCCGCCTAGCATTTCTGCTTGCAATCAGCCAGCCAGCCCCAAATCCAAAATGATTGCAGAAATCTATTCCATTTCAATTTATCCTTAGTGAGATCAGTGGTTAGGGCCATTTTAGGTAGTGAATTAGTGCATAGTTACAGTTGAACTGTTGGTTTGAATTTGTGCATATTTAGTGCTTAGTTTTAATAATAATAATATGGATTTGTAATGTATGAAGTTTGTAATTGTCAATAATAATAATAATTAATAGCAAAAATAATAATAATAAGACTTCTCCTTCACAGAAATCTCTCTCCTATAAGGTGGATAGTTTGGTTTGTATGACTCAACTTCTCCAGCAAACAAAACTCGCCTCCTCTCTGTCTCTGCTTCCTTGACCATTTCATGGATCTTAGTCTTTCCTTTGGGTGAACCTGGCCTGCATGTTGACCCCAGTGTATTCTGTACAGCTATTACATGGTGGCTGGGTTTAGGGCTTCCTCCTGTCTACTTTGTCCAGAAATAGCTTTGGACCCATGGGGCATCATATTGTCTTGTAGACGAGGTGGTGACGTGGTACACTGTCATAACCAGCTGTGAGATGTGCTCATCTTTGCCACAAGGCAAACTTTGGAGTGAAGGTTGAAGCAAGTAGCGTACTTACCCCTGACCTTTCTAGGTCTCACCCTGCTGATGCCTTGGTGAACAATTGGACAGGTGGCAACCCTGCTCCATTGTCTATTCCTATTGCTCTCCTCCATTTGGTGCAAGAGCCTCTCAGACAGAGGTTTGTCGCTCTGAGAATTGCAAATGAAAGTCATCCCAATATCTCATTGTTTGATTTTTCCCACTTATGAGCAAGTTTGATTTGTGTGTACATTATTGTGATTAGGGTTCCAAACTGGATCTTGAGCAAGCCAGCAGCTATTGACCTGTTGGTCACATCCCCACTTAATCCTACAATTCTTTTGGAAGCGAGAGTGACAACAGGAGTAGCTTCATGGATGACTGAGCAGAGAAAGCACTGTTCCAGTGACGGCAAATGTAATGAACTTGGATGGGTTTGTGTACCATAGGTGGTTGGATTGTATAGAGCCTGGGGAATATAGGCTCTGGAGTTTATCTCCTAGCTAGCTTCCTGATTAGCCACATGTTCTTCCAAGGCAAAGTCAGTGGTGCTTATGCCATTGCCAGCCTTTCACGTAGCATATATCATTGTGATGTGGTGTTGGCATAATTAACACTTTGTGTACATGGTGTATTCCCTTTGTAGTCTAGTTGTGTGCTATGTGTATTAATGTTAATAATAGTTGTACAGTAATAACAGAAGTGAGAGTGAGGAGAGAAAGCTTGAAACCAATGTTGGTTAAATATGCAGACCTGGGATGGGTATTGTTCCTGTAGTTGCAGAGTCCTATGGAGCATGGGGATTGGAGGCAATGGATTTCTTTTCCAAAATTGCATCCCGCATAGCTACATCAGTGGGAAAATCAAAGTCTGTCGTCCTCCATGAAATTTATGGGAGGTTAACTGTTTCGCAGTTATTGCGTATTGCGAGGAATACACGTTTCCGTGTTGCGGGAAAACGTTCTTTATAAACAATTCATGCGAATTTGACGAGTACAAAACAAAAAAAAACATTTCCTCCGAACAATGTAGCAGCTGTGGCGCAATATTGCGCTGTTGCCCGCGAAAGATTAAACATGCACAATTGTCAGAACCAATGCTATGGCAATACTGTCAAGGTACATGCCACTTGAGTTTTAGTAGTCTTATACATTGATTAATGCCAAACTATACATGTGATGCACTGATATGTTTTGGACACATATAATAAATGTATAAGACTACTAAAACTCAAGTGGCATGTACCTTGACAGTATTGCCATAGCATTGGTTCTGACAATTGTGCATGTTTAACTCTTTCGCGGGCAACAGCGCAATATTGCGCCACAGCTGCTACATTGTTCGGAGGAAATGTTTTTTTTGTTTTGTACTCGTCAAATTCGCATGAATTGTTTATAAAGAACGTTTTCCCGCAACACGGAAACGTGTATTCCTCGCAATACCGCAATAACTGCGAAACAGTTAACCTCCCATAAATTTCATGGAGGACGACAGACTTTGATTTTCCCACTGATGTAGCTATGCGGGATGCAATTTTGGAAAAGAAATCCATTGCCTCCAATCCCCATGCTCCATAGGACTCTGCAACTACAGGAACACATACCCATCCCAGGTCTGCATATTTAACCAACATTGGTTTCAAGCTTTCTCTCCTCACTCTCACTTCTGTTATTACTGTACAACTATTATTAACATTAATACACATAGCACACAACTAGACTACAAAGGGAATACACCATGTACACAAAGTGTTAATTATGCCAACACCACATCACAATGATATATGCTACGTGAAAGGCTGGCAATGGCATAAGCACCACTGACTTTGCCTTGGAAGAACATGTGGCTAATCAGGAAGCTAGCTAGGAGATAAACTCCAGAGCCTATATTCCCCAGGCTCTATACAATCCAACCACCTATGGTACACAAACCCATCCAAGTTCATTACATTTGCCGTCACTGGAACAGTGCTTTCTCTGCTCAGTCATCCATGAAGCTACTCCTGTTGTCACTCTCGCTTCCAAAAGAATTGTAGGATTAAGTGGGGATGTGACCAACAGGTCAATAGCTGCTGGCTTGCTCAAGATCCAGTTTGGAACCCTAATCACAATATATGTACACACAAATCAAACTTGCTCATAAGTGGGAAAAATCAAACAATGAGATATTGGGATGACTTTCATTTGCAATTCTCAGAGCGACAAACCTCTGTCTGAGAGGCTCTTGCACCAAATGGAGGAGAGCAATAGGAATAGACAATGGAGCAGGGTTGCCACCTGTCCAATTGTTCACCAAGGCATCAGCAGGGTGAGACCTAGAAAGGTCAGGGGTAAGTACGCTACTTGCTTCAACCTTCACTCCAAAGTTTGCCTTGTGGCAAAGATGAGCACATCTCACAGCTGGTTATGACAGTGTACCACGTCACCACCTCGTCTACAAGACAATATGATGCCCCATGGGTCCAAAGCTATTTCTGGACAAAGTAGACAGGAGGAAGCCCTAAACCCAGCCACCATGTAATAGCTGTACAGAATACACTGGGGTCAACATGCAGGCCAGGTTCACCCAAAGGAAAGACTAAGATCCATGAAATGGTCAAGGAAGCAGAGACAGAGAGGAGGCGAGTTTTGTTTGCTGGAGAAGTTGAGTCATACAAACCAAACTATCCACCTTATAGGAGAGAGATTTCTGTGAAGGAGAAGTCTTATTATTATTATTTTTGCTATTAATTATTATTATTATTGACAATTACAAACTTCATACATTACAAATCCATATTATTATTATTAAAACTAAGCACTAAATATGCACAAATTCAAACCAACAGTTCAACTGTAACTATGCACTAATTCACTACCTAAAATGGCCCTAACCACTGATCTCACTAAGGATAAATTGAAATGGAATAGATTTCTGCAATCATTTTGGATTTGGGGCTGGCTGGCTGATTGCAAGCAGAAATGCTAGGCGGGAGAACACACTCTGAGCCTCTTTACCCCAATTGCCATATATCAAGTGGAATGCATGACCACCCCAACTCCTGGCCTTTAGCAACATTGGCAGCATGCTTCCTGGATTCAGTTGCAAATGCTGCTGCCCCAACTGCCACACTAGCTTCACTAAGGGTGACAGGAGTGAGGAATGATGTAACAGTGACATCAAAGGCAGCAGGTTTTCAACCCTGAACAAGGACATCTGCAGGGCGGGAGTTGACATAAGCAATTTCCCACTTTGACCTTCACTGGGAGATGGGCACGTCCACAGAAATCAACAAGGATGTCCCTCAGATGGTTGTGCCGAGCAACAATATCTCCGTCATGTCTGCAGGAGGCAGCATGATGACCAAGTGGATCAAGGGCAACACCAAGGCAAAAGGGGCACAGAGAACTGCCCGA
This sequence comes from Ephydatia muelleri, assembly GCA_013339895.1. Classification (NCBI taxonomy): domain Eukaryota; kingdom Metazoa; phylum Porifera; class Demospongiae; order Spongillida; family Spongillidae; genus Ephydatia; species Ephydatia muelleri. The sequence goes on from JABACO010000015.1 coordinate 3,829,481, forward strand.
GGTATCTAGACCCAACCACCACCTAATTGCCACATGGCCTTTAGCTGAATCTAGATGCAGATCCAAGCCTGGGGCAGGAACAACAGAGAGCCAAGGAACCTGCTTGGGGGGCAGAGAAAGAAAGAATTTGAGCTTTGTTTACTAGGGAGGAAGTAGACAACAAGAATCGAAAAATGTTACTGTCCAACCCTCTTTGACAAAGCTTTCTGGGATGGTGATATTGAGTTGTGTGGAAAAACCTGTGCATTGAAGTGAGAAATTGCATGCTGCAAATCACTCCCTTGACCTGAAGCATCAAGGGAAGAGATAAAAGCACAGAAGTGGAGAGATAGGGAACGAAGGCCAAGCCCACCGAATCTTTGACTGAGCTGTGCTTGTTGCCAATAGGCATCGAGAACATCCACTGCTATGCATGCTGAAAAACAAAGTCTTACTTCATCATCAAAGAACTTGCTGGGCGGAGAGGGGGGGGGGGGGGGGTCGGATCGAGCTAAATGCACAAACTTACAGAAACCTCCACACATGCATAGGAGTGATAGCCACATGAAGATTAACTGCCGAGACACCTTTAACAGATGAACACCGACAGACGCAAATCTGCAAATATCGTTACCAAAGAATCCCTTTGAAACATTATACCAATTAATATTCACAGCTTCGATCATTTAATATTGTTGAAACCCTCCTTTGCCAGGCAGCAACATGAACGCGGGCGGGTATTCGGCATTATCATTATTGTTAGACCATAATTATTGCAGTGTAGTATCGACATCGCATGAGCACCTGCATGCAGCATTTGCATTGGATTATACCTGTCCTTCCTTTGTCAAGCAGTCTGAACATTGCGGATCCTGTGTGAATGAAAGCCCTAAAAGTAACCAATCGAAATCTCCAGAGTTTAATAAGTTGCGACTGTTAGTGATAACGATCGGAACATAAGGCATATATGACACACAACGTATTGACAATTCTTATGCGTCATAATAGCGACAAAACTGATGTGGCAGGGCAAAAATCTGATGAGGTGGAGAGAATGCAACTAATGTGGGCCTTACAAATGATTCCCACTTCCAGATGCAAAAAAGTAATATAATATTTTTTCATGCACTTGCAGCCATTAATTGTAACAACACAGGAAAAAGCTTCGAGTTCCCAACATTCTTTGATTTTTGATCCCCATCATCGCAGTGTAATAAGCACATGCAGTAGACAAACCCCCCCCCCCCCCCCCCCCCCCCCCCAAAAAAAACAAAAACAAAACACAATGCATCTTGCGAAGCAAATCAAAAACACATATAAGTGATGCAGGACTCACCTGTGCAAATATACCCGATGAGATGGAGAGCTGTAGCCCATTGTAAATCCCTACTGGTGCTAATATCAACATTTTCTTGTTGAAGACTTTCTTTATAGTGGAAGCAGTCACCAAGGCCTTAACTTTTCCTAGACGAGTTTCAGGATTTGAAGAAGCATCAGTAAGGAATAGAAAGGCTGCTAAAATGCTTAGAACTTGGACGAAAACGTAAAATGAGACTAGGATGTAGATATAGATGCGCTCAACTCCGAATGTACTAAGCAAGTCACAGTCCACAGTGGTGCCATTGTCGTGGCTGCTATTGCCGTATTTCTCCGAGAAATGGAAGATTAGCGACGAAGCTAGGTTACCAGGGATGGCTGCCAACTGGTATGCTAAATATATTATCCCAATGTATCTACCAACCAAAACGTCGTGTCGCTCCTTCAGAACTGGCGCCATTTTCTCCACGATTGCAATGACATGGCAACTCGCAGCGATCCAAATTGGCCCCGTGGTTAGACCAGCTACCAGACCGCCGGGAATAAGAGTGTACCAGCTTGGATAATAACACAGCACCACGTAAATCAAATATCCAACCAAACCAACAATCAAAGAGTACTTGGTGCCGATAGAGTTCACCATGCCAACCGTAAAAATTGCTGAGGCCATGTAACCAAAGTCGAGCACGGCCAGTGACACAAGACCAAGTCCTGCATCCATGTTGATGCTACTCTGGATGTTCTGGAGTCCATGGAACGCACAACCGTGGGCGAAAGTGCAGAAGGCCATGCCGTACACGTTCCTATTAGCATTTCGTAAGGGGCTGCTGCGGCAACAAATGCCTGTACGTGGTTCGCTTCCCTTTTCCAGAAGAAAGGCCTGCATCGTACAAATAATAGGACCACGATCGTAGTCTGAACATATGAACAAAGTAAACAGCTACAAAAACAGTGATGGTTAGGTAAAAAGTGGCTTCACTTCTTAGCAGCTGAGGCGCAATATTGCGCTGTCATCATGATCAAGTAACATATAAGCTCGACCTGGTTACTTTCTTCCGCACACCCTACGTTAAACCTGAGAAATGAACCCGTTATTGCCTCGTAGTTCTACATAACGGCGCACGACTGGAGAGCACCATATGTGGTCAAAATAAGCAGAGGAAATTGATAGCATGCACGTCAATTATATGAATCTAATTATGTACATTCCCAATCTTATGCATGGGATCCATTCAATAATATGTTCAGACTACGATCGTGGTCCTATTATTTGTACGATGCAGGCCTTTCTTCTGGAAAAGGGAAGCGAACCACGTACAGGCATTTGTTGCCGCAGCAGCCCCATACGAAATGCTAATAGGAACGTGTACGGCATGGCCTTCTGCACTTTCGCCCACGGCTGTGCGTACCATGGACTCGCGAACATCCAGAGTAGCATCAACATGGATGCAGGACTTGGTCTTGTGTCAATGGCCGTGCTCGAATTTGTCTACATGGCCTCAGCCATTTTTACGGTTGGCATAGTGAACTCTATCGGCACCAAGTACTCTTTGATTGTTGGTTTGGTTGGATATTTGATTTACGTGGTGCTGTGTTATTATCCAAGCTGGTACACTCTTATTCCCGGCGGTCTGGTGGCTGGTCTAACCACGGGGCCAATTTGGATCGCTGCGAGTTGCCATGTCATTGCAATAGCGGGGAAAATGGCGCCAGTTCTGAAGGAGCGACACGACGTTTTGGTTGGTAGATACATTGGGATAATATATTTATCATACCAGTTGGCAGCCATCCCTGGTAACCTAGCTTCGTCGCTAATCTTCCATTTCTCGGAGAAATACGGCAATAGCAGCCACGACAATGGCACCACTGTGGACTGTGACTTGCTTAATGCATTCGGAGTTGAGCGCATCTATATCTACATCCTAGTCTCATTTTACGTTTTCGTCCAAGTTCTAAGTATTTTAGCAGCCTTTCTATTCCTTACTGATGCTTCTTCAATTCCTGAAACTCGTCTAGGAAAAGTTAAGGCCTTGTTGACTGCTTCCACTATAAAGAAAGTCTTCAACAAGAAAATGTTGATATTAGCACCAGTAGGGATCTACAATGGGCTACAGCTCTCCATCTCATCGGGTATATTTGCACAGGTGAGTCCTGCATCACTTATACTATGTGTTTTTGATTTGCTTCGCAAGATGCATTGTGTTCTTTTTTTTTTGTCTACTGCATGCGAATGCTAGTCGGACGGGCCCTACCACCGCGTTTGGTCGGGTGGTAGGGTGACAAGCCTATTTGTTATGTAATATTATTGTGAATAGTGGTAAACCACATCATTCCACGTAACCTAACACTACATAACACAATATAGCCGCTAATTGGGTGATAATGAACCCATTTGAACGCTGTTGCAGCAGCACAAATCTTGGTATACATGTAGGCAGGGTTGCCGAAGGCCGGCCGACCTTTCAGGCCGGAACCCGGCCTGAAAGGCCACTTATTAAAGATGTAATTAGATTATTAAATTTAATAAACTATACAATCACTGTTAATTAATCAGTCACACGATTATGCCGCATGCATCAGTAAGTTGCGCAGATGAACCAGACCGCCGAGACCGGTCCAGACGTAACTAATCTAACTGTTCAGCACCCATGCATTGTGCTTAAGCATTATGGGATATATCTGCTACAGAGGAGCCACCACAATCACCTGAAGCTGTATTCATAGCGCTAGTGACGGCCAGCTGGCGGTAAACGAATGAATAAACGTCACGCGCGTCACGTGTACTTGTCTCATACAATTAATTGATTGTAATTTTTTGTAGTAACATAACCAATATAATTATAAATAAATAAATAAATGCACATATATACACATTACTACACACGAACTTGCACAAAACTACCCTAACCTTCAAGCAAGTCCATTGTTGTAGCCAACCTAGCATTGAACGCATGGGCATTGGCTCGAACTAGTATGAGACTTAGTCTCCCATAGATGTTATTCAACATTGTAGTCTTTGAGGAATGGCTTTTCGCAGCCTTGCCTCGGGGAGGACCACCTGAAGCCATGAGGAGGCAATGCGCCGATGAAATTGAGAGTAAGCGAGCCCGATCGGCCAGACTGCCAGAGTTATACAGTGCATGGAATTGGCAATTCTCAATTCGTTGTGACAAATCATGCTGAAAATCGTTGGCATTAATGTTTAATAATTTTAACATGAATTTTAATAATTGTATCTTTCGGGTCGACCTTTCAGGCCACGGGCCGGAGCCCTGGCCTGACCTTCAGGTCACAGGCTGGACCCTGGCCTGACTTTCGGCAACCCTGCATGTAGGCTTTTCACCCTACCACCCGACCAAACGCGGTGGTCGGGCCCGCCCGATTATGTGAATGCTTATTACACTGCGATGATGGATCAAAAATCAAAGAATGTTGGGAACTCGAAACTTTTTCCTGTGTTGTTACAATTAATGGCTGCAAGTGCATGAAAATATATTATATTACTTTTTTGCATCTGGAATTGGGAATCATTTACAAGGCCCATATTAGTTGCATTCTCTCCACCTCATCAGATTTTTGCCCTGCCACAACAGTTTTGCCGCTATTATGACGCATAAAAATTGTCATTACGTTGTGTGTCATATACGCCTTATGTTCCGATCGTTATCTCTAACTGTCGCTCACGGAACTTATTAAGATTTCGCGTTTGTCATTGGTTACTTTTAGGGCTTTCATTCACACAGGATCCGCAATGTTCAGACTGCTTGACAAAGGAAGGACAGGTATAATCCAATGCAAATGCTGCATGCAGGTGCTCATGCGATGTCGATACTACACTGCAATAATTATGGTCTAACAATAATGATAATGCCGAATACCCGCCCGCGTTCATGTTGTTGCCTGGCAAAAGGAGGATTTCAACAATATTAAATTATCGAAGCTGTGCATGTGAATAACTTCTAATTGGTGTATAATGTTTCAAAGGGATTCTTTGGTAACCAACCACCTATGTTACACAAAACCCATCCAAGTTCATTACATTTGCCGTCACTGGAACAGTGCTTTCTCTGCTCAGTCATCCATGAAACTACTCCTATTGTCACTCTCCCTTCCAAAAGAATTGTATAGGATTAAGTGGGGATGCGACCAACAGGTCAATAGCTGCTGACTTGCTCAAGACCCAGTTTGGAACCCTAATCACAATATATGTACACACAAATCAAAACTTGCTCGTAAGTGGGAAAAATCAAACAATGAGATATTGGGATGACTTTCATTTGCAATTTTCAGAGCGACAAACCGCTGTCTGAGAGGCTCTCGCACCAAATGGAGGAGAGCAATAGGAATAGACAATGGAGCAGGGTTGCCACCTGTCCAATTGTTCACCAAGGCATCAGCAGGGTGAGACCTAGAAAGGTCAGGGGTAAGTATGCTACTTGCTTCAACCTTCACTCCAAAGTTTGCCTTGTGGCAAAGATCTACGAACACATCTCACAGCTGGTTATGACAGTGTACCACGTCACCACCTCGTCTACAAGACAATATGATGCCCCATGAATCCAAAGCTATTTCTGAACAAAGTAGACAGGAGGAAGCCCTAAACCCAGCCACCATGTATTCAGAATACACTGGGGTCAACATGCACGCCAGGTTCACCCAAAGGAAAGACTAAGATCCATGAAATGGCCAAGGAAGCAGAGGCAGAGAGGAGGCGAGTTTTGTTTGCTGGAGAAGATGAGTCATACAAACTACTGAAAGCCAAACTATCCACCTAATAGGAGAGAGATTTCTGTGAAGGAGAAGTCTTATTAATATTATTGTTGCTATTAATTATTATTATTATTGACAATTACAAACTTCATACATTACAAATCCATATTATTATTATAAAAACTAAGCACTAAAATATAGCTAATAGACACATAAAGATCAACTGCCGAGACACCTTTAACAGATGAACACCGACAGACGCAAATCTGGAGTTTATCTCCCAGCTAGCTTCCCGATTAGCCATTTGTTCTTCCAAGGCAAAGTCAGTGGTGCTTATGCCATTGCCAGCCTCCCGTAGCATATGTCATTGTGATGTGGTGTTGGCATAATTAACACTTTGTGTACATGGTGTATTCCCTTTGTAGTCTAGTTGTGTGCTATGTGTATTAATGTTAATAATAGTTGTATAGTAATAACAGAAGTGAGAGTGAGGAGAGAAAGCTTGAAACCAATGTTGCTAAATGTGCAGACCTGGGATGGGTATGTGTTCCTGTAGTTGCAGAGTCCTATGGAGCATGGGGATTGGAGGCAATGGATTTCTTTTCCAAAATTGCACCCCACATAGCTACATCAGTGGGAAAATCAAAGTCTGTCGTCCTCCATGAAATGTATGGGAGGCTAAACATGCACATTGTCAGAGCAATGCTATGGCAATACTGTCAAGGTACATGCCACTTGAGTTTTAATAGTCTTATGCATTTATCATTTGTGCCCAAAACATATCAGTGATAATAGTATTGCTGTATATGTATCTCTGTGCATCACATGTATATTTCAAAAATAATAATAATAATTCTTCTCGGCTTCAACAGGCATTGATGCAGTGTACATCTGATGATGCCTGGCAACAGGCTCAGCTCAGCCTGAGCAAGGGTGGCCTGAGTTTAAGATCTCTCTCCCATCATGCAAGTGCAGCTTTTATTCTTCTTTGTCATCCTCTGGCTCTGCATCAGATTCTGTCCAAAATCTGTCTGATGCAGTTGGCATCTTCAATCATTTAGTCCCTGTAGCAGACAGCATACAAGTAGAAAGCCTCCTGTCATCTGCTATTCCCCAGAAAATACTATCACAGAAGCTGGATAACCACCTCTTTAGTTCACTCCTGGAAGCTTCTACTATTGCAAACAAGGCTCGTTTGCTGTCAGTCTCATCTCCCCACGCAGCTTCTTGGCTTTCAGTACCACCTTGTGAGCGTCAGGGCCTCCACCTTGACCCATCACAGTTCCAAGTTGCTATCAAATGGTGGCTTGGTCTGGATACATCTGGTGGTACCCAGTGTGCCTTGTGTCCAGAAAAAAGCCTTGACCCTCTTGGCCATCACGCAACAACATGCAAGCGTGGGGGAGATGTTGTGTTCCGTCACAACAGGCTACGAGACATAGTGGCTGAGACCTGTCGCCGTGCCCATCTCAGCATACATCTGGAAGTAGGTCAAAACCTTTCTCACGACCACAGCAATACACGCCCAGCAGACATACTTGTCCCTCATTGGTGTATGGGCAAGCCTGCAGCCCTGGACCTATCAGTCACATCACCGCTTAACCCAAATACCTTACCAGAAGCGGGAGTGACAGCTGGTGCAGCTGCAAAGGCAACCAAGGAGAGAAAGCTCAAAGCCAATGTTGCTAAATGTGCAGACCTGGGATGGGTATGTTCCTGTAGTTGCGGAGTCCTACAGAGCATGGGGCCTGGAGGCAATGGATTTCTTTTCAAAACTTGCATCCCGCATAGCTACTTCTGTGGGTAAATCGAAGTCTGTTGTCCTCCACGAGATTTATGGGAGGCTAAACATGCATATAGTAAGAGCCAATTCTACGGCAATACTGTCAAGGGGCATACCCCTTGAATCTCTGTAGTAATTTTTTGCGTGTAGTTGTTGTGTTAATAGTATTGCTGTTTGTGTACCTCGTGTATCTCATGCATGTATTTCAATAAAAATAAAATAAAAATAATGGTGGAGTCATCTCTCCTTCCAAACGTGGACATTCTAGGGGTCCCCATTGAGGATTTTGTGCACTGTTCTCGCTTCATTGCAAAGAAATGTGCAACCCCCAAAACCCTGCTTAAAGCTCTTGTGGACGTCTCTGCAGTTGACCTTCATATGGCCTTTTCAATTCTCCGCATGTGTGGTAGTTATTGTAAGAGTACATCTAGCCAGAGCCACTCCTCCAAGCCATTGTGCCGACTATCTGAAGCTCTTCGATGAAGAGGTAAGGTTGTGCTTCACCTCCTGCATTGCAGTAGATGTCCCTGATCTTAGTTGGCAGCAAGCACAACTTAGTCCAAGTCTGGGTGGGCTTGGCTTTCGCTCACTTGCTCTGCACTCTTCTGCTGCTTTCATAGCCTCCTTTGCTTCATCAGGATTTTGTAGTCCAGACAACATCCACATGCTCCAGGCTGTGACATGCTTCAATGCGCAAGTTCACCCTCCAGAGTCAACCACAGCTGAGGCGGTTCTAGCCTGCCCCCCCCTCTGCAGAGAGCTCTGTCTAAGAAGCTGGATAATCATGCTTTCCAATCTCTGCTATCTTCCTCCTCCCAAGTAAATAAGGCTTGAATCCTTTCGGTTTCTGCCCCTCATGCAGGTTCTTGGATTTCAGCAACCCCATCTACTGGTCTGGATTTGCATCTGGACTCAGCTGAATGCCAGGTAGCTCTTAGATGGTGGTTAGGTCTTGACACGTCAGGCAGCTCCCCGTGCCCTCTTTGTCCCGACACTGCCCTTGACCCCCCTAGGTCACCATGCAGCCACTTGCAGACATGGTGGTGATGTGGTTGCATGGCACAACCGCTTGCGAGATATCTTTGCCAACTTCTGCCGTCGGGCCCACCTTTCTGTGCAGGTGGAAGTAGGGTATGGCTTAGCTAGGGACCATATCAACTCCCGTCCTGCAGATATCCTGGTTCAGGGATGGGACAGGGGAAAGCCAGCAGCCTTTGACGTTACAGTCACTTCACCCCTTACTCCCGTGTCCCTGAACAACGCCAGTGCATCAGTGGGGGCAGCAGCATATGCTGCTGAATGCAGAAAACATGCAGCCAATGACACCAGGTGCCAGGAGTTGGGATGGTTATGCATCCCCTTAGCTGTGGAAACGTATGGCAATTGGGGGAAGGAGGCTCAGAGTGTTTTTTCCCGGCTTGCTTCTCTGCTTTCCATCAGCCAGGCCATCCCCAAACCCAAAATGTTATCTGAAATCTATAGCCACCTCAACATGTCCCTGGTGAGGTCTGTGGCAAGGGCCATCATGGGAAGGGAAGCTGTCCAAGGGTAGGTTAGTGGAACTGTAGGTTGATTAGTTGTGTTTGTAAGTAGAACTGTAAATAAATAGTATAGCAATAATGTGTCTGTATTGTACATGTATGTAGTCATTATCATTAATAATAATAATAAACTACACAAAATAATAATAAATAAATAGAAAATACAAAAATTAAGGAGAAGAGTAGTTGGTCTTGTTGGGATATTGCACTGTCGAAAAAAGCAGGCCAAAAGGATGTATTAATAGCATTCCAAACAGGGGTGAAGGCATTGCCAATGTTTGGGATTAGTCTCTGTAAGTAAGACCATTCAAATTGGAGAGATTTAGATAATGCTACAAAAGTACGATTTTGCAGTGTCATAGAGATTAGTAACAAAGTTTGTCCAGTCCTTGACTTTGTCTTCAACAAACTGATTGGTTGCTTCAACATCTCCCCAAAATATGGTGGCCCCTAACAACTTTGACACCAAGGTGGTCAAATTTTGCATGTGCTCTGAGTCATATTCTTTATCCACTATTAGCACGGTCTTTTTTGGTTGTGGATAATAACCATACTTGGTCCCATCAAACAAAGCTTTTCAAACCACTCAGATGGTCGAGGACAGTAGTACATGCAGAGTCATCTGCGTACCAATTTTGATTGCATGTTGGAGTTGATAGGGACTGAATGAGAGCATTAGGGCAGCTGCATACATAAGCATTGAAAGGGGATCCTCCTTGGGCGACACCCTCTTTACAAAATATGAATTCAGCATTGTGCTTTTTTTGTACCACAAGAGGAGCATAACCACGATACGTGTTGAACACAAACCTTGCACAACGTGGCCACTGAATGCAGGTGTTCCATATGCTGCGACCCAATTGAGAGAGTTGAATGCGTTGTTTGCATCTACAAGCAGCAGTCCCCATCCAGATGCTCTATTAGCTTCAAAAAGCTCTTTCATAGCGTGAAATGCTCCCTCAATACCGCCCTTTACACCTGAGCATAGCTGGTTCACTCCACATAAGTCTGCAATGTCTGTTCGCGTAACCATGACTATAGATCTGCATATAATAACTCCAGGAGATTTGTCAAGTGCTATCAAGTGACTAGACATTAGTGCTCTGATATCTTTCCAGTCAACAATTGTGTTTGATAGACATTGGGCCAGTACAGCTACTGCGTCTTGCAACTTGGAACTATGAGTAGCATTATGTAGCAAGAAGGCTTGCCAGTGGGTGGCTGTAGACACCCACCTAGTCCAGCACTTCCTTCTATTCTTTTTGCAGCTGTGGCAATGTGTGCACTTGTGATGTCCAAATCTGTTAGGTTGGGAGATGTGTACTTGGAAGGAAGGCTGGTGGATGTGGATAGGATTGAGATGGCTCAGGGTGCTTTTCCTTCAAAATATCAAAAACAGTTTTTGTACATAAGAGGAAGGATCTACATGTAGGACTCCTCCTTTGCTTTATCTTTCGGTTAACCAACGTACTGCCGACCTGACTTAGCCTTTACATGTAAGCATCAAGTTGGAAAATATGCTGTTGTTCACATGATCTGTCTTGTGATGAATAGATTGTGTTTAGAGCATCTTTTTTAATCACTCATCAATTCAGCATGTTTCTCACTTTTCCATTCTTGTATACGTACGTGAAAGAAGTCTACATATATCTTGGCCCTTTCTTACCATTTCGTCACGATGTAGCATAAGTCCCAAGAATACAACGAAAGTACTGCCACTATTTAATAATGTGTTAGCAGGTCAACTTCGCCACGGTCCAGTTGGGAAGGTCATAAGGGTGCCATTTTGTGGATACAATTTTTTGCCACCGTTTACTCCATATATCATCAGCAGTACAGGTGTTCCGAGCTAAACTTTCTCCAAAAGCATGCCGCATTTCGAAACTTCAAATTTCTCGTTCAAAGCTGATGGTCACTGTTGCGGTGGAGAACGGGCAGTCGATGATTTTTGGTTAGATGCCCCATCGCGCGAGATGCTGCAGTAGACTGGAAAGATGTCAGAGAGGGTGTATTTTGTTCACCTTGACTTGGTTCAACTTGACTGGATGTTGTCGTTGGAGCATCGGGTAATGCGCTCAAATTGGGACATTGTCCGTGTTTAGCAGCGTGGTAATGTGGTAAGCACGACCGTCCAGCTTTCATTGATAATCATGGTAATGAGAAGTCAATTAAACTGGGCACGTAGGCATAATTGTCCACAAGGAAGTGGGTGACTGAAGTACCAGGAAGTACCTTTATTGAAGCAAAAGTGATTGAAAAAGTGATACCCAAACCTTGAAACTGCCTATGGAATGATATTTTACGCATGCTTTCTTCCAGAAAGCAAGCAGTTATCTTTGCTATTGAATTCAACCCCTTCCCTTTCCAAGTTTAACCTTCTCCTTCAATTTCCCCACCAATATGAGACTAGCTTCTGACTTACACTTGGTTACTAGTACTGCAAAAGAATGGTCAGAATAAGCTCCCCTATGTGTTTCAGACGTACCATATCATGCCACAGAATAGCAACTGCTGTTAAAATCATCTTGCTCAATGATGCTCCAGTGTATATTGAATGGATCAAGGATCTTCATACTTAGCTGTACTGAAAGTGTGGTTATTGCATCTTCCTTCATAAACTTTGGTATATTCTCACAGCAATGCTGTGATACTTTTATTGGTACCGCCTGGAAAGACATGGTGTGCATATAGCATACCCATGGTATGTATTGGAAATGAGATCACTAGCTGTGCTGCATGTACCAAATTTAACCTGTCTGAACAATGAAAAACTTGTTTGTTTTAATTACAATTGATTTTTCTGAATAATGCCATATTAATAATTGCTTGAATGAAATAATAAAGATAAGGTATATCCAAACTAGGGTGTGTAACCTCCCCTGCATAATGAATACTTTTAAAACATTAATCGATTTTTCAGGTTTTTGTGGATCTGAAAATCGATTTTTCCGAATAGTTTAAAAAACAAAATCGATTTTTTCAAATAGGTTTTGCCAAATTTCTTGCCAAATACCTAGGTTATTCAGGTTATGGTGCTTGTGGAGCACACTGAGAAGATAATTTATGTCTGTACAGAAATCCACATGGTCTTGCACCAAACTAGAGCTATGCATGTCAGTTGAAAACACAGAGACACAAAGGTCTACAGTAGCATGTGTTTATCATTTAGAGTTTAATAAATTGTATGTCTTTACCAGGTATTTGTACATATCAATAGTAATGAAAACCTAACCATCCAACACTAACCACTGAGACCAGACATCACCAACTCAAAAGAAATCTCACCCCACATCACGTACAATCACGTACTCCACTTACAATCATCCAACATCACGTTCTCGCTATAAATGCATATGAAATTTCCCATTCGTACGATTGCGTAATGCTCTCCAATTCCTACACATACTCAAACAGAGCGCGCATACTTACTTGAAGTGGGTGAGAAGTCTGTCATTCTATTTCACTCGCTAGCGCAATACAGTACTCAGATATGTTCACTTCGTACCACTGCATGTACAATAAAACAATGCAATACTAGTACCGGTACTGGTACATAAATTTATTGTTACTACATATAAACACAACTCGTGGCATATACTAAGGAACTTCGTTACTTACTTGAAGACGATGATAAAAGCATTGAGGTGTATATTTTGTATCCCCAATTGATGCGCATTAAATATTTAGTATTATATTACTATCCATTTACTCAATACCTATCGAATTATAAATTGCTTCTGTATGTATAAATAGTAAAAACAACAGTGACGTATGTTATATATATAACTCTAATTATGAAATACTCTGCTGAAAATCATATTCGGATTTAGTATAAAATGGTATTCGAATAATGGGCGAATTGTCGATGCTGACGACGAATACCTAAGTACCCTCCGAATGGAGAAACATAAACCGGTTATTTCGAATAGATAAAATTCACTAATCGATTTTTCCGAGTAATGCTAAATTGCTATTCGAACGGATAGGTTTTTGCGAATATCCGAATAACCCGAATAACCTGATAACCGGTTACGCACCCTAATCCAAACATGATGAATAGCTATAACCTGTTGCACACTCTAATCACATGCATGTCTATGTGGCAGTATGTTGAAGTCAAATGTTTACAATTGTTCTGTGTATTACGAATATTGTTTAATTGCAGGTTTACATATCAGACTGTCTGGGCATTAGTAAAGTGGGCTTTTTTCTGATTCTGTTTGCTGTATCTTCGGCAGCTGTGAGCTCTGTGTGTGGAACTATTGTGAAATACGTCCCAGAATGCTTGGTTCTGCTATTGGCAGGCCTTATTGACATTGGTCTGATCATTTTTTTGTTGGTGTGGAAGAGAGAGCCGAGCTATGCAGCTGTTATCATCTTTGTCATCGGCTGGGGTGTAGCAGATGCCATTTGGGAAGTGATGTATTCAGGTAAAGCAGTTTTTTTGGACAGATTCCTGTGTCATACCACATTGAGCATGAATTTCATAGTGTATGGCAGATGATAGCATTATTGTCTTCTGCAGGGTTTGTAGCTTACCTGTTTCCTTTGGATACTACTGCAGCCTTTGGTGCAGCCAGTGTGTGGCAAGGACTCGGCCTCACTGTAGGGTTCCTTGTCAGCCATCTAGCTTCCAGAAATATAGCCGTGATTTTGTACCTCCTTCTTGGGATGATTATTGTTGCTGCAATTGTTTATTCCATCGCATTAGTTTCAACAAAAACGGTGGAGCAAATATTTCCATACTCCGTGTATTGTCCCAGAAGAATGAAGAATTATGAAACTATCAAAGGTTCTGACACAAGTTTGGTTAAGAAGGACGTTTCAGCTACAGATGAAATAGAATCTACAAATTGACTTTAGGATTAACTGTCATGGGAACTATACCGAATCCTTCTACTCCTTTCAACATATTGTGTACAGCATGTCTAGCTCTACCCTACGTTTATAAGTATTTTGAATACCTTTGCCGGTTGTCCATCACCATAGCCTCTTGTTTCTCGCATCTATATTGGTGTTCCATAGATTCACCGTATGAAAGTTGCGGTTTGTGATTTTTCGGATTTCACTGATCCGTGGTACGTTCCATAGAGAATGTATGACATTTTTACAAACATGATTATTAATGGAACTGCAACTCTTGCTACCCACTAATACTACTCTAAATAATGTGCAGATGTAGGCAGTTTCAAAATTTGTATCATGTACCATCCAAAATCCTGGGACCATATAAATCAAACTATAAAATTCCATAGACTTGTACACAAAATAGAAAAAAATGTAGTAATTAAGATATTCCATTTCTTATAACTAACGAACAGAGGGAGTTACATGATTTGCTACCCTCTAAAACTCCTCTACAACTATCTAAGAATCTATCTGTTGTGAAGAAGTTGCCGTGGACCATACGTAAAACAGTATTGTGCATTTTAGCCTCCATTTTTAATGGCGTTCTGTATGTTGCAATAGCTATAGAATGGGCTTTGTCACGTGCTACACACTCCCACTTACTGTCACGTGCACTAGATGTAGTGTTAATATGCGCGCACACCAAACAATAATCGGTTTCGGCAAGGTCACGTGAGCGTATTGCTCGTAATCGCACTTCAGTTCCGCCCGCGTACAGTACTAGCTCGGAAAGTAACACCTTTTTTTAATTAATTTATTATTATTATTATTTTAAGCTCCCTCGTCAGTGTCTAAATTCTTAGCTGGGGGTAGCTTAACGGCCTTGAACAAACAGAAGGAAGGGTGCCCTCCTGATATCCGTCCAATTGCTGTGGGGGAGACTTTAAGACGGCCACTGGAAAGTGTTTGTGTGCTCTGGTAAGGGAGAAGGCATCTGACTTCTTCCAACCCCTTCAGTTTGGAGTGTCCTGCACCCTAGGTTCAGAAAAGGTCATCCATGGTTTATGGCGATGTATGGATGAGCACTGGGATAGTGATGACTTTGTAGTCCTCAAGATAGAATGCCTTCAATCTTGTGTCTCGGCAGGCTCTACTGGATGAGTGTGTTACTTTTTTCCCCGAGCTTCAGCCATGGGCTAGTTGGTGCTATGGGTCACACCCATTATAGTGGCATTCTTTATAGGTCAGTTATCCTCTGAGGCAGGGGTGCAGCAGGGAGACCCATTGGGTCCTTTATTCTTTGCTTTGGTCCTTCACAAAGTAGTATCAGCCATTGATGCAGATGACGAGTGCCTTGATCTACTTTTCCAAGCATGGTTCTTGGATGATGGGGTACTGGCTGGTAAGAAGTCATCAGTGTTGCGGACTGTGTCAATTCTAGAGGAATTTGGTCCATCTTTGGGCATTTTCATCAACTTAAGCAAGTGTGAAGTCTTGAGCCGAATGATCCACATTCCTTTCCAGCCGCAATGAAAACATCACACTTGCCTCACATGGTCATTTTAGGAGCCCCCATCGGTGACTACCTTTTCTGTGCAAATTTCATTGCCTCAAAGCGTCTTGATGCTGTGAAGTTGCTATCTAAACTTGTTGAGGTTGCAACCATTGATCCCCAGGTGGCGCTAATTCTGTTGCGTGTATGTGGGAGCTTTTGTAAGTTAGTTCACCTGGCAGCCACCCTTCCAAGTTTGGTCTCTGATCCTTTGCAGCTTTTTGATAATGATGTCAGGCAGTGTTTTAAAGATTGCTTTGTATTGGACACCTCTGACTCCACATGGCAGCAGGTTCAGCTCAGTCTACGCTATGGTGGCCTTGGCTTGCGGTCTCTTTCTCACTATTCAAGTGCAGCATTTATTGCTTATGTGCGCTCCTCTGGCTTTGGTGACAGAGATAATCAGTATCTTGTTCAGGCAATTAACTTTTTAACATCCAGGTCCTTCCATCTGATGCCATTTCTGTAGAATCTGTTCTCTCCTCTCCTATCAAACAGAGAACTTTGTCCCAAAAACTAGATAATCGTCAGTTCCAGACATTGTTGTCTTCTTCAGTTGCTAACAAGGCCCGTATTTGGTCTGAGTCAGCCCCTCACTCTGCTTCCTGGTTGTCTGTGGTACCATCTGCTGCACTTGGCCTCCACTTAGAACCTAATGAGTTCTTGGTAGCCTTAAAATGGTGACTTGGCCATGATTTGTCCAGGGGTTCATTATGCCCACTATGCCCAGACACCGCACTAGACCCTCTAGGCCATCATGCAGTGACCTGCAGGCGGGGTGGTGACGTATAGTGATGCGCCATAATCGGTTGCGAGACGTAATTGTTTACCTTTGCCATGCACAGTGCTCGTCTGGGAGTTAAAGTAGAGGTTGGTAGCCGATTAATTCCAGATCTTAGGCAAACTGACTCGCCCAGCTGATGTTTTGGTAGCGGACTGGGAGAGAGGAAGACCAGCTGCGTTGGATGTCACTGTAGCCTCACTACTCACCCCTGCTGTGCTGAATGAGGCAGGAATGACTGCAGGTGCTGCAGCTGCTGCTAGCGAGCAGCGCAAGCACATTGCCAATGATCCTAAGTGCCAGGAACTAGGTTGGGTGTGTGTTCCTCTGGCTGTCGAGACGTATGGCAACTAGGGCAGAGAAGTACACAACACTTTTACCCGTCTGGCCACTCGGCTTGCCATCTGTGTTTATCTGCCGAAAAGTAAGGTCACTGCTGATCTTTTTGGCAGACTTAGTCTGGTGTTAAATCGTAGCATAGCAAGAGCTATTTTGACGACAAGTCTGCCCCAATCATTTGAGTAGACTATGTCTGAAACCTTAGTTAGGCTTAGGTACATTGTATGATGTATTTTATTATTCATTGTATAATTATTTTCAATATAAATAATTAATAAAATAAAATAAAATACAAATATGATTATATATACAATATAAGCTCATACACACAACACTTGCTATATATAAACACACTACAGTTAAGATGGGATTCTACGGAGGATGGCTCTGGCATTCGCTCTTGTTAGGCAAATGCTCAAGCTTGCGAAAAGCTCAAAAGATATCTGTGCCTTTGGCAGAGACTTGTGGATCGCAAGCCTAGCAATTATCTGAGCCAGAAATATTGAAGCTTCGTTACCCCAAGCCCCATAGGAGTCAACTACTAGAGGGGTTGAGACCCACCCTAAAGCTAAACACTTTACATCATTGGCCTGGTGTTTCCTCCTCTCCGTTGCGTCAAGGACTGCACCAACCGTTGCTCCCGCTTCAGCTAAAGTTGAAGGATTTAGCGGTGAGACAACGGAGATGTCCAGGGCAACGGGCCTTCCATGGTTCCACTTGTGTAATTATAATTATTTATATCATTATAATTTTTTTAATTAACAAATATTGTTTATCAATAATAATGAACGTTTAGATATAAATAATTATAATTACACAAAAAGATACGCACACAAGGAATGCATTAAACAGATACTGACGGGACCTTGGCTTCTGCAACAGCTAGATCTATTGCACTGAATCAGAATGCTCGCCCCTGTGATGATCGTGCACCTCTTAAGCACATGATGGAAGAGCGCAGGAGAGAGAAACTAAGACAGCATCTTATCCAGGCAATAGTTGCACCATAATGTTGCTCTTGCTTGGTAGACAGAACGGAGGCAATTCTCTTGTATGTTACCGAAAGTAACACCTCGGAACAACGAACAGTTAACAACCATTATTTTATTTATTTTAAGCCAGATAATGCGAGTAAGCTTAGCTGCACGACTGCTCTCAGTTGATAGCGGTTGATAGAAGATTCGCGTGATCATTCTGTTGCTTAGCGACAACGTTCGGTATTACGTTAGCTGTAGCTTAGAACCGATCGAGGCACAGCTGATGCGAAAGGCGTGGCACGCGCAAAGAAATGCTGGTGGGGTGAAGACATTATACGTAGTTTCATACTCTTCTGCACATGCTAAAGTTTGTGTGTGTATGTATGAGGTTGTGTATTTGTGTGTACATGCTCTACGCAGTACTGACATGCACAACACTGCACTCTACACACAGCGTGCAAATACTCAAACAGTGTGTATGTGTGGCTATTAAAGTCAAATATGGCCTAGTATGCCCGAGCTGAGGCCCAGATGGAGCCGAACCAAATGTATGCATGTACAACAAGCGTTTCAGATATGGGGCAAAGATCACCACCACTCATGAAAAGAAAGCCATTTAGGTAAGGCAATGAATGCATGCTGTTATAATCCATGTGCGAGGGAGTATAGAAAGGTGATGAAAGACATGGAAGTAAATGGTACATGTCTGGATAGCTATAGGAACATAAATTAACAAGTACATGTAGCTAAAAACATTATCTATGAGAAAGTTGGTGGCAAACAGGATTTGAAGGCAATAGTGGTGTAAAAAGCAAGGAAACAAGGTCTTATCAGAAGAAAAAATGTAATAGTCCTCTATTTAGCACGCAAACAACATATGCCCTCAAATGTACCCTGGCCCATTTCTACTCGTACCGGTACCCTGAACGGGACAATGAACTGTTCTCGTATAAGTATGTGTACTTGTAAGTAATCATTATCTGGCGTATAGCATACCCTCCGCAAATAAACGTGGCTGTGCTATGCCATTTAAAGTATATTTTCGATTGTGTCAATGAATAGAGAAAAATGGGGAGATCATAACGATGTAGATATTATGGCATTTGCACTGGAAGGAAAAGTGTCAAAGAAAAAGTAATCAGTATTTGCGGTCGCGGTAATTACGTAATGCTGTAAGACTGCCTTGCGTCATGAGCAGTTAACATATAAGCATTATTACCGGTGGGCGGATGATAAGCTACTATAGATCGTCCCTCCTGCATTGTACGCTCACGGCGGTTTCTCGCTTAACCATTCGTGGAAATGCCTGCAAGTCGGAGATGGCAACTGAGCTACATAGCCGCGCCTCATGCCTCTTTGTCTCTGATCAGACAACACACGTTCAATCCTGGCACGCTCCATCCGGTGCTGTGCTATAAGGTCTGGGCACCGCGAGACTAGCACGCTCCTACTACCATAGATAGTATATACTATCTATGCATGCTACTACTATACTTATAATACCTTGAACGCGAAAATGAACTGTACTCGTATATGCGTTTGGTATATAGTCTGTTCACGTATATACATGCATGCAGTTTATCTGACCAAGGACTGCACCCTCCGCAAATAAGCGTGGCTGTGCTACACCACTAACACCAGACTAGTGTGAAAGTGTACTGCATTGATTGTATAGGCCTATTGTTTGTAGCACCTTGCATCAAACGCTGAAACTAGTATTTCTTTTAAACGCATGCCGACGATGTGATTACGCCTGGTTGTGCATGCAACAGCATTTACGCAGACGCTCGCTCACTCTTTCACTCTTTCAGTGACAGTTCACATGCACGCACAGAAAAGAAGTTTTTTTTGCAGTGGCGCTCACGATAGCGTTGTGTAAACTTACCACGGAGTTGTGGCGCTAGATAAGAACTCCATGCATAGTTTAGGTATACACAACAGCAAATATAAAAGTGAGACTGGTCGCTTCTTTCATAGCAGGAAGGAATGAAAGATGTACATGCACTTCATGTATTTGAACATCAGTTTTGACAGAGAGAAAGCGCAGAATTAAAAGCACCCCTTGCAAAAAAATATCCAAAAGAAGCAACGTAACTGTTTAGTAGCATTTTTGCAGGCTCTCCAGCGATATGTGTATTTAAAGTTGAGCTGTTTAGTCTTGTGCATGAATGGGAGATCTGCCGGAGAGAGAGAGCGAGAGGTACTATCGGAGGCTGTATCGGTATTTAACAGAAATTGTATGGTCTGCACCCGTGGTAAAGTTTACCTAACACTAAACCACCTATCTTACCCTTGACAATGGTGATGTATAGTACAGCAAAACTGTGAGATGGTCCCCCAACAGTAGCAAGGTCTGTTCTAAAACAACCTCTCCCCCTACTATGCTATAGGTCTCTTCTCCAACAGATGCCAAAGTCTCTTCTCCAACAGCCTCTCCTCTAGCTCCTACACCATGCATGATACCCTTCCTCTAAATATGTCACACACATGCACATCACTTGCACCCATGTAGCACACTCTTAAAATATGACTTGCATAAAAAGCATAACTAAGCTTTCTTTATCAGAGATAACTCAATGATGCATTGTGGTGTGCCGAAATGCTTAACCAAAAGTATATTCCACTACATGCCAACAAACATGATACAACAAAAAGCAAAAATTAATAAATAATCACGTGTTCACATTCTAATTAATTTCCACCTAAGGTTATCTGGTTCTTGTACATCCGGTTGTAGGTTTGGGAACTCTACACCACTACCCCCAGAACCAAAATGTAAAATCGTGGTATAAATTCACTCGACAACCTGATCTGGTGCACAGGGTTGGGGATGTTGGTCAATGTTTGAGGCTGAGTTGGGACAATGGACAGTCTTTGTTGTGAGGCTGTCCGCGATGTCTAGGCTGCGATAATTCGATCCACCGGGTGTTCCAAGTTAACAAATGCAGGCTTCAACCTATCCACTGATTATATCTCCTTCCATCATCCTATGTCAATTGTGAAGGTCTTGTCCCTGGCTGAAAGACTTTGAAAGGCCCTTTGTACTCCCAACTACAACAACTCCGGGATCAGGTTCTGAACATGCACGTCCCATGCCCACCTCCCAACATCATGCCACCAATCCTGAAGCAATCCCTGTCCACCAGGATGCTCACTGCACACCCCTCCAATGTCCATGATGCTCTAGCTGGGAATTGTGATTAACAATAAAATCAGCAGGCACCATAGACCAGTTCAGCCGATGAACATCCTAGGTCGTCCTTTGGTGCTGTACAGTACTCAAGGCAGTTCCGTTGTCCAATTAGGGCCAGTGAGCCGAGCCTGTAAAGATGCCTAAAAGTGTTTGTGGAACCTTTCTACCGGGCTATTGGATTGTGGGTAGTATGATGGAGTTCAGATATCCATGTGAAGGTAGTCAAAATGATGGTGAGGGGTATTGAACTGTTGAAGTGGAGCCTTAATGTGTTTGTGAATTTTTGAACTCTAGCATCCAGTCTCTAACTGGCTTTTGCATAACATTCCAGACAAATTCTGATGCAATAAGTTTCCGAGTGGTACGTATTGAGGGGTGAGACAAGCCATGAATCAAGTCAAAAACCTGACATCTCCATGTGGCAGGTCTACAGGTCGGGATACTCAGTGGATGTAGCGCAAAGGAGCGTAACACCATGTCCCAAATGGGATGTCCTGCAATACTAAATTGGAACGAGTAGTCGTGTAGGACTGTCCCTCAGGGTCTTTAGCTTGGTTAGTGGTCACAGCGGAGTAATCTACACCCAGTTGAACTGAGTCAATTGTGTCTCTTGAAAGGCGATAGCTTGTCCTACATGCTTAATGTTTGAGAAAATATTTATTGCAATTTTACACTTAGAATTGATGTACTTACAGCTGATTGTAATGAATAGAGAGCACCAAGTGATAGCTCATGTGCCATTTGCAATCTAAATTTGTGAATCATGTCCTTGTTTAGAAAAGATATCTTTTCTAGATGCTAAGTATCATATAACATCAAACCATACCTGAGTGTGCAGACAAGGGAATCCTTCTATAAGTAATCCTGCAGCCTAAAGGATGTGTTAATCTTCACTCTAGCGCATGTAATCATAGCATTTTATTCTTACAAAGCACATAAAGACTCCACAATGTTGTGAAGTTTTCTGCATGAAAGCTTTTGCACTATTTGTACATCCAGTCTGTAGAGAGGAAAGGTACGTATTGTTCATCAAGCATAACTGCAATATACACATTAAATATACCATTTTCCAATCTGAGCTTGCATGAGATCTGAGTCTTGCAGGAATATTGTACTTCAACTGCCATATACATCCTTAATATAAAAAGAAAGTAATTATATTTGACAGGACAAATCTCCCCTTTCACCAAATCCAATTGACTGCATCTTCATTGCTACAATTAAATGAATCAATGCAATGAATTTCTTGTGTCTGATGATAAACAACCTGCAAACAGGGATTGTTAATCTGCCCGTAAATTCCGAATGACTAATCTTCCGTTCAACACAGAGCCAATGTATCACGTGAATGTGATAATTAATGTTCACGTGAGGAACTCTCGTACGCAGACCTAATATTATGTCACACTTCGTTCGATACCGCGCATGCGTAAGCGCTGCCAAACTTGAACAGTTCGTAGTACAAAACAGAAACACTGACCACTAAACACCACTGCTGCATGTGGCTTATGTACTGGAAACAGTAGCATGTCAGAGTCTTCCCCTACTCAATGATTAGGGTTATGAATAAGTACAGAATTTTGTTTTACCTTTGCACACCTTCTAACACCACAGTAGCCTTTTGCTTTGAAGACTGGCAAGAACGTTAGGTCGAAGGAAAGGACTGTCATTCCCTGATAATGTAGTGGTTTATAGATTACACACTATGACATGCAAGTGCTAACATGTGCAAGGTCTTGAAGCAGATCCAAATAAACAGCAATGATCTATTGAATAAGAGTATGCTTTGATTTAACCATGACATATAGACAGTCTTTTACCCTTGAGCTGATCCATTTTCCACTTATCAATGATGTTAAATCACATTTCTCTAGCGGAAAACTGGAGTGTGGTTTTGCTCCTTTTGTCCTAAGCTTAAAGTAAGTTGTAATACATTATAGATGGCAGGCACACCTATTAATTTATGTTCCTATCCAGACATGTACCATTTACTTCCAAGTCTTTCATCACCTTTCTATACTCCCTCGCACGCGGCTCTCGGAGAGATTTTAACATACATCTCTGTGCATGCATTCATTCAGCGATTGCCTTACCTATATGGCTTCTTTTCATGAGTCGCTGGCAATTATTGCGGGTGTGTAACCGGTTATCCATATCCAGAAATGGCCCATACATAGGCGGTCATCTTGCTTTTTATTTCAAATTGAATTTTAAACAAGTTTATAATGTACTATAAATCGGTCTGATTATGATATATGGGACAGTTTCCGCGAAAATTGCCCCACGGTTAAAATGTTATAAAAATGCATCGCGTTTGAATCGCTATAACTTCCCAACGGATAACGCTATCGACTTCCTAATCAACACTTCATAGTGAAATGGTTTAGTATGAAGTGTTGAAAATAGGAAGTCGATAGCGTTATCCGTTGGGAAGTTATAGCGATTCAAACGCGATGCATTTTTATAACATTTTAACCGTGGGGCAATTTTCGCGGAAACTGTCCCATATGTACTTCGAAAAATTAATCCATTAACCATTCTTTAACTAAAATCAAGACAAAAAATTAATTTCTACCGCGCATAATTTATTCATATAAGTATGCCATTGCGTCATCTGCCAAAATTATTTAATAAATATTGGCAATAATTGTCTAAATGTGCACAATAAGTTAATTCAGCTGAAGATTAACAAGGCTGCTGGATTTTGATGATCTGAGCCAATAGCAAACCAGGTAGCTAAGTCAGCCTAAGTGGAAACCTTTTCCCTAGCCTCTTCCCCCCAATTCCCATAGGTCTAGACTGCCAGGTAGAGGGACACCCACCCCACTGCTAATGCTGTGAAGACCTGGTTCATTACAAAAGAAGAAACTCACACAAGAGCATTAGATATATTCAAGGACACACAAATCCGCATCACAAAGGAAGGCAAGTCACATCTCGGAGCAGCTCTGGGTACCTCGTCGTACATAACTGAATTTGTGAAGGCAAAAGTCAAAAATTGGTCACTGGAACTGGAACAGCTGGCTTCCATAGCGAACACACAACCACATGCTGCCTTCTCGGCTCTTACCCATGGTTTAGCAAGCAGATGGGTTTATGTGGCAAGAATTATCCCCACCTTTTACAACCGCTTGAAGAGTTACTCAGGACCAAATTTATCCCTTCGCTCACTGGCCGTACAGCACCATCTGATCTGGAGAGAGAGCTACTAGCTCTTCTTGCTCGCTTAGGAGGCCTGGGCCTAATAAACCCTTCTCATCTCTCCACCACTGAGTATTCTGCTTCCATGAAGGTCACACAGCCTCTAGTAGACCATATCATAAAGCAGGATGAAAAATATGGATATGAGATCCCAAGATCAACTTTCTGCCAAAGCCGAAGTCCACAAATCCAAATGAGAACAGCATTCAAATGCAGCTTCGACCCTAAAGGATATCCTTCCACATTCTCTTGCACATGCCATGGACCTCTCCAAGAAAAAGGTGCCTCCACCTGGCTTTCAGTTCTACCACTTGAAGAATATGGCTTTGCGCTCCATAAGGGAGCCTTTTGTGATGCTTTGGCTTTACGTTATGGCTGGAGTCCTGTGAATGCTCCACTAAATTGTGCTTGTGGCACCCACTTTTCTGTTGAACATGTGCTGTCATGCCCTAAGGGCGGGTATCCATCAATCAGACACAATGAAATCAGAGACTTAACAGCTGCTCTCTTGTCGGAAGTGTGCCACAATGTGTTGACAGAGCCTCATCTACAACCCATGACAGGTGAGGTCATGAGTGGACTCTCAGCGAATATCCAGGATGGTGCACGATTGGATATTGCAGCAGATGGATTTTGGGGGAGTCGGTTCGAACGGGCATTTTTTGATGTAAAGGTTTTTAATCACTTACGCCCCCTTGAATCAAAAGACTCCTTTATCTGCATGCTACCGTAGCCATGAAAACGAGAAAAAGAGGAAATATGACCAACACATCCGTGAAGTTGAACATGCCTCATTCACTTCCACTTATTCTCTCTTGCACTGGTGGCCTTGGGCCTCAAGCCACAACAAGCTATAAGCATCTGGCCTCTCTGCTTTCTGCTAAATGGAACCAGGCCTATAGCTTAACCATCATATGGTTGAGATGCCGCCTTGCCTACTCATTACTGCAAAGTTCAGTTATGTGCATTCGAGGGGGCAAGCTCTCACCTTGGCCATTATATATCTGCTACACAACCTCCTCTGACCTGGTGTCAAGGGAAGCCCTTCTACTTGCACAATAGATTCTCATATTTTGTTTCCTTTCGTTTTATTTATTTATGTGAATTGTAAAAAGATTTATCAAATGAAAAAAAAAATTAAGGTGAAGGCTATTGTATTATAATTAATATAATTATTATATAATTATAATTATGTATATATTATCTCTGCATGTAGCCATATATCCGTATTCATGGAAGCTACATTAAAAACACTCAACAAGATGGCGCTAATTGAATCCTAGTCCTTGTGACCCAAAACAATTTAAAATTCAAATGGCCAAAATCTATACTAGGTAAATATCTCTTTAGAAAAATAATACACTGCATGATCTCTTATTCTGGGGGCCCACAAAATCTGAATCTAAACTGGTGTAAGAATTATGAGCTGCAGAATACATTAATTAGGTGTGAAAAAGTTGATTTTCCATACATCTCTATGGAAAGTGCAGTTTTCACTAACTAAAAAAAACTACAACAATTTTCAATACAGAGCAGTTGTTTTTTGTTCAGCTAAATCAAGATCGTACGTATCTGAAGCAATATTGATAGCACAAAGTTGTACCCTATTACGTTATTAATTAACAATCAAGTTATAAACAGCCGTTCATTTCTATGGGAGTTATCCGGAAGTATACGCGAATGTACAATTGTCATGCTAGTTATTCGTGTTATTCGGATATTCGCAGAAACCTATATGGAGAGCATTACGCAATTGTACTAATGGGAAATTTCAAATGCATTTAGCGAGAACGTGAATGGAGTGATGCTGGATGATTGTAAGTGGAGTACGTGATTGTAGGTGATGTGGGGTGAGTTTTTAATGGTGATGTCTGGTCTCAGTGGTTAGTGTTGTGGTTTGGTTTACATTACTATTGATATGTACAAGTGTCTGGTAAAGACATACAACTCTATTTGGCAAACACATGCTACTGTAGACCTTTGTGTCTCTGTGTTTTAAACTGACATACATAGCTCTAGTTTGTTACGAGACCATGTGGATTTCTGTACAGACATAATTATCTTCCTCAGTGTGCACTCCACAAGCACCATAACCTGAATACTGAACCAAGGTATTCGGCAGGAAATTTGGCAAAACCTATTCGGAAAAATCGATTAAAAAAAAACAAACTATCCGGAAAAATTGATTTTCAGATTCACAAAACCTGATTAGTGTTTTAAAAGTATTCGGAAAAATCGATTTTCATTATGCAGGGGAGGTTACACATGTTAAGTTCCGCGTTGCGGGGAAAGTAAACAGCTACAAAACAGTGATGGTTAGGTAAAAAGTGGCTTCACTTCTTAGCAGCTGAGGCGCAATATTGCGCTGTCATCATGATCAAGTAAAATATTGATCATATAAGCTCGACCTGGTTACTTTCTTCCGCACACCCTACGTTAAACCTGAGAAATGAACCCGTTATTGCCTCGTAGTTCTACATAACGGCGCACGACTGGAGAGCACCATATCATTATGTGGTCAAAATAAGCAGAGGAAATTGATTAGCATGCATGTCAATTATATGAATCTAATTATGTACATTCCCAATCTTATGCATGGGATCCATTCAATAATATGTTCAGACTACGATCGTGGTCCTATTATTTGTACGATGCAGACCTTTCTTCTGGAAAAGGGAAGCGAACCACGTACAGGCATTTGTTGCCCGCAGCAGCCCCTTACGAAATGCTAATAGGAACGTGTACGGCATGGCCTTCTGCACTTTCGCCCACGGTTGTGCGTTCCATGGACTCCAGAACATCCAGAGTAGCATCAACATGGATGCAGGACTTGTCTTGTGTCACTGGCCGTGCTCGACTTTGGTTACATGGCCTCAGCAATTTTTACGGTTGGCATGGTGAACTCTATCGGCACCAAGTACTCTTTGATTGTTGGTTTGGTTGGATATTTGATTTACGTGGTGCTGTGTTATTATCCAAGCTGGTACACTCTTATTCCCGGCGGTCTGGTAGCTGGTCTAACCACGGGGCCAATTTGGATCGCTGCGAGTTGCCATGTCATTGCAATCGTGGAGAAAATGGCGCCAGTTCTGAAGGAGCGACACGACGTTTTGGTTGGTAGATACATTGGGATAATATATTTAGCATACCAGTTGGCAGCCATCCCTGGTAACCTAGCTTCGTCGCTAATCTTCCATTTCTCGGAGAAACGGCAATAGCAGCCACGACAATGGCACCACTGTGGACTGTGACTTGCTTAGTACATTCGGAGTTGAGCGCATCTATATCTACATCCTAGTCTCATTTTACGTTTTCGTCCAAGTTCTAAGCATTTTAGCAGCCTTTCTATTCCTTACTGATGCTTCTTCAAATCCTGAAACTCGTCTAGGAAAAGTTAAGGCCTTGGTGACTGCTTCCACTATAAAGAAAGTCTTCAACAAGAAAATGTTGATATTAGCACCAGTAGGGATTTACAATGGGCTACAGCTCTCCATCTCATCGGGTATATTTGCACAGGTGAGTCCTGCATCACTTATATGTGTTTTTGATTTGCTTCGCAAGATGCATTGTGTTTTGTTTTTTTTTTGGGTTTTTTTTGTCTACTGCATGTGAATGCTTATTACACTGCGATGATGGGGATCAAAAATCAAAGAATGTTGGGAACTCGAAGCTTTTTCCTGTGTTGTTACAATTAATGGCTGCAAGTGCATGAAAAAATATTATATTACTTTTTTGCATCTGGAAGTGGGAATCATTTGTAAGGCCCACATTAGTTGCATTCTCTCCACCTCATCAGATTTTTGCCCTGCCACATCAGTTTTGTCGCTATTATGACGCATAAGAATTGTCAATACGTTGTGTGTCATATATGCCTTATGTTCCGATTGTTATCACTAACAGTCGCAACTTATTAAACTCTGGAGATTTCGATTGGTTACTTTTAGGGCTTTCATTCACACAGGATCCGCAATGTTCAGACTGCTTGACAAAGGAAGGACAGGTATAATCCAATGCAAATGCTGCATGCAGGTGCTCATGCGATGTCGATACTGCATTGCAATAATTATGGTCTAACAATAATGATAATGCCGAATACCCGCCCGCGTTCATGTTGCTGCCTGGCAAAGGAGGGTTTCAACAATATTAAATGATCGAAGCTGTGAATATTAATTGGTATAATGTTTCAAAGGGATTCTTTGGTAACGATATTTGCAGATTTGCGTCTGTCGGTGTTCATCTGTTAAAGGTGTCTCGGCAGTTAATCTTCATGTGGCTATCACTCCTATGCATGTGTGGAGGTTTCTGTAAGTTTGTGCATTTAGCTCGATCCGACCCCCCCCCCCCCCCCTTTCCGCCCAGCAAGTTCTTTGATGATGAAGTAAGACTTTGTTTTTCAGCATGCATAGCAGTGGATGTTCTCGATGCCTATTGGCAACAAGCACAGCTCAGTCAAAGATTCGGTGGGCTTGGCCTTCGTTCCCTATCTCTCCACTTCTGTGCTTTTATCTCTTCCCTTGATGCTTCAGGTCAAGGGAGTGATTTGCAGCATGCAATTTCTCACTTCAATGCACAGGTTTTTCCACACAACTCAATATCACCATCCCAGAAAGCTTTGTCAAAGAGGGTTGGACAGTAACATTTTTCGATTCTTGTTGTCTACTTCCTCCCTAGTAAACAAAGCTCGAATTCTTTCTTTCTCTGCCCCCAAGCAGGTTCCTTGGCTCTCTGTTGTTCCTGCCCCAGGCTTGGATCTGAATCTAGATTCAGCTAAAGGCCATGTGGCAATTAGGTGGTGGTTGGGTCTAGATACCTCGGGCAGTTCTCTGTGCCCCTTTTGCCTTGGTGTTGCCCTTGATCCACTTGGTCATCATGCTGCCTCCTGCAGACATGACGGAGATATTGTTGCTCGGCACAACCATCTGAGGGACATCCTTGTTGATTTCTGTGGACGTGCCCATCTCCCAGTGAAGGTCAAAGTGGGAAATTGCTTATGTCAACTCCCGCCCTGCAGATGTCCTTGTTCAGGGTTGAAAACCTGCTGCCTTTGATGTCACTGTTACATCATTCCTCACTCCTGTCACCCTTAGTGAAGCTAGTGTGGCAGTTGGGGCAGCAGCATTTGCAACTGAATCCAGGAAGCATGCTGCCAATGTTGCTAAAGGCCAGGAGTTGGGGTGGTCATGCATTCCACTTGATATATGGCAATTGGGGTAAAGAGGCTCAGAGTGTGTTCTCCCGCCTAGCATTTCTGCTTGCAATCAGCCAGCCAGCCCCAAATCCAAAATGATTGCAGAAATCTATTCCATTTCAATTTATCCTTAGTGAGATCAGTGGTTAGGGCCATTTTAGGTAGTGAATTAGTGCATAGTTACAGTTGAACTGTTGGTTTGAATTGTGCATATTTAGTGCTTAGTTTTAATAATATAATATGGATTTGTAATGTATGAAGTTTGTAATTGTCAATAATAATAATAATTAATAGCAAAAATAATAATAATAAGACTTCTCCTTCACAGAAATCTCTCTCCTATAAGGTGGATAGTTTGGTTTGTATGACTCAACTTCTCCAGCAAACAAAACTCGCCTCCTCTCTGTCTCTGCTTCCTTGACCATTTCATGGATCTTAGTCTTTCCTTTGGGTGAACCTGGCCTGCATGTTGACCCCAGTGTATTCTGTACAGCTATTACATGGTGGCTGGGTTTAGGGCTTCCTCCTGTCTACTTTGTCCAGAAATAGCTTTGGACCCATGGGGCATCATATTGTCTTGTAGACGAGGTGGTGACGTGGTACACTGTCATAACCAGCTGTGAGATGTGCTCATCTTTGCCACAAGGCAAACTTTGGAGTGAAGGTTGAAGCAAGTAGCGTACTTACCCTGACCTTTCTAGGTCTCACCCTGCTGATGCCTTGGTGAACAATTGGACAGGTGGCAACCCTGCTCCATTGTCTATTCCTATTGCTCTCCTCCATTTGGTGCAAGAGCCTCTCAGACAGAGGTTTGTCGCTCTGAGAATTGCAAATGAAAGTCATCCCAATATCTCATTGTTTGATTTTTCCCACTTATGAGCAAGTTTGATTTGTGTGTACATATATTGTGATTAGGGTTCCAAACTGGATCTTGAGCAAGCCAGCAGCTATTGACCTGTTGGTCACATCCCCACTTAATCCTACAATTCTTTTGGAAGCGAGAGTGACAACAGGAGTAGCTTCATGGATGACTGAGCAGAGAAAGCACTGTTCCAGTGACGGCAAATGTAATGAACTTGGATGGGTTTGTGTACCAT